>CAJGYO010000018.1:35615531-35778772 GCA_904845875.1 Miscanthus lutarioriparius | reverse complement strand
TTCTTATCCTTTGAGTACACAGTGTTGGCTTGGGTCATATAAACACTTAACGTTTTTGTTCTTATTAATAAAAGCTTTATATGAGACCAACATGTCAAAAAACCTCACTCTTTTCACATACTCGAATTGGTATTGTCATCAATCACTTAAAAGGGGAGATTGAAAGCATCTGAGCCCCTACTTGGGTTTGGTGATTAATGATAATACAAGATTACTATGACTAACGTGTGTTTTGAAGCAATTAAGTTGGAGTCATGAGTAATGGAGATCAATTAGGGAAATCAAATTGGTTCAGCTGCCCCTACGATGGAAATTGTTTGGTTTTCTAAGGATGGGCCCGACAAGGTTAAGGATGACTAGTTCTAAAAGTGTCGATTGAAGTTGAGAGAGACACTTAGAGTAGTTTAGGACTTTGTTTTCCTTTGGCCCATATACTATTAAAGGAGGTATGGATGGGTAGCTTGACCTAGATGAGTCTAGTGAGTTAGGTGGGTGATTGCACACTTGTTGAAACTAGCACTAGGTAGCTCCACAACAGCCCTATGATCCTATGGAGCAAACTTCATTCACATATGATCGAGAGTTGAAGTGAATGGAGGGTCAAATCGACTGTGGGGCTGCTTGGTCTTGATCCTGGACTGGCCGACAGCCCCTTGAGTATCGGTCAGTTCATTTGATAAAGAGGCTTGCGTTGAAGTCTGACCTGGACGTTGAGTGAGTCGAGTGACCAGACGAAGACCAACCCGGTCCGGTCGACTCTGTGGAGTTCGAGAGAAGGGAATCTGGGCAGGGACGTGTCCGGTCAATGGCCGGACCACGAGGATCGGCGTCCGGTCCGAGTGACAATAAGCATCGATTGAGGAAAAAATGCGATCGGACCGCGTCCGGTTAGTGGTGATCGGACGGTTGCTGGTCATTCGATCAACATAAACAACTTTGGTGTCGCGGGTTAGGCCGAGCGGGCGTCCGGTCCAATATGATGAAAGGCGTCCAGCCACCCCTTGAAGCTCACTTACGGTTCATTTTGAAGCCGCCTTATAAATAGAACCTCCACTGTGTGTGGGGCACTTTTGCTTATTCCAATAGTTGAGAAACACGTTTGTGAGTGCCAAGAAGAGCAAGGTCCTAGTGAGGGTGATTGAGTTTAAGAATCCAAGAGAGTAGCCTCATTAGTGAATCAAGAGTAGCAAAGTGTGCATCCATTTGTTCTCATTAGGCTTTGGCGTTGGTCAAGTGAGAGTTCGTGCTTGTTACTCTTGGTGATCGCCATCACCTAGATAAGCTTGGTGGTGATTGGGAGCTTAGTGATCACCGGGCGTGGCTTGTGGGTGACCCAACTCAAGTTGTGAAAGCGGTTTTGGATGATTCACTGCGACCAGAATGTAATAGAAGAATCAACCCATAGAGAACTTGATCTTGCTTGCGGATCAAGGAGAGCTACACCCTTGCAGTGCTCCAACGAGGACTAGTGGGGAGGGCGACTCTCGATACCTCGACAAAACGTCCGCGTTCCTCTCTCTCAATTTACTTTGAGCATTTACTTTGAGCAATTCAATACTTGTTCTTACATTCATAGAATTGCCATGCTAGAGTAAGTTTGGAACATAGGTGGCAAGTCCTTTGTGCATTAGATTATTAGAAACACTTTTGTAGGCACAAGGGGTTAATTGGGCTAACCAGTAGGATTTAATTATTACAAGAAAATTTAGAATTAGCCCAATTCACCCCCTCTTGGGCATCTTGATCCTTTCACTCGACGAGCAAGCCAACCACATTGTCCAACATCGATTTCGATGGCGAGCCAAATAAAAAATTTACATTTTCTGGGGCCCATGACTTCCATAAACATCGCCAAGGCTCAAATGTCCTTTGAACCATAGAAGAAAGCTCGGTAGGTAGACTTGGCGGAGTATGTTCCAGGCATCAAATCTCCAAATATGTTGATCATCATCCGAGAGGCGCAACCTCCTAAGACCATCCCAAAGGTGCAAGTACTGAGAGTCCGATCATGGACAGGCCTCCTGAATATCACTCACCCAAGCATTATTTCCAAGTGGCTCTGCCCTTACTGTTCTTTTTCGTTTAATTTGAGGTCCGGACACAAGCAACCATTGTAGGGTGCCAACTTAGAAATGGAACATCCATGGAGCCATCGATCTGTCAAAAACAGCAGGTGTTGTTGTTGCCATTTCCAACTTGGGTTGTTACTTGCAATAGTGAATAATGCCAATGTGTTAGCATGACGAGGCAATTCCAAATCAACCCAAGGACGATCAGCTCGAGTTTTCTTGAGCCATTGCCATCGTGATCCTGTGAGGGCCCAGCTCATGGCCTCAAGATTAAGTATGCCAAGGCCTCCAAGGTCAATCGGTCATTGTACCTTCTCCCAAGCAACCAAACAATGACCTCCATTAGCTTTGCTCCCGCCCTTCAAAGGAATCCTTTTCAATTTGTTAATCCATTTGATAAACCACTTTGGGACATTGATAGTGACTAGGAGATACACTCAGTAATAGCTAAGAGCACATATCTCACTAGAGTAGCATGACCAGCCCTATTCATGAGGGCGGCTTTCCAACTTGGGAGCTTATCCGCAATCTTCTCATGCCCAAGGCATCAAAGTTGCTTTGCTAAGTTTCTTGTTTGAGATCGGGGCCCCGCAAGGGAATTTTGAAACTTGTACATGGCAGCGTGTTGCTAACTTCCGCCAAAGTATCATCTCTACATTGAATTGAATAATGTGACTCTTACCAAGGTTGGTTTTCGGGCTCGAGGCTTCACCAAAGATATCTAGGATCGCTTTGGTAACATGTAACTCTTCCTCCAAGGGCTTAATAAACATGACAACATCACAAGATAAAGAGAGAGTCTTTGCCCAAATTGTTCAAGTTGAGAGCTGTTGCAATAGGACAAAATCACTAGCTCTAACAAAAAGATCATTTCAAGACATCCATCACAATTATAAACATCATTGGAGATAATGGATCTTCTTCTTAGGATGCCAATGCGCTGATGTTTAATTTCTTCCCCGGTTCACCATTGAGCAAAACTCTTGTGGTAGAGGTGGTGAGAAGGTTGGAGACAAGATTGCACCAAGTGGCTCCAAACCCAAATGTGTCAACACCTCCAATAAAAAAGCCTGAAAGCCACCAATCAAAAGCCTTTGATAAGTAGACACCGATTCTCCTTTCCTTTTCAGAATGAAGTCACCGCATCCCGAGGACAAAGAAGCTTTGCCACTCGATCTCTCCATCTCCAAGTTCAATAATCCCCAAACTTGCTTTGCTACAGTACATTTAAAGAACAAGTGCCCTGCATCCTCACCAACGCTATTACAAGTTGCACATCTTTCCTCAATCTTCATACCTCGTGAACAAGGTTACTTCAGAGGGATGTGAATTGTGTGTCATACGCCAAAAGAAATGCTTCACTTGTTTGGGCAATTGAGTTGCCAAATTCTTCTTGAAACTGAATCAGGCGTTCCTGCTCCCTCATGCAGTGCATCTATCATGTAGCAAGCTAGTTCAGAAACACCCTATATACGGGCTTTTCACGCTTGACCCGCCGTGCTCATCAAAATGCCACACCAACGTGTCTTCTACTCGCCCTCGTGACCGGGCAAAGTACCAAAATCAATGCCGCATCCTCGTGCCGGAAGGTCTCCTTTACTAAATCACGGTCCCATCCACCAACTACGGGATCAAAAAGTTCAGAGACCCGGTAAGTAGAGAAGCACCTCTTAGGCGTGATCGGCCTTTCGGAGAAGTCCCTCGAAGCCATGGATCCTTCCAAATTTTTAGGTTATACCCATCTCCGACACGCCAAATCATGCCCTTTTAATCAACTCTAATCCGCATGAAGGATACTTCTCCAGACAATATGACATTCATCCCTTCGTTTGGCGTCAAGACATTTGAGTTTGCATAATACTTTTGCTTTCAACACACATGCACGGTGACTCCGGGTTGTTCCACAGACGCCGGGCTTGCTTTGCTAGCATTTCTATATTAAAGCCAAGGATATCCTTGAAGCCCAGACCGCCCTCATCTTTTGGTGCCATCAGTCATTCCTTGCTTAGCTAGTGTATTTTGTGTTTACCCTCCTACTGATTCCACCAAAATTGGCAGATCATCGTTCTAATTTGGTCACAAAGACCCTTGGAGAGATCAAAACAACCCATGGCAAAAGTTGGAATCGCCTGAGCAACCGCTTTAATTAAAATCTCCTTACCAGCCCAAGACAAGAAATTTTCATTCCATCCTTGTATTTTTTTCCAGATACGGTCATTTAAGTACACAAATGTACCTGAATTCGACTGACCCACATGGACTGGTAGACCCAAATACCTTTCGCTCATAGTCTCCTTTGTTACCTGTAGAATGTCACAGACTAACTTTTTCTGCCTTGGTTTTGTATTCCGACTAAAGAGCATAGCTGACTTTGCTTTATTAATCATGTCCTGAGAACTGTTCATAGAGCTAGAGTATATTCTACAGCTGCCTGCTATCACTCTCTGTTGCACGAATCAGAATAAGTGAACCATCGGCAAACAGTAGGTGTGATATGCTTGGCGCATTCTGACAGAATTTAACCCCGGTTAATGAACCATGTCTCTCTCCATTCTTAAGCAAAGCTGAGAAAGCTTCAGCACAAAGGAGGAAAAGGTATGGTGACAGGGATCACCCTGCCTCAACCCTCTTTGTGGCATAAATCTTGCCGAAAGCTCTCCATTCAATTTAACCTTGTAAGACACTATTGTGGCCCAGCATAAACTTCATTGAAAAAACAAAAAAAACAACATTCGGCTGATTTGTTGTGAGAGAAAAACACTCGTTCAATTTAAAAACAAAAAACAAGCTGAAAAAGACAGATTATAAGAGAAGTAATGACGAGGCTGAATCCACTCCTCATCAAACCCCAGTCTCCTCATCATATTTTGTAAGAAATTGCATTCAACCCTATCATAGGCCTTACTCATGTCAAGTTTCAAAGCCGTGTACCCCAAATCACCCTCCCGCTTATTCAACAGATAATGAGTCAACTCATAAGCCACAATTATATTGTCTGAGATCAAATCTCCCAGGCACAAACACACCTTGATTTGGAGTAATGATCTCAGGCAAAATATTCTCGCCGACTCGTTGGGAGGCCGGGTGGGCCTTGGGGAGATGGCGAGTCACCGATTCGGTGGTAGATGGCTTTACGCATACACTAACTACTTTAGGCCTTGGCCCTTGGGCGAGCGGGCAACGCTTCGCTGCTGGACCTTGATAGTTGACAGGCCATATATACATACAGTGTACATATCTAGGGAGGGGTCTCTTGGAATTGGTGCCCTGGGTGGCCACCCTGCTTGCCCTCCCAGGGCCAGCTCTAAATAGCTCCTCACTACGTTGCAACGTGTTCCCTCCAATGTTGTTCACGGTTGACATTGCCTTGTGCATGCTGTCGTGCATTGAGTGTGTCCCATGCATCCCTGTGATCTCCGATCTGATGGTGGACTGACTCCTCGCGAGGGTTAGGAATGGCAGGTCGGTGCTTGCCTATTCCTTCGCAAAGTCGCTGACACAGCATCGAGCCACATGGCAGTGAGGCGTCATGTTGTTGGCGACGACTTTGTGTGACACATGATCGCGTATATATGCTGCTCTTGGGCAACTACTTCGCTAGGTTCCAGATGAGAGTTTGGAGTTTTCGATGTGACCGATGTGCGTGCTTTGTAGAATATAGGTGCAGATCATCGAGAATCTGCACTGCTGCTTCTAGGTTCTTGGCTTGGTCGAAGGTGGATCTAGACATCATTGTCCTCATGCAGGATGGATTCCTGGGTGCGTCTACCCCTTCTTTAGAGGTGTTCATTGTGGTCTTGGTGATTGAGTTCACGCTTGAGGTCTTCTTGCTGGCGCCAGAGTTCTTGACATTTGTAACAATCTCAGTGTTACACCCTAAACAAACCACTAAACCATGTCATGAGCATCATGTTTATGTGATAAAGCATGTGATAGTGTGTAGATCAATTTCTTGTAACCTAAAATGACTAATAAAAATGTTAAATGAAAGTTGATTCAATAGCTCATGTATATCAAGTAGGGTTGAAAACCAATTTTTATTAAGCAAAAGTATTATAGAACATGTGTGTGACACCTAAATAAGGTTTGAAGTACAAACTTTATAGATGACAATGCAACTCTTGCTGTAGAAAAAAAGCATTGCTAGCTAGTATTTCTAGTGGCCTAAAAATAGAACCTGAAACTGAATCCAGCTCAAGACTTAGAAGATTTTCAAGTCTGAAAACAGGGTGACGACGCTATATTGGCGAATTAATTCCGTGCAATTTAGCTAGGCATTGGTGTCATGTTTTAGCTCATGCTGGTAGTCTGATATGCCCGCTTTAGCATAGCAAAGGTGGTTTTGTCTCAACTTCCATAGTCCGGTTGTTATTGACGCTTTAAAATTTGTGCACATCACCTGCTCGGTCTGTGTGCACGGTCACCATGCGCCTGTGCTCGCCATGGTCATCCCGGCTGGGCCACGCGCGCGGGGCCCATTGCTGGGCCAGGGTCACCCTTGGTCGACCGTGCTATGGCTGTGGCCTAGCCGCTGCCACGTGGTGCCGCCGCTGCTCGCCTAGCCGTGCAGTGGTGCTGGCTGCCCCACCGCTCCTGTCGCAATGCTGCCCCTGCCCCGCGCCGTGGCGCAGCTACTACCGGTGCCGTCGCCTCACCGTCGCGTCTGCACCCCCTGTTGGCCCGATCCGATGCCTACCACTGCTATGCGCACATGGCTGGGCTCGCTGTCGTCTTGCCATTTATGGCACTGCGGCCGCGCGGGCCATGCCCGATCGTGGATGCACGCGGTTGGTCCACAGTGTCTGCGCACGTGTCTCCTCGATCGCGTCGGCCGTGTCCCGCCAAGACGAGGTCGAGCTGAGCCCCACCTGCCTCTCTCTCTGCTTCCATGGCCGGCTGGGCTATACCATTAAATCCGTTAGGGAGAGATCATCTCGAGCAGATTTGTTGCGTCGTTGGCTTCGCCATCAAGTCGCCCAGCCACCCGATCCCACCCTGCCTTGGACCGAGCCCAGCCAAGCTTCAATTTTGGCGTTTCCTCACCACCGGGCCGATAAGGCCATGTGCGTCAAAAGCCGATGGTAGTTCCCCATCGATCCCCGTAGAAATTCATCTCAAGCGCTTATAGCCTTGCCTTTGACTCCCTCTCCACCCTGCATGCGCCAAATGAACTGCTTACCGCCTCCCCGGCCTGCTCCGCTACAACCACCACACTAGTCGAGCCCGCGATAAGTCCCTAGTGCTCGCTCTCTAGCCAGTTAGGTTCTTAGGTGCCCTGGTTCGTTAGAACAGTCGTGCCACCATCGTGGATGGTCGCGCATTGTCGTAGCTTGCTCCAACGAGTCTCGTCGTCTCGCGTTGCCGCTTAGCGCGTGAGCATTTAGGCCATAGTTGGAGGTATGCCCGATCGATGGGCTGTGTGAGAGCCTCTGTTGGCGATGTAGCCACCAAATGCCAATGCTTCTGCGCCTGCCGTGCATGGGTTAGCCGGTGTGTGTGGGGAAATTAGAGGAAGGCCAAAGCGTTAAGTGAAGAGGTCAGAGAGAGAAAATTAGTAAACAGATGGCGATATAGTTTCGAAAAAGATCAGGGTCTCTTTTGCAAAAGAGCCATGCCCGCGTGGGTTTCCCTCTTGGGCCACATTGATGGGCCGGCCGACGCGCGCGGTCCACGCGTTTGTGGGCCACGACGTCGGTTTCGTTTTTTCTTTTTCTTAGAAATAGGTAATAGCTTTCTATTTTAATTTCTGAGCTAGATTTGTATAATTATAATTAATATAAATTTGTATTGGTGTCCACAAATTGTGAAACTAATTTTGTTAGGTTCCTAAAATCATTGTCTACCTGATAGTGTAGTTAGTTTATACATATCTATGTTGATACTAAAGGCTATTAAATCATTTGAAAGTGCTTAATATTATTAAGGTAATTATTGTAGGAATTTTTGTGGTAATTTGGTGATAGCTTTAATCCTAAAATTTTTACAGTAGGTTCATTGTATTATTATGTACTCACTATAATTTTATGGCCTTAGACTAGACTAAACGTTAGGGTAGTTAAATGTTGTATGTTTAAATATACATTAAATCTTTAATAGAAATAAAGACATACCATTGAATTGCGAAACTAGGTGCTTGTTAGTTGAACTCAATATCTTGCTTGATGAAGATAATAGTTAGCTTAGTATCCTAGTCATTAGAGCTAGCTTAGTAGCTTAACATGTGTATTCTTATTTTAAGAGTTGTTGTTGCCTAAATACTGAATTGTTGCATCATCATCATCGCATGCATATAGAGAATGAGTTGGCGGAGATCGTGACCACCGGCGAGCCCAAGTTTGAGGAGATCATGGAGGTGTACGAGGAGGAGATTCTTGTGCAGGAGGAGGTCTCAGAGCCACCACTGACTAACTCAGTTGACACCGCGCCTGCCCCAGGCAAACCCTGGGGCATAACCCTTATTTTTGATAATCACCGTAAATATATGTGATGTGCATTTACGTTATAGGAATTCTATGGAAACCACATGCATATATATATATATCCATCCTAAGAGTCCTACTAGTGCAGGTTCGAGTAGCTGCTATGCTTAGGTTATCGGTAGCGTGAGTAACCTACCGTTACTCATAATAGATGATTATTATTACTTTCATAATAAAAATGATGAAGAAAAAATGGAGACCGGACAGGGATATGGCATGGGTTATTGGTGGGCGTAACAAGTTGTGTCCCGCGGCCACGGGGTTTAGCTTGGTTACACTATTTTCCCTATCCGTGTCGATTGAGGACCGTCCGTTGCTGTGGATGGTAGTCAGGTCATAGACTAATTATCCTGAGCACGTACTTACTTATGGGAGCGAGAAGGCTCATTGCGCTCTTGTCGTGGGTTCCAGCTCTTTCTGGACCAACTGATTGGAGGCGGGGAAAGGTGGAGGTCTAAGCATCATGTCGAGACTAGGTCTCAAGTGTGGGGGCTTGGAGTCCAAGTTTGGACGGGGACCTGGACCCCTCGACAGGAGTGGAGTGGGTTGGTCTCATTTGTGCCTGGGGTACAAGTGAGGCATGTGCTTCGGGGTACCCAGCTAGGATACATTGGTTTGCGAATCACCATTTCCATGAGACGGTATGACTTGGCTATGGTCTAGCACCGTAGTAAAAACTGGAAGATGAAAGATGGTGAAATAGTTCTGATTGCTCAACCCTTTCTGGAAATTAGAACAGGTGCTTACCTAGAATGGTTAGAACAGGTGCATACCTAGAATGGTTAGCTCATTATTGGATTCTGGTTATAAAACGTGGATTGTTCCGAGTTCTCCCTTGGGGTGTGCTCAACCGAACTGTCCTGTATTGTCCACTTTCGAAGTGCTTAGTGTCTAGTGGAAGACAAGCTCCTCTGAAAGTGTGTTATTCTAGGTGGTTCTACCATAGGTGGTATCGTGAGCCAATAATGAGTATACATGTTTAAGAACTCTTTCAAAAACCAAAATTTGACTAACAAAAGATTTGTGAAAAATAGGATGCGATAAATTTACGTTAGTAAGTATAAGCCCTAGCAATATGGTCTATCTAGGATAGTGGCACTGGTTTTATCTAATCAATTTTTGTAGGTATACTAACTTACGCTGCGTAAGAATCATTAGTGTACGGGAAGTGAGTGTGCGCTGTGTCAAAATTTTATGTGAATGCCACTATATTTTGGCTTGAGCGAACGAATAGGTCGATGCATGCATCATAAAAAGAGAATCTTATTTAAGCTAAACTCCCCTTCATGTATAATTTTTGGGTAGTTAATATGATAGGTTAATAAATAAAAAAATGCTTCCCCTCTTAATGAAAAGTCTTATCATTCCACAACTTATCAAGCCCTATCATTTCTCTAATCTTTTGTTCCTAACTAGGGGCCTTGTCCCTAACGGTGAGTTCCTATCTGTTTACAGATGAACCTGAGGTCTGGTCGCAGGAGCACCAATGCTGGGACATGCCATAGTTTTGGTGAAGATCAAGGTGAAAATGGTCATGGCGAGGATAATGGCAATGCCAACGGAGAGAGCCACGAGGCCCACTCCTTGGTCCTCCTCCTCCTCCACCACCACTGCCTTGATGACTCATGCGAAGATGATGATCGAGATGTTGGCTGCTCATCGTGAGTCGGCCCGCAGCCTTAGAGATCTTGGCATAAGCTATTGGTGGCTTCGCCTGTGGAGGCCCCAGTGGCAATGGCAGGGGAACAGGGGGTGGTGCCCACTTGTCTCGAGAGGCCCTGTTCCTACCAAGACTTCTTGGGGGCCACCCGCCCACAATCACATCGATTCTTGAGCCTCTAGGCGATGAGCATTGGCCCGTGATATGGAGTAGAAGTTTCAGCTACTCACTTGTGATGAGCGAGAGGTATAGCGCTTTGCCACACACAAATTTCTAGGAATTACGAGTGCTTGGTGGGACACTTTCAATGCCATGCAACATATGGACCACCATGTGACTTGGTGGGAGTTTACCACTGCTTTTTGTTAGTATTATATTCCTGCTGGTTTGCTAAACAGGAAGCTGTCCGAGTTTCTAGAGCTGAAACAGGGAAATATGATTGTGATGGAGTATGTGAATAAGTTCAACCATATTGCACAGTATGTTGGGACTCATGTAGACACTGATAAGAAGAAGATGGACTGTTTTAATCGTGGTCTCTCTTGTATCTTGCAAGAGAAGCTGTATATAGGAGGCTATCAGACCTTTGGAGCATTGATGAATGCTGCTATTGCTATGGAGGGACTTTAGCGTGACTCACAGGCTGAGTGGAAGCGCAAGAGAGTGATCTCTGGAACTTCTAGTCACCCATAGTCTCAGAAGTTACAAGTTGTGAGGAGGGTGTCCTATCACTCTTTGGGAGGACAACCGTCCCATCAGACTCAGCAGATTCACCAGGCACCGCCCACTCAGTACCATGCACCTACTTAGTAGGTGTAGCAGCCTCAGGGACAGCAGGTTCCGCATCATCAGGGACAGGGGAACAAGCCTGGTGCCTATTTCAAGTGTGACAAGGAAGGTCACTATGCCCAGGAGTGCCCCCAGAACCAACCTCCCCAATCTTCTCAGCCTTTGGCCAACTCTCGTCTCGTCAAGAGGACTATCATCAAGAAGAAGGTGCCCGTGAGCCGCTCTGGATAGGTTAACTTCACCGAGGCTGAGGAAATTTCATAGGGTGAGCCTGTGATGGCTGGTATGTTTACCATTGATTCCCACCCAGCATATGTGTTATTTGATTCTGGTGCATCACATTCATTCATGAGTATGGGGTTTGCACAAAGGCACAATATATCTACTATGGCTATTCCTATTGCCTATAGAATCAGAACCCCGGGTGCACAGTTGTTCGTTAAAACTCAGACGAACACAATTAGTTTAGTGCTAGCTAGTCATTCTTATTGTCTCTAGTTCATGGTGCTGCCTGGGCAAGGCATAGATGCAATTCTAGGAATGAACTAGTTGAGAAATTATAGGGTAGTTGAAAGGTCCTAATGGCTAGAGGGGGGGGTGAATAGCCTAATAAAAATTTCTACAACAACACTTAACAAAATGGTTAGACAATTATGAGGCAAAGCAAGAGTTGCGCTAGCCTACTCAAACTGCAAGCCACCTACCACAATTCTAGTTTAGATAGTATCTATTCACACAATAACTATAATACTACCCTATGTTAGTGTGCACTCAAAGGCTAACTAAAGAGCCACACCAACCAACCAAGCAAGCTCTCACAACTAGCTACACTAAAGAGCTTGACAACTAGTTTGCGGTAATGTAAAGAGAGTGATCAAAAAAGTTATACCGTCGTGTAGATGAAGGAACCAATCAATCACAAGAGTGAATAACAATGAAGACCAATCACCTCAGAATCAAAGGATGAACATAATGATTTTTTACCGAGGTTCACTTGCTTGTCGGCAAGCTAGTCCTCGTTGTGGTGATTCACTCACTTGGAGGTTCACAAGCTTATTGGCATCACACGCCAAACCCTCAATAGGGTGCCGCACAACCAACACAAGATAAGGATCACACAAGCCACGAGCAATCCACTAGACTACCTTTTGGCGCTCCGCCGGGGAAAGGTCAAGAACCCCTCACAATCACCACGATCGGAGCCGGAGACAATCACCACCCTCCGCTCGACGATCTTTGCTGCTCCAAGCCATCTAGGTGGCGGCAACCACCAAGAGTAACAAGCGAATCCTACAGCAAAACACGAACACCAAGTGCCTCTAGATGCAAACACTCAAGCAATGCACTTGGATTTTCTCCCAATCTCACAAAGATGTTGAATCAATGATGGAGATGAGTGGGAGGGCTTTGGCTAAGCTCACAAGGTTGCTATGTCAATGCAAAATGGCCAATAGAGTGAGCTTGAGCCGGCCATGGAGCTTAAATAGAAGTCCCCATGAAATAGAGCCATTGTACCCCTTCACTGGGCACAACACGGGGTGACCGGACGCTCTGGTCATATTGACCGGACGCTGGACCTTAGCGTCAGGTCATGCGATGCACGCCACGTGTCCCTCTCTTCAAATGCTGTGCACTCGATCTCAACGGTCTGAAGATGACTGGACGCAGCAGCTAACAGTGACCGGACGCTGAACCCCCACCGTCCGGTCGTTTCTAGTAAGCATCCAGAAATGATTTTTCTCGACCGGACGTCCGGTCATGCTTGACCGGACACAGCCAGCGTCCGGTCACACGGTGTATTCCTCTATGCTGCCATGTTAGCATGACCGGATGTAGCCTTCCAGCGTCTAGTCGCTGAGCGACCCAGCGTCCGGTCATGAGACCAAAACGCACGCCCTCTGCTGCCACTGACCGGACGCACCGGTCCAACCAAGACCAGCGTCCGGTCACTTCCAGTGACCTCTGTCTTTTCTATCTAGGGCGCCGGTGGCACCGTCGGACTGTTCGCACTCTACGGGCGGACACTCCGCCAGTGAAGTTTCCTACCCTTGCTCAAATGTGCCAACCACCAAGTGTATCACCTTGAGCACATGTGTTAGCATATTTTCACAAACATTTTCAAGGGTGTTAGCACTCCAGTAGATCCTAAATGCATATGCAATGGGTTAGAGCATCTAGTGGCACTTTGATAACCGCATTCCGATACGAGTTTCACCCCTCTTAATAGTACGGCTATCGATCCTAAATATGATCACACTCACTAAGTGTCTCGATCACCAAAACAAAATGGCTCCTACAATTTATACCTTTGCCTTGAGCCTTTTGTTTTTCTCTTTCTTCTTTTTAAGTCCAAGCACTTGATCATCACCATGGCATCACGATCATCATGTCATGATCTTCATTTGCTTCACCACTTGGATTGTGCTACCTATCTCATGATCACTTGATAAACTAGGTTAGCACTTAGGGTTTCATCAATTCACCAAAACCAAACTAGAGCTTTCAGTAGTATTAAACCTTATGCAGAGAATTATAGAGTTAAATCTTCCTTTTTCTGAGGATAGAATGTCTCTCCTCATGCCTTTAGTTTCCGCCCTACCAGTTATTGCTCATACTAAAGTTTCTCCTGATCTTGCCTCTATTCATGTGGTTTGTGAGTTTTTGGATGTCTTTCCTGAAGATCTACCTGGGTTACTACCGGATAGGGATGTGGAGTTTTCCATTGAGTTAGAACCTAGAATTGCTCCTATTTCGCGGTGTCCTTACCGCATGACTCCAAAAGAATTGGCTGAGATGAAGAAATAGTTAGAGGAATTATTGGAGAAGGGATTCATCTATCCTAGTTCTTCACCATGGGGTTGTCCAGCTATTTTTGTGAAGAAGAAGGACGACACTCTTCAGATGTGTGTGGATTATCGCCCTCTCAATGCGGTAACCATTAAGAACAAGTATCTCTTACCTCGTATTGATACTTTGTTCGATCAGTTGGCTGGTGCAAAAGTGTTCTCAAAGATTGATCTTTGTTCGGGGTATCACCAAATTTTGATTCGGCCGTAAGATATACCAAAGATAGCTTTCTCTACTAGGTATGGCCTTTATGAATACCTAGTCAGGTCTTTTGGTCTCACCAATGCTTCTGCATTCTTCATGTACCTCATGAACTCGGTCTTCATGCCAGAGTTGGACTAGTTTGTAGTGGTATTCATTGATGATATTTTGGTATATTCTAAGAACAATGAAGAGCATGCACAACACCTTCGCATAGTCCTAACTCAATTGTGGGAACACAAGCTGTATGCCAAATTCAGCAAGTGTGAGTTTTGGTTGGATCGAGTGCAGTTTTTTGGGCATGTACTAACCCCCAAAGGCATCTCTGTAGATCCTAGCAAGGTGCAGGATGTGTTAAATTAGAAATCTCCAAAGTTAGTGCATCAGATTCGTCAGTTCCATGGTCTTGCTGGTTATTATCGGTGCTTCATCCCTGAGTTTTCCAAAATAGCTCAACCAATGACCAAGTTGCTTCAGAAGGATGTCAAGTTTGTATGGAGTCCGGCTTGTGAAGAGGCTTTCCAAGCCCTGAAGAAGTTTCTTACCTCTGCTCCTATTCTTGCTCAACCAGATATTGATAGGCCATTTGATGTGTATTGTGATGCCTCTAGGACTGGATTGGGTTGCATGCTTATGTAAGATGGACGTGTAATAGCTTATGCTTCACGTTAGCTGAAAAAGCATGAGATGAATTATCTCACCCAAGATTTAGAGCTGGCTGCATTGGTGCACGCTCTAAAAATTTGGAGGCATTACCTGTTAGAAAATAAGTACACATTTTTACGGATCACAAGAGCCTCAAATATATTTTCACTCAATCCGAGTTGAATACGAGGCAACAGAGGTGTCTCGAGTTAATCAAGGATTACAATTTAGAGGTTCATTATCACCCTAGAAAAGCAAATATGGTAGCTGATGCTTTAAGTCGGAAGTCACATCAGGTTGAGGACGAATCTTTGCCCCTCACTCATTCTAAAGCGTTAGCCCATATTGCCCTAGTCTCGGATTTACTTGAGCAAATTATTGTAGAGCAAAGGCAAGATGCTTCGAAAATCCCTCATATCAAGAAGTTCATTGACGAAGGGTGTGGTTCTCATTTCAGTATTGATGATCAAGGTGTGGTGAAGTTCAAGAACCGATTGCTGGTTCCCTCAAGAGCTGAGCTTTGGAGAAAAATTTTAGATGAAGCTCACAATTCAAGTTATCCATTCATCCTGGAAGCAACAAGATGTATCATGATTTGTGTCACTTGTATTGGTGGCCAAATATGAAGCAGTATATTACTAAATACATCTCAGAATGCGACATTTATGGGAGGGTTAAGGCAGACTATATGCGTACGCCTGGTTTTCTACAGCCCTTACCTATCCTTGTTTGGAAATGGGAGGATATTTCTATGGATTTTGTTGTGGGTTTGCCCGCACAGCAAAGGGGTATGATTCTATTTGGGTCATTGTGGATCGTCTTACCAAGTCTGCTCATTTTCTCCCGGTAGATACAAGGTATTCTACCAAGAAATATGCCAAGCTGTATTTTGATCGGGTTGTAATCTTACATGGAGTTCCTCTCACCATTGTCTCTGATAGAGGGTCAGTTTTTGTCTCTCGCTTCTGGGAGTAACTCCAGGAGTGCCTTGGTACTCGCCTCCTTAGAAGTTTAGCTTATCATCTACAAACTGATGGTCAGACAGAAAGAGTTAACCAAGTACTTGAGGATATGTTGAGAGCTTGTGTTATTTCTTTTCTAGAAAATTGGGATGAATGCTTGACTTTAGCTGAGTTTTCTTATAACAATAGTTATCAAGAAAGCATTCGAATGGCACCTTTCGAGGTTATATATGGCAAGAAGTGTAGAACACCACTTAACTGGGTTGAAGTAGGAGACCATGGTTATTTTGGGCCTAATTTTATCAAAGAAGCAAGAGAACAAGTCAATGTTATTCAGAGTCATTTGAAAGCAGCTCAGAATCGTCAGAAAACTTATGCGGACAAGAGGAGAAGACCTTTGCAAATTGAAGCTGGTGACTATGTGTATTTAAAGGTATCTCCAATGAGAGTTGTGCATCGGTTTGGGGTCCGTGGGAAATTAGCTCCTCGCTTGTTGGACCGTACAAAGTCTTGGAACGGTGTGGTTCTGTTGCTTACTGTATCCAGCTACCGAAGATCTTATCGATAGTCCACAATGTTTTCCATGTTTCTCAACTGAAAAAGTGTTTGCGAGTTCCTGATGAAGCGGTGGAAATTGAAGGGCTTCCTCTCCAACCTGATATTTTTTATATTGAACATCCTGTCAAGATCTTGGATGAAAAAGAAAGAGTGACTAGAAACAAAGTGGTGAAATTTTACAAGGTCCAATGGCAAAATCATTCAGAGGATGAAGCAACTTGGGAACAAGAAAGCTATATTTTTAAACATTATCCCCATCTCCTTTCTAGTTCAGCAAGGTAATTATGTAAATTGAAATTTATTTCTTATGTCTTTCCCACACTAGGCACACACATGAAATCTCGGGACAAGATTTTGTTTAAGAGGAACACCCTCGGTGTTACACCCTAAATAAACCACTAAACCATGTCATAAGCATCATGTTTATGTGATAAATCATATGATAAAGTGTGTAGATCAATTTCTTGTAACCTAAAATGACTAATAAAAATGTTAAATGAAAGTTGATTCAATAGCTCATGTATATCAAGTAGGGTTGAAAACCAATTTTTATTAAGCAAAAGTATTATAGAACATGTGTGTAACACCTAAATAAGGTTTGAAGTACAAATTTTATAGATGACAATGCAACTCTTGCTGTAGAAAAAGAGCATTGCTAACTAGTATTTCTAATGGCCTAAAAATAGAACCTAAACCTGAATCCAGCTCAAGACTTAGAAGATTTTCAAGTTTGAAAACAGGGTGACGATGCTATATTGGCGAATTAATTCTGTGCAATTTAGCTAGGCAGTGGTGTCATGTTTTAGCTCATGCTGGTAGTCTGATATGCTTGCTTTAGCATAGTGAAGGTGGTTTGGTCTCAACTTCCATAGTTCGGTTGTTATTGACGCGCATCACCTGCTCGGTCTATGTGCGCGGTCACCATGCGCCTGTGCTCACCGTGGTCATCTCAAGCAGATTCGTCGTGTCAGTGGCTTCGCCATCAAGTCACCCAGCCACCCAACCCCACCCCGCCTTGGACCGAGCCCAGCCAAGCTTCAATTTTGGTGTTTCCTTGCCACCTGGCTGATAAAGGCCGTGTGCGTCAAAAGCCGATGGCAGTTCCCCATCAAACCCCCCATAGCCAATTCGTCTGCACCACTAGCCTCGCCTTGACTCCCTCTCCACCCTACGCGCGCCAGTGGAACCACTACCGCCTCCCCGGTGCCACTTACGCAGCTGTGTTCGCCGTGGCTCGTCACCAAGCTTGCCGTGCGCACGTGGCCAGCCCATCCCCGGCCTCCTCCGCTACAACCACCACACCGATCGAGCCCGCGGTAAGTCCTTGGTGCTCGCTCGCTAGCCGGTTAGGTCCTTAGGTGCCTTGGTTCGCTAGAACAATCGCGCCGCCGTCGTGGATGGCCACGTGTCACCGCAGCTTGCTCCAGCGAGTCCCGCCATCCCGCGTTGCCGCTTAGCGTAGGCGTTTAGGCCATAGTTGGAGGTCAACTCGATCGATGGGCCTATGTGAGCCTCTGGTGGTCGGCGTAGGCACCTAATGCCAATGCTTGTCGCGCCGCCGTGCACGGGTTAGCCGAGGGGGGGGATTAGAGGAAGACTAGGGGTTAAGTGAAGAGGTTAGGGTCTCTTTTGCAAAAGAGCCGCGCCCGCGCGGGTTTTCCTCTTGGACCACGTTGATGGGCCGGCCGACGCGCGCGGTCCGCGCGTTTGTGGGCCGCGAGGTCGGTTTTGATTTTTCTTTTTCTTAGAAATAGGTAATAGCTTTCTATTTTAATTTCTGAGCTAGATTTATATAATTATAATTAATATAAATTTGTATAGGTGTCCACAAATTATGAAACTAATTTTGTTAGGTTCCTAAAATCATTGTCTACCTGATAGTGTAGTTAGTTTATACATATCTATGTTGATACTAAAGGCTATTAAATCATTTGAAAGTGCTTAATATTATTAAGGTAATTATTGTAGGAATTTTTGTGGTAATTTGGTGATAGCTTTAATCCTAAAAATTTTACAGTAGGTTCATTGTATTATTATGTGCTCACTATAATTTTATGGCCTTAGACTGGACTAAACGTTAGGGTAGTTAAATGTTGTATGTTTAAATATACATTAAATCTTTAATAGAAATAAAGACATACCATTGAATTGCGAAACTAGGTGCTTGTTAGTTGAACTCAATATCTTGCTTGATGAAGATAATAGTTAGCTTAGTATCCTAGTCATTAGAGCTAGCTTAGTAGCTTAACATGTGTATTCTTATTTTAAGAGTTGTTGTTGCCTAAATACTGAATTGTTGCATCATCATCATCACATGCATATAGAGAACGAGTTGGCGGAGATCGTGACCGCCGATGAGCCCGAGTTCGAGGAGATCATCGAGGAGTATGAGGAGAAGATTCTCGTGCAGGAGGAGGTCCCAGAGCTACTACTGACTGACTTAGCTAACACCGTGCCTGCCCAAGGAAAGTCCCGGTGCATAACCCTTATTTTTGATAATCACCATAAATATATGTGATGTGCATTTACGTTATAGGAATTCTATAGAAACCACATGCATATATATATTCATCCTAAGAGTCCTACTAGTGTAGGTTCGAGTAGCTGCTATGCTTAGGTTGTCGGTAGCGTGAGTAACCTACCGTTACTCATAATAGATGATTATTATTACTTTCATAATAAAAATGATGAAGAGAAAATAGAGACCGGGTAGGGATATGGCATGAGTTGTTGGTGGGCATAACAAGTTGTGTCTCGCGGCCATGGGGCTTAGCTTGGTTACACTGTTTTCCCTGTCCGTGTCGATTGAGGACCATCCGTTGCTGTGGATGGTAGTCAGGTCATAGACTTATTATCCTGAGCACATACTTGCTTATGGGAGCGGGAAGGCTCGTTGCGCTCTTGTCGTGGGTTTCGGCTCTTTCTAGACCGACTGATTGGAGGCGGGGAAAGGTGGAGGTCTAAGCACCATGCTAAGACTGGGTCTCAAGTGTGGGGGCTTGAAGTCCAAGTTTGGACGGGGACCTGGACCCCTCAACAGGAGTGGAGTGGGTTGGTCTCGTTTATGCCTAGGGTACAAGCGAGGCGTGTGCTTCGGGGTACCCAGCTGGGATACATTAGTTCGTGAATCGTCGTTTTCATGAGACAATACGACTTGGCTATGGTCTAGCACTGTAGTAAAAACTGAAAGATGAAAGATGGTGAAATGGTTCTGATTGCTCAACCC
Organism: Miscanthus lutarioriparius; assembly: GCA_904845875.1. Lineage (NCBI taxonomy): Eukaryota > Viridiplantae > Streptophyta > Magnoliopsida > Poales > Poaceae > Miscanthus > Miscanthus lutarioriparius. The sequence goes on along the minus strand of CAJGYO010000018.1, from coordinate 35,759,336 downwards.
TTTCTGAAAATTAGAACAGGTGAATGGTTAGTTAATTAAGTAATCATAATTGCTAATAAAACTTGACCCTAACGACGTACTTTTACTAATGCTTTTTTGTAAGCAGACCATATTGCCTATCATGTTCCTTGCGAGTCGGAAAACTATTCCCACTAGTCGGGTAAGTATTGCGAGTACATTGTGTACTTAGGGTTTATTTTACCCTATTGCAGGTGCAGCTTGAGGAGTTAGCACTTGTGTGGAGGATTTTTCTGGTGGGCACAGATGGATCCGTGTATCGTTTCCGCTAGATGATTATTACATTTTTGTTGTTTAATTATCGCACTTTGAACTCTGGTATTATAATAAATAATTTTCAAGACTCTAGGTTGTATGAAATGGACTAAGTATTGTAAGCTCGTACTCATTATTGGATTCTGGATGTAAAACGTGGATCGTTTTGAGTTCTCCCTTGGGGTGTGCTCGATGGAACTATCCGGTATAGTCCACTTTCGGGGTGCTTAGTGTCTAGTGGAAGACAAGCTCCTCCGAAAGTGTGTTATTCCAGGCGGTTCTACCACATAATTCGTCCTTGAGTTAGTTGAGCCACTATAGGAGTCGATGTTGATGTTGTTCAATTGTCTCGACCTCGGCCTAGGGCATTGAGCTCTAGGAGGGTGATCCAATATATATCAACATGGCTGGGGCTATGTTGAGGGGTGTTCTTGGTGTTTCCTGCTGTCGCTGACTAGATGACCACATTGTCCTGGTGGCCGTTGAAATCTGACTCTGCCATGAAGTAATCCTTTGAGGGGTAATGGCTCATCTCACTTGCAACGTCGGAGTCCGAGAACTCTATTGGGTAGGACCCAACCATGTTGTTGATCTGAGAGCAAGTCACATTTTAGATATCTATGTCTAGGCTTTCTAGATCATCGAGACGTACTTGCCATGTCCATGAAGCTTGAGTTGCGAGCGCTAGGGCTTTTAGGTGCAAACTTCATAGCAAGCGCATGCTGGTATGTAGCAGCCACATTCCTTAGGCCCATGGGGAACCTAGTGAGGATGTCATGCGGTAACTCATTCTCGGCTATGTATGATCTCGATGAAAGGGATCTTACCAGGAAGTCAATGGCTCGGTCGAGGACATGTTCACGACCGTACTTGATGAAGAGGTCCGGGAGATGAAGATCCATGTGAAGTGCGAGTGCAGGTGCATTAGCAGCCACGACGTCCCCCTGCCGGCGAGGAACATGTAGAGGGGGTGCGACACCTCCTCCTACATGATTTGCTCGGGATCTTGTAGATGCAGATCACCAAGTTGATCCACAATATAATCCAAGCTGCTGAAGGAGATCATGGTGCCTGAAGAAAAGGTGTCACAATTATCGATGCTGGAGATGATTTCCATTTGAAGCACTTGAAAGTAATCTGTGCATAAAGTTCCCCTACCTGGCACGCCAAGTGTCGTAGGATTTACCGTTCGTCAAGTAATCAATGTTTTGTGTGCAGGGAATCAGGGGGATAAAACATGAGACACAAATTTATACTAGTTTGGGTATGGAGTACCCTGTGTCCAGTGGAGAATGCTTCTCATATGTCATATGCTTGGGTTTACAGAGGGCATTGATGAGTTTGTCAAGGGTTCCCAGCGGTGCATGTGAAGTCTACAAATGGGTTGCCTCTACCTCCCCTTATATTGTCTGGGGTAGGGTTATAGATAGGATGCCGCATGACATAGACCTACAGTTTTCTAGTTTGTTTCAGGGAGATCCTATCGGATCCGAGTAGATCAACACGATTTGCTTGGCTTCTAAGCCTATATATCTCATCTTCCAAATAGTTGATGTACCCTATCCGAATTGGGTTTCTTCCTTTGCAGGCTCATCCCACCCCATCCTAGTCATATACCGACAAGTGGTTGTGTTATATAAACTGCTTGTGTAAAATATTTACTCAGGCAATTGGCTCAAGTTTGTCGTTAGTGTAAATCTATTTACACAAGTGGTTGGCTTATGACTACCGCCAGTTTAAATGGATTTACACAGGCGATGCTGGTAGAACTCTCTATTTTCACTAGCCTTTCGCATTGTCGGTTCCAAAACGGCCCCTATGAAATTTAAAAAGTGTCGCTAATAGAAACTCTTTCTATACTAGTGTATCCTCCTATGTCCCCAAATCTCTCACTTTCACTCTCATGATTTCTTTATTTGCTGAGCCTACGCCTCAAGCTCCTGATCCTAAGATTTTTGAGCTTAAGACCTCCTTAGGACTTGCTGCTCTTGTGTATAAGGCCATCCTTAAAGGCTTAGGACCTGCTCTATTTCATACACTTCAAATGCTGCTAATAGTTCTCAAGGCATTTAGTGACTTTTTTTGGATTGGATAGTGACGAAAACCAAGTGTTACAAATTTATGACTCAGTAAGGATCATTATAAAATCTATGGTGAAAAAACATGCTTACGTAATAAAGCATGGTTTAACACGCATGATCTATGACAAATAGGTTTTCATCACACAAACACTCTATATTTCATTGGTATGACGAAATTTTCATGATTTATGATGTAAACAAATCGTCATAGATCACCACGTGTTCGTACTAAATCTGCCTATTCCGGAAATCAAGAGAGTTCATCTTGCATATGAAAATCCGATGAATTCGTTGGAACTGTCAATGCATTCATGATTTTTATTGTCTGTTGCTGCCTACAGGCATTTAAAAGTCACTTTCACAAACAAGTTTGCTACCGTTGGTACACACGTGGTAGTGATGTAACACCTAGTACAGAAATAATTTTTGAACATGGCTCTCATTTCTAAATGAAAGAGACGGACAACTTAGGAAACCTTTGTTGACATTTAGCTTGTTCGTTTCGGCTGAAACGATCGTGGATTATAAGGCAAAAGTACTACTGACTGGTTTGGTGTGAGAGGAAAATATTGTTCCAGCTTATAATCCACGATCATATAAGCCGAAACGAACAGTCTGATTGCCCGTTGTCGGTATGTCGTGTTTGTTGGGCTTCCTACCCTAGGAATTCCCGGTTCATTTTTTGTCACCTCTGGCCATATTTCATATCGCCTGATTCTTGTATATGTCCAGTTTCTGGTTCAACACCGGATTTCCGATGATTATTAAAGTAGACATCGAAATAACTCTCGGAGCATCCGAAGAAGGAAGGGAAGAGACAGGGCATGGTGAGCAAAACAAGCTCAGCAGAGATCATATGGAATGAACAGCGACCGCTGTCCCGTCAACTCCTTGCTGATATATAAGCAGTGTTTCGCTCGATCGAGCAGCAGTGATTCCGTCCCTGCTTCGATTCTCTCTGCCAATTCTCCTGCTGTTCACGTCGTTTAGGGTTTAGCAGAAGAGAGAAAGATGGCAAGGCGAGAAGACGACTCCTACACCAACGGGTCGGTGTTCGAGGCGTCCGTGGAGTTAGGGAGGAAGGACAAGTCGGAAGCGTACGCCATCGACGAGCCGCAGCCTGCTGCTGAGGCAGAGGCTGACGACGATGCTCTCTGCGGCATGTCGGCCTCAGTTTCTTTCATTCAGCAGGTGATGATAATCATCGTTGTGTTTCTCTCTCTCTCTCTCTCTCTCGGGATACGGAATATATATATTCTGTTTCCGTATATACCTAGCTAGCTGGCTAGCAGTGTGTCTCGTTGCATATGCATTCCCTGACTAGATTTCTCTGCACTTATTTCGCCATCGGCCAGCTCATTGCGGAGTTCTTTGCAACGTTCTTCCTGATCTTCGCCGGCTGCGGGGTTATCACGGTGGACGACATGAACAGTAAGGCCACGTTCCCAGGCATCGCCGTGGTGTGGGGGATGACCGTCATGGCCATGATCTATGCCGTTGGACACGTCTCCGGCGCGCACATCAACCCCGCCGTCACCGTCGGCTTCGCAATCTCTGGCCGGTTCCCCTGGAGGAAGGCATGTCATGCGACGACATTGATTATTAGCCATAGCTGCTGGTACATTTCGATCGGTCGCATGTTGATCATATGCACATGCGCAGCGCAGGTCCCGGCGTACATGCTGGTGCAGACGGTGGCCGCGACGATGGCGAGCCTGGTGCTGCGGCTGATGTTCAGCGGGCAGCACCTGCGCGCCTCGGTGACGGTGCATGCAGACGGCGGTTCCAACATCCAGTCGCTCGTGTTGGAGTTCTTCATCACCTTCTACCTCATGTTCGTGATCATGGCCGTGGCCACCGACGACCGAGCGGTAATACATATAGTATAATAATAACAAAGCCATCCATGCTCGCAACACATATACTTATATACTGATCGCATCGAACTGATGATGATGGACGCTTCTGCTGTGCAGGTCGGGCAGATGGCTGGGCTTGCGGTGGGCGGAACCATCATACTCAACGCGCTGTTTGCTGGGTGCGTATGTCACTGCTTGCTTACTGCTCTCATCAGTTAACTAGCTAGTATAGGTTGTGCAACAAAACACCACCGGCATGCATGCGTTTCGTTAGATTTGAACTTTCTCGTTTCTGATCGCGATGGACAGGCCAGTGTCTGGAGCGTCGATGAACCCGGCGAGAAGCATCGGGCCGGCGCTGGTGGGGAACAAGTACAGGTCTCTGTGGGTGTACATCTTCGGGCCGTTCGCCGGGGCGGCGGCCGGAGCGTGGGCGTACAATCTCATCCGCCACACTGACAAGACGCTTGCCGAGGTCACCAAGAGCGCCAGACAAACTAACTGATGCTCAGCCGAGGAGCTATAACCATCGAGGAGGAGCCGTGTTCATGTTTTGGATCCACACAACGTACACGTATGAGCGCGCGTGTCTATCGTTCGAGTGATATAATACAATAATCTGCAGGATATGCAGTGAGGTGCAGCCGTGCAGGAAGATGATGGTCTCAATGTCGACGCATACTATGCATGATTTTTTTTCCCGATCAATGCGTTATGCATGATATGATCGACATAAACACCATACACCAAATGAACTTGGATAAGAGATCACCTGAGGCAATGATCGCTATGAATGTGAATCTACGTCATGAATTGGTTTATTTTGGTGCATCATTTGTTTCTTTTTATCTTCTTTGTTCGTAAAATAATTGCACGTCAAGATTATAGTATGTGTTCACTAGTAGAGAGTTGAGCAACGGTTTTGGGCTTTAGTCCCGGTTGCCCTTGGGTTCGGAACTAAAGTCGGCTTTAGTCCCGGGTCCAACGGCTAGCTAGAGCCATAGGCTGACCTAGAAGGGACCTTTAGTCCTGGTTGGTGGTTCCAACCATGACTAAAGGTTGGGTCGCTTGGTCATAACCTTGTTCATAAGTGGGTGAGAAGCAGCAACCATCTTCTCATGACGACATGGGTCGCACACAAGACCTTTCTCAAATCTTAACTTGGGCAATCCTTGGATGAGACAAAGTAAACTGAGTTTAGCAAGTAGATCAAAGCTCAAATTTCCAAACCTCCTATGCCACTTCCAAAGCTCAGAAGAAGATCCATCCACAAGACACTGAGAAGGGCCAAAGGATTTTGAGAAATCAACACGAAACACGACTGAAAGGAGAAATCTGGCAAATAAAGTTTCCTCAAGAGTCCAAAACACACGACAAGCCCTTCTTAATTAAAACACACCTCAAACCCATCCTCAAGAAGTTGTGAAACCGAGAGAAGATTGAAATGAAGATTCTCAACCAAAGCAACATCTTTGAGAATGAAGCTCTCATTAACCTTGATGGCCCCATGAGTGACTACCTTACCTTTGTTGTTATCCCCAAATGTGATGTATTCCGTACCATGCATAGGGTTGAGGCTGGAGAACCATTTGGAACTTCTGATAATGTGGCACGAACATCCGGAGTCAATGAGCCATATGTCACTCTAGGCCTCCAACCTACTCAATAGAAAGATATAGGATGAGCAAACGACACAACACTGGGGTTAGTAAACTGAGAAGCATACTGGTGTTGTCCCATCTGTTCAGGGTTAGAGAAAACACCAAACATAAAATGTCTCGTAAGGGGAAGGCGATCACCACGACAGGGAAAGTGTGAGACACAAAGCCACTACCACGGGGTCCATATTCATATTGAACATGGCTTGGAGCCTGTCGGGCATGACCACCATTGGGGCCTAGAACCTAAGGCATCTAGGTCTAGTTGCACGCCTATGAATAGGCGAAGCATGTACACCATGGTGAGCGTTGTACATATTCCAGTTCTTCATCTCAAACTCACGCCTTTCATCCCTCTTCCTCCAAAAGCAAAACTCAGCTAGGTGACCATCCCTGTGGCAATACTCACAACAGAACCTCACATCTCTCATGGGTTGTTGGTTCACTCTCCTGTGGTTATGGTTTGCTCTTAGAGGTGCTAGTTGAGCTTTTTGAAGGGTTTCTTCAGGGATGTCAGGAAGTGTGTCCAAAGGGTTTCATAGGTGATTTGGTTTTGGGATCCGTACTTGTTTCTGAGGAAGGCACGCTCTTGAGTCTTAACATTCTTGACGTCCTTCTGCTTGAGCGCTCATCCTCCTACTCCTAGACTTGTGCTTACCAGAGGTGTACTCGTGTTTGTCCTTCCGCTTTCCAGAGTCATACTTGCCCTTCATCTTGGGCAGTTAGCGATGAAGTGGTTGGGGTCTCCATAGTTGTAGTCCTCCTTTTGTCCACCATGTCGTCGATTCTTGCGGTTGTCATGGAACCACTTGATCTTGTTGACGACCAACACAAGCTCATCGTAGTCAAGCGCCTTAACCTGCTCCTCAATGATAGACATAAAAGAAGACAAAGCAAAGCAAATAAGTGAGGGGTTAGCCGAAGATCCACCAAGACTAGACACAACATCCATGTTGGCATAGATGGGTTCTCTATTTTGGCTCTAGATTAGAGGTCAATCCCGGTGGACTTGACCTTGCCGAACAACTCATCAATAGTGGGAGTCTCATCGTTGGGGGAATCAGTGATTACAACAACCTTTACTTCCTACACCCTCTGATCTACGCCATGTAACAGTTTTAGGGCCCTCCCATGATCATCATAAGGTAGCTGAGCCTTGTTTGCCCTAATCTTGTTCACAATCGACTAAAATCGGTTAAACATCAGATCAATAGACTCTCTAGGCAACTACAAGAAATTCTCATATTCTTAATGATGCATCTCAAAGAGTCTGGTTTCGACAAGAGAAGAGCCCTCATGATATCTCTCGAGGGTAGAACAGATCTCGTGAGATGTATCAAGATTAGAAACCTGCTCAAACTCAATCGAGAGACACGAGAATAAAGCATTTCTAGCCTTACTATTGGCATCGTGTTGGTCAATCTTCTCTTGACCAATATGAGCACCTAGGACCACCTAGTCCAAATCCAAGAAAATGTCCCAAACACAAGAGTTGATGCTCTAGAGATCTTCCAGTATGGGTAATTTGTCCGATACGGAGCTTTGCCACTTCCACGCTCCATTGTTGCTTTCATGGATCAAGAACTGATTAAGTTGGATTGATCCTTAACTTGCTCTAATCCAATTGAAGGACCAAGTAGGCGACCAGAGGGAGGGCGATGAACGGGAGACAAATTAAATTTTCTTTACAACTTTGGCTCACCATCCAATGAAACGCTCACAAACCAAAACTCTCTAAAATGAGCCTAAAACTCTCCAAAATGAGTTCACAGAGGCCAACTAGTGACTAGATGCACTCAAGAAACCTCAGAGAACACAGCGGAGAGAAGATATGGAAGCTAATCGACCAAGACCATCGAAAAGCTCAAAAACAAATTTCAAAGTGGACCGGTCCGGTGTGCATACTAGACCTGTCTGGTATGAACGAGGAGCACGAGTCACTGGGAGAAAAAGTAAAAAATCCTATCAAACGGTGTCCAAAAATTATGAAATCTAAAACATAAGCTCACAACACCATAAAAGGTAACAACTCACCAAATTTCAGCTCAAAACTCCAAGGTTTGGATACTAGACATGTCCGATATTCACACTGGACTTGTCCGGTCTGGATGAACTTCACCTCGAAAAATTTGATTCAAAGATCCAAACTAATTCAAATCAACTCCGGTTGAACTCAAACTTTGCATAGGTGTTCCTAGGGGTGTTGAGAGTATATCCTCAGAGCATCAACACCTAGAAACCACAAAATCAACCATGATCTCAAAATTCATTTCTGAAAACGGGTTTTCTCCAAAATAGGGAAAAATTAGATCTTCATGCTCATGAGGATTCCGCGAAATCTATTTGGTAGATATGTTGCTTAGAGGTCCCAGCACATATCCATCCAACCAAAACACCCTCACACACAGTGGATCAAGAAATCCATCAAAAGCACAACAGAGGGGAACTGGGAGAGGAAAACCCAAATTGAATCAAACATAAGATCTTGAGACAAGGATATCTACAAGAAATCTGGGCTTCTATGACGACTGCCAGATGATAGAGCACCTATTCGTCATAAACATGGATTGTTTATGACGACTATTCTCAGGATGACAGCTGTTTATGACCAAGCTGTGTCTTCGTCATAAACATCATCATAGTATACTCTATATGAGCTTTGTGATGACATATCGATGACAATATTTAATTGTCATAAAATATAGAACTATTATAATTTTTTTAAAAATATCATGTTATCCTACGTGGTTGCTAGTCCACACGTCATGTGTCCTAGGTGGACTCTTTCCATCCACGTCAGCTCCTAGTCTCATGAATGTCCACACGTCATGTGTCCTAGGTGGATTCTTTGTTGACACAGTTTTTGGCTCACCTATAATATTTGCAATATTACGTAAATAATATATATATGACCAAAATCCATATAAATAAGAAATGAATAATAAGAGAGATGATATTGTCTTTGAAATTTAGTACACTCAAGAATACACCAGTGGAAGGCGTATGCACGTATGTTTCTGTAACACCTTAAAATTTGCATCCTTTGAAATATAGTTAATGATTTAGTTTTGTATTTTTGTGCTCATGAAAACATAGGAAAATAATATTTTTTTATTAAAATTCATCATAGGATGTAGCAACATGATTCTGCATTCATGCTGGTGTATATAATTTATTGTGTTGAGTGGTTTGGATCCAAAATTCAAAATGACTTCAAATGCTTTTGAAATGTCTTTCAAATAAAAAAAATAAAAAGGAAAACCCTCCCTCCCTCAGTTTTGGCCCGAAGGCCCAGCCCCATTTCCCTCAATCCCGAAGCCCAACAGCAGTGCCGTCCCGGCCTGCATCTCTTCCCTGGGCCTCCACTCGGCCCAACTCCGTGCAAGGAGCCAGCCCAAGCCGCGCCCCACCTCCTCCCTCTCGCTGCTCATCGGGCCCCGCCTGTCAGTCGAAGCTCCTCTCGCTGACCGTCCGGGCCCGCGTGTCGGGCCCTTCCCCTTCCTCCGGTCGCCTCCTCCGGGTCCTCTGTCATCGACGCGCGGCCGCGGACCAAGCTCCAGCTCCCACGTCCGCCACGCAGACCAAGCCCTGCGCGACACAGACGAACGCGCAGACGCCCGCTCCACCCTCATCCGCTCATTCCCAGTCACGAGCCGCTCTCCGGGCGCACCGAGCGCGGCCGCCATTGACGTTGCGCTCGAGCTCTCCCCACCGCTGTCTTCCTCCATGTCTGCCTATAAAAAGGAGGCCCAAGCACCGCAGAAGCACGCTGCACGCCACCACAACTTTTCCCCTCCTCGAGCCGTCTCCCTCTCTCCAGCAATCGCCGCCGTCGCCGCCATTACCAAGCTCGGCTTGAGCTTTTGAATTCCGCCGAAGAAACCACCTCTCGCCTCCCTGTCCCCTCCCTCACCTTCGCAAACGCATACCGCCTCCGTAGCACCGCTCCTGGACGCAGATCCGTGTCTGTGACACCACCTTCCGCAGCTACCCTGAGCACCGACGAACTCCCGTCCGCCCTAGCCGGCCCAGCCACCGCGGACCCAACGCGATTCGGGCGTGCCAAGCTACACCGCCGGCCTGCGAGTCCACCCCGGCCCTGCGCCCCTCACGACCGGGCCTTCACCCCTCAGCCCTACAGCCATGGAGTCCCAGCGAACAAGGAAGAAGATGAAGCATTTCTCTTTTTAATCTACAATTAAAACTTATAACTGGTATTTCTCACTCATATGAACTTGAAATTTGATGCACTTTTTTTTTAATTTTCTCTAAAACCACGCACTTTCTCCCTCAAACAAATTCGATTCAATTAATTAAGTTCCTAAATAAGTCTAAACTTCTCGTGTTAGAAATTCAAATTTTTTTGTATTATTGAACAAGTTTGGTTTCTCTTTTTAATCTCTGACTAAAACTTGTAACTAATCTTTCTCCCTTATACTAACTTCAAATATGACGATTCTTTTTTCTAAAAGTTTCTAAAATCATGCTCTATCAATTCGCTGTGTTCTTAATGGTTTTTTATTGCTGTTTATTGGTTATTTTATTTCTTAAGCAAATAGAGAATGATAATTGTGAAGCTACCTTAGGAAAAATGTCTTCCATACAAAGAAACTATTTTAACAAACAATGGCCTACATATATGTTGGTGTGGAGGTGTTTCAAAAAAAATTGGAACTTATTTGATATTTTCTATCGTTTAAATGAATTTCTGCGTGCTTACCGAAATTAATTTCAAATTGAATAGTGCGTACTTGCAACGGGATTCAATTTTTTTTTACAAAAGTATATTTATGATCATACATTTCACTCTATCCCATATCCTGAAGTTGTTGGGAAAAACATTTGTTTGCTAGAAAGAATTCATCCTTCTATTCCTAAATTACCATAAAGTAATTATAATAGTTCTAAATTTTGTCGAAAAATTCTACAAATTTACTTGGTGACATGTTTTTGTTATATAATCTTTACATAAAAAATTCAAATGATTTTAGCAAGGTGGCAGTATAAATTGTTCACAAATTATACATCTCTCATATAGTAATATATGAAGAATATGAAAGATGTATCCAATCGTGAACAATATATACTACCACTTTGTTTAAATTGTGTCGGATGAAGAAATGACCAAAATAAAAGTTATAGATGTTGATGATTTCTACAACTTCGTTGTTAACTACTTTTTCATTTGAAACTATTTACTCTCCCAAAATTCTATTTGAAGTTCTCATATTTTAAAATTCAAAATTTAAATCGTTCAAACAAAGTTGGATCGAGAAATGACCAAAACAAAAGTTGTAGATCTCGATGAGTTCTTAAACTTTTTAATTGACCATTTTTCATTTGAAATCATTTAATATTCCATGTGTTCGAAGTTTTCATATTTTGAATTTAACATTTTCAAATTGTTTGGCCAGGGTTTATTCTTGAAAATAGTACATGAAACTGTTTAGGTAATCTACTTCATATTAAAATTATGTTGGGGACCATAGAGATCATGTAAATCACAACTATTATAATTTGCATTTCAGATTTAAATATATTTTACGCAGAAAAAGAAAAAAAAAAGAAAAGATAAAAGGAATATTCAATTTCTCCCCTGTAAAAGCCGTAGGCTCCACCAGCAGAAGCAGCCGCCACTCGCCCCGAATAGCCACAGCCATCCGATCTTCCATCGTGTGGTCCAGATTGCTTGTAGCCGCTTTAGTTAGAATCAGCTTCTTGCAGCTTCTCGTCGCTCTCCGCCAATTTTTCCAGCTTCTTCTGCTTCTCGTCCGAATCCGGTTGATCAAATATATAGCCAGCTTCTGCTTCTGTTTCAGGAAACTTCTCTCCCCCTCTTGTCTATCCTCTTCGCTCCCTCTCTCCCGACGCGCTCGTCGCCCCGACCGCCGCCGCTTCCCCGCCCGCGCCCCCGCCTTCCCTTCCTCTCCCTCTCCCTCTCCCTCTCCACCGATGTCGCCGTGTCTCGGCCGGCCCTCGGCGCCGTCGCCATAACGCGCCGCGCGCTGGCGGCGCGACGGCACCCCCGGGCTGCGGCGCACCGCACCGCGTCGGCCCCCGGTGGTGGCCGTCCCTGGCCACGGCGCACCGCGGGTGGGCCGCGCCGGCGGCCGCCGGAGTGCCAGCCCTCGGTGCTGCCTCCTGACGCCGGTCTGCGTGTGCTCCTCTGTTTCACGAAGCCCTAGCTCGCGAGGTTTCACCACAAGGGGTACGAATAGATCGATAGAGTGGAGCCAGGCAGATTTGGTCATGGAGATGACTATGGTCGTCGAAGCCAGTTTCTCTCTTGCCTAACCACTGCTACACCAAGCTATCTGGTTTCCTTTATTTCTCCATTCTTCATTCCATTTAATTAGTTGTCATGCTTCCTTTTGTGTCAAATCTGATGACACTAGCCACTAATTTCTATCGTACAGGTAGTAGTGGTTTAAATCGAAAGCCCCTTTTCTTACATTCAGTTTTCTTTATTTATTTTTAGGTGACAACAAATCGTTAAAGTTCAGTTCTATATTTATCCAGAGACCTGACAAAAAAAATGAAAAAACACAGCATTTGAGTTGTTAAAAATTCATAGTGCCGGTAGTTTCATTGTAGTGCTGATTGATAGAAATTGTATGAATATAAAGGCAAGCATTTGTTTCTTCTCTTGACTTATTTACAGGTCTTTCGTGGAGTGGACATGGCCTTCCTTGTTTTCATGTTATGGATACGAGCTCCGTAGGTATTTCAGTTTTTGGTTATCCTGCTGACTATGTGGCCTCTATGTTGTCATTGTTGCTGTGAAGAGGCAATTTCCTTTAAAAACGGCTGTTCCGTCTTTTCTCAGGTTGATTTCTGCTGCAGCTGTGTTAGGCCTGCTTGGTTCCAAAGAACTACTGACTGTGCTGGATCTCATGATACATCTGTTACCAAATTTTGTTGCCTTGATTTCTTTATGAATTATGATATCCACCTACATGTCCTTGTATACGCCTGTTACTTACAATTACTACATAGTTCAGCAGCACTAAAGAACAAATACATGATTTAGGGTGATCATGATGACCTTAGTTTTTATCCCGGCCCAGGTTACACTAAAATGGGTAAAAATTGAATTTGGGTTTCTCCATCAGTGATACGATTCATTTAGACATATATACAGTTTTGCGGCTTCTATATAATGCATGTCGTTTGTGTGTTCAAAACTAATGATTTTGTTAGCGTAGAAACTATAATGTTTTAAATTCGGTTGGAATTGTGTAGGTTCATCAGTCTGGTCATCTCCCATCGTTTCCGTGAGTGTGTGACAATGGCTACAGATAAGTAGGATACTAGGATCTGAATAAAACCATTGGTCAACTTAGCGAGAGCCTGCACAGAATATTTTGCTATAGGGAACCAAAATTCCAAGGTGATCTGCTTGCGTCATCTATGTACAGTAGAGCTGGTCCATGAAGATTGAAGCAGCCATTATGAAATTATATCAGTTTTCCCTATGTTAGGACAAAAATAAAGGGCTGACCAAATTCCATCTTCTAAAAAGGAAGCAGCCTGCAACAGAAATGGAAGACATTGGTCGCCACCTTCTCTAGACTTTGTCTATTAAGCTTTTCTCTGTCAGCCTGAAATTCAGGTAGCACTCCTCCCTCTTTCTTGTTTTTTTCCCAGCCTAATTTCATCCAGCATTTAAAGATCAAGGTCCATTTTCTATGATCCCTAACTCCAAATCTTGTTGCCTCAGTGGTATCCTTTGTGACATCAACGTGTCCTAATCCAATTTTAGAAAATGCTGGCCTTCTTATTGGTGCCCCAATTTTACCATGGGTCACTTCTACTTCTAAACCTAGCAGCAATAGTTTCCCTCATATTTACCATTGCAGTTACCATAATGAAACAAACCTATTGAAATGTCCTAATGGATAGAGGGGGGTAGTAGCTTATTGAAAATTTCTACAACAACACCTAGCAAAGATGTTAGACAATTAAATGGTGAAGCGAGTGTTGCGTTAGCCTACTAAAAAAGCAAGCCACCTACCATAATTCTAGTGACTATAATTTCTAAGCACACAATGGCTAAGTCACTACACTAAGGTTAGTGTGCTCTCAAAGGCTAACTAAAGAGCCACACTAACCACTAGACCCGACACAAGTTTGCTCTCAAAACTAATTATACTAAAGAGCGAAGCAATACTAGAAATGTAAATTCAAGGTAGGGGATGTGATGATTATACCGTCATGTCGAGGATAGAGCCAATCACAATACGATGGAGCCAATCAATCACAATCAATCAATGAATACCAAGAAAACCTCAGATAAGGTGACACAAGATTTTTTACCGAGGTTCACTTGCTTGCCGGCAAGCTAGTCCTCGTTGTGGTGATTCACTCACTTATAGGTTCACACGCTAATTGACATCACACGCCAAACCCGCAACCGGGTGCCGCACAACCAACACAAGATGAGGATCACACAAGCCACATGCAATACACTAGAGTTGCCTTTGGCGCTCCACCGGGGAAGGCACAAGAACCCCTCACAATCACAATGATCGGAGCCGGAGACAATCACCTTCCTCCGCTCGACGATCCACCAATCACCGGGCCGTCTAGGTGTCGGCAAACACTAAGAGTAACAACAACTCCACCGGCCCAAATCGCCCAACTAGTGCCACAAGATGCTAGAACACTAAGCAATGCACTAGAGGCTCTCCAATCTCACTCAAGATGATGAAATCAAGTGTGCAAGTGAGTGGAGTGGTGTGCTCAGCTCTCAAAGGGTGTATGCAGCTGTTAGAAGTGCCAATAGAGTGGCCAAGGCCGGCCACTAACCCTATTTATAAGCCCACAAGCAAATAGAGCCGTTACCCCTTTGGAGCAGCTTTCTACGAGGGCACCGGACACGGCGGTGGTGGCATCGCCCTAGGGGTGGCGGTGCCCCCCAACGGTCGAAACCAACGGCTAGTTTGACTAGCCGTGGTCACCGGACAGGGTGGCGGTAACCAACCAACCAGCTGCCCAAAAACCCCCTTCTCTGGATTTTTATGGCGGTGCACCGCCCTCAAGGCGGCGGTGCCCGCGGCGGTGCCCAGCCCCAGCTTCCTTGCTCTCGGCTGAAAAACAGCGGTGGCACCGCCCTGCCAGCGGCGGTGACCTGGCGGTGCACCGCCCTCACGATGGCAGTGTACACCGGACACGCCGGTGCCACACCCAACTCTGCTGCTCCCGGCCACGTCCAGGTGGGCACCGCCCTAGGGGTGGCGGTGCCATTGGACAAGGTGGCAGTGCCCCCACCAGAACACCTCCCTCTCGGCCACCACTGTCGGTCACCGCCACAAGGGTGACGGTGCACCGTCACAAAGGGTGGCGGTGCCCTCGGTGCAGCACCCTGAGCCTGACAACGCCTCCTTTTCTTCACCTTTTTCACCACCTTTGCAAATGTCCTAACACTCCAAGCGTTTCACCATCACGTGCACGTGTGTTAGCATTTTCACAATCATTTTTTAAAGGTTAATCACTTCTCACGATTGTGCACTAGGCCTAAAATGTAATGCAAGTATTTTAACACCTAGTGGCACTAGATGATCGAGTTGTCCGATAATAGCTCCCCTCTTAATAGTACGACCATCTATCCTAAATATGATCAAACTCGCTAAGTGTCTCGATTACCAAACCAAAAAGCTCATATTTAGTTTCACCTTTGCTTTGAGCTTTTTGTTTTTCTCTTTCTCCTTTTCAAGTCCAAGCACTTGATCATCATGGTCACCACACCATCATCATGATCTTCACCATTGCTCTATCACTTTGAATAGTGCTACCTATCTTATGATCACTTTGATAAACTAGGTTAGCACTTAGGGTTTCATCAATTCACCAAAACCAAACTAGAGCTTTCACCTATTAGTGATATGAAAAACATACCAGTTTCCTAATACTGAGAAAGGAGTGGCCTTACTGATTTGGTCACAATACAATGCTTCTTTTCTTACATCTAATTCCTTTAGTCTGTTTTTTGGCTAATTTTGACTCAAATTCAGGTTACATCATCATGATGGGAAAAAGAGAGTGCTTCAAACCAATGCAGCTCATATTCTACCACAAAATTCATATTCAACTGCATGATCCTTCCTTTAAAATGGCAACAGCAATACAAATGAAGTTGTTGGCATTACTGAGGAATCTGATCTGGACAGAATTAGGTAATCTCTAAATTCATTTAAAAAGTAGTTTGTCCATGCGAGGTTGTTTCTTTATGCTTGTATAAATATGAACAGTGGTGGTAAGCCCATGGGCCATGACTTGCTATCATTGATTTTTTTTGAAGACTAGCACAAATAATTGACAAGCAGTATCCTCCTGCAATATTATTTTTACTTGCCCAAAAAGTATGGCGATGCCAGTTACTATTTCAGTATTACACTGCCTCTTAAATTACTCCACTCTGGGTTGTAATGGACATGCATTAGTTGCTGCTGTGGTAGTTCCTGGTCCTAATTGTTGGGGAAAAAGAAGTGCACACATCCATGCTTACATTAGGATTTAATCTCTTTCGGTACAAAAAAAGGAAGAATTCCTAATTCCTATCTCCTTCCTATGCCCTTGTGGCATGGCCGTCGTGCTCTGACGTGCTCATGCTGCCTGAGTCCTTGGTCGATTGCTTACTTGCCTAATGAGGCTTGATTTACCAAAAAAAAGAGCATTATTGGTGTAGTAATCTCATCGAGTCAGGCTGCTCTCATTTATTTCGGCTGCATTTGGTTGCAGGAAACCTTGGTGTTTCAACTGAGTTGGACTTTATCATTTCTCCTGGCCTAATAGTGCCACTGATTCTTATCTTTGTAATAGTGCGGTGATGATCAAGTTATTGGGAAGTACCTGCTGCTCTATAGCAACATGAACAAAGGTTAGCCTTAAGCCTATTTTTTGGCGCCTACAAAAGGAAAAAAAAACTATTTGATTCTTGCTGATGCCTCTATTTCTATGGCTCTGAGAAGCATTTTAGTCCAACTGATTTTTGCAGAAAGTCTCATAGTTGTCTACTATTTTACTTTACTGCAGTTTGATATCTTCAATATCATTTTCTTTCTGTTGATTTTTCCTACAAATATATTTCCAGTTTTGATTCAATAGAATTCAGTGTCCATTTGAACCTAGCAATTTCAACATGATTATAGTCAATTAATTAACAGCAGCCCTTAATGTTTGCTGGAACAGAATGTCCGTCCGTGGCTTTTAGCCTTGCAATCTACGCTTCAGCCTCAAACCCACTCAATAAACATGTGTTACATTCTAACACCGTCCATTTCTCATTATCGAATTAACATACTATCATCTATTGCGCTCTTTTCCATACACCATTACCTTAAAACCCTGTTAATACACTTTCTGTAAACTTGCAGGCAAAGTACGACTCTACCAGACTACAGACAAAATAACCTTCAAAAATAGCTGCAATCACAACTGCTTCAATATCATAAACTCGGATAGGAGACTTCTTATGCAGCAAAGAACCTCTGAGAAGACCAACTCAAATTTAGTGCCCCTTCAAATTTCGCTATTTCTAACAAGTAAACATGCAACACGACCACTTAACATCCACATCATTCACAGAATGTTCAGACAAGTCCACTCTGAATTACCTTGTCCAATATGTACAGGTAACATATGAACCCTATGTGCACAAACCTAAACATAAATCGTCGGTGCGCGCGGGTTATACTAGTTCAGCCAATAAAGAAGTGGCTCTCAGACCCGCACCATGTTTGTGGCCTGCCAGAGGCCCAAGCGCCTCCCCCCTGAAGCCCAGCACATGAAACCCTAATGGGAAGTGAATCTCAGCCTTTGATTTCATTCCGACGGTCAAAAATCATCCGGATAGGAAATACTCGTATAAAAGCCGAGTGAAAACCCTTCACCGGCTTCTTCATGCACTCCTTCCCCTCTCCTTCCCCTGCTTCTTCACGCACGCACCGCACACAGAGAGAGCAGCGCACGTTGTGGTATGGCTGGGACCGCGGCACTCGGCTCGCCTGTGCGCGCGTGCGGCATGGCCTCGCGCGGCTCCGTCGAGCCCGGCAGCCCGGGTGCCCTTATGCGGCGCAGCGGTGGTGGCTAGAAGCAGGGACGCGGCGGCCCCAAGCCGTGGCTGTAGCAGATGCGCGCTGTCTGCGTGGAGGTTGAGCCGCGCTACGGCGGCGACCCACCCTTAGGGGCGTGCGGCGGCGCAAGGCGGTGGTGGGTCCGCGATGGAGGCGCCGCACTCCGTCCTCTCCGCTCCGTACGCTGACCCTCTCCGTGGATCTGAGTAGCGAGCGGTGGAGGGCGACGACCTCGCGCATGGTGGAATTCCGGCCTTGACGGCGGCCCTCGTTGTGACGGACGAGGTGGCCCTGCCGATCCGGGCGGTGGGGGATCTGGCGGCTGCCGCCGAGGTCTCGCGGGAGGAGGTGGCTGTCATCACCAAGTTCGCGGCGCTCGGTGAGCTAGCTGCGTCTTGCCCTCTCTTCATTTCTTTCACGTTTTTGAGGCGATCAAGGGCGAGTTTGTTCGTGTGTGATGCAGGAACCCGTTGATTCGTGTTCTTTTCCTTGCTTGTTTGCATGCTTCAATTAGCGAATCTGTTGCTGAGCAGTAAGAGAGCAGCACATGTTCTTTGAATGAATTAATTAATAACTAGTAGACTACAGTAGTAGAAATAATTATGCATTTTCTCTGAATGTTGATATGCTTGTTACTGCATCTAGTAGTAGCACAAACAGATATAAAAGGAAAAGTGATTCTAGCTGTATCAACTAATTCTGCATGGTATGTGATGTACTTCTTCCCTGATTTGGAGTTGTGACAGCAAGTGTTTTTTGGCAAGTTAAGGGGGAAATTTATTCTCATTGTCTGTTCTAGACAAAGCAGCGTTGCCTGTAGCCACAGCACCATAGCAATTGTTTTATTTTTCTAAGGTAGGATTAAAAATACTTGATTGTTTGTTATTTTTGGCTCTTTCAGATATAGAATTCCTTGATTAATTTGGATAGGGCAGTGCCGACAAGAGCCACATTCTTGCCGCCTTGGTAAGTTCTGCTTCCATATGTTCTGCACTATATACCCCGTCAGCATTGTTAGACCTTATGCCAATTATTATTCATTGCGGTTAATTTTAAAAATTTGCACTCATGTTAGCAGTCAGCATTGTTACACCTTATGCAAATAAGTATCATCCCTACCTCTGTAAATATATTAGATTCTGTCTCTGGATTGGGACAGAGAGTATTTGAGAGCCTTGTCATATGTGGTTTTAAGCTTACCACCGTGTAAAAAATTTTATTTAGCCTTGCCAACCGATGCGAGCTCACTACTGAAGATAATTTTTTTTTCATATATAAAGTTGTCATATGTATCAACTTTTATTTAGCCTTGCCAACTGATGTGAGCCCTGACCTCTGTAAATATATTATGTTTTATGGGTTGGTCATTATAATATAATTATGCAATTGCTTGTGTGGTCTATAATCAGTGATTATTTTATTGGGCTGGCCCACAATATGGGCTTGAATTGTAATGTTGGGATGTAATGAAAAAAAACCAATTTATAGCTGGGCCAAAAAACATTGGGATAATTGGGCTGATTGTAATTGAAAATAAAAAGAAAAAAGCCCATGCTATATGGGCCGTATGTGATTGCCACGTCATTCGCCATGTCATTTGCCACATAACCTGCCTTGTCATCTGCCACGTCACATGTGACATGTCATCATACATGTAGCGCTATTCTGTTCAATACGTTATGACGAGTTTAGTCTCATCACTGCATCAATGACTGGAGAATTATTGTCACTCTGTATCAATGACAATGTCCTCTAGTGGTCATAGAAGCTGGGTAGTGACCCACCTTCTGTGACGATAGTCACTTCATCACTATAGGCAGGCAGTGACAGGAAACAGGTTGTTATTGTCATAATCTAATTGTCACAGAAGCCCATAATTTTTGTAGTAAGAGGACAACTTTCTTTATTGCCACAAGATCATAATCAACAAGGTTTGGTTCTTTTCTCACAAATAGAGGTACTCTGTCTCTCATAGGTGGGATCTCTCACAACAGCGATGACTTTGGCTAGACTTTAGAGAAAACATCAGCGGGATCTCTCAGAGTAGCGATGACTCTAGCTAGAATTAGAGAAAACTAACACCTAGAGATGGAAAACACTTACCAGAAGAGATAGCTGGCTTGGGCAGCGACTCCTCTTATTTATAGAGCTATTAGACATTTTCAAGGCTTCCCTTAGATATTTCCTTGAACCACTTAATCCTAGGGGCATAATGGTCTAAGTTGGGTTCCTTGCATTGGATGGCCATGATCCCTTCATGAGGATGCTTCACCTCAACGCAACCTCTCCAGGGACACCACATGGTGCCCCGAGATCCACCTCGGGTTTTGAGTCCCAATCCCGGCAAACTATCCGCCCATGGTTTTGAGGACGAAACCGCCAAACCCAACTGGAGTCACATATATGTTACGTTTCCTCCACGATCTCGACACATGTCACCACTTGTCCATGACCGCCCGATCACCATGTCCTCACGCCACCACTTGACTTGGTCAACCAGCATCTTGACTTTGTCAACATCGTCTACGCCATGTCCACATGTACACACTTGCTTGTTGATGTCCCAAGTGTTAGCCACACATGGTCAGTGCTCTAGCCCTCAGTCCCTCAGTACAAGCCTGTGACAGAACCGCCCAATTTATACAAGATCAAGTATGGCTGTCCCCGCTAACACGTTGACACGCGCATACTTTCACTTATACAAACTCGATAGTCCGTCGAGTGTCACGAAGGACCTCGGTAAATCAACATCACAACCAAGATCGCGTGATTAAGCAAATACACATCACATACGCAGAGTTGCAGCGGAAATAATATTACAATTGGGTTCACAAATAATAGTACAAGTTTGGTTTTTAAAACCGATTAGAGAAAACAACATAGCTTTCAAATGATTACATTAATATAAGTTCTAAATACATTGCTAGCATAAGTGACATCCTCTGATAAAAGCATATAGGTGAGAAGTAAATATAGAGTCACTGAGCCCACTAGCGGTTAGCCACTATCTTCCGTAGGTCAAGAACTTTATCTGCAACATGGTGGGATAAACCCTGAGTACTCGAATGTACTCAGCTAGACTTACCCGTCGGAAACCAAAACAAATGACACCAAGGATTATAAAAGGCTTTCTTTAGTGGGCTAGCTGACTCGTTTGCGAAAAACATAAGCTATCATGAAGAAACCATTTTAAATACTTTGCATCATCTTTATTATGACCTATCCATCTAGGTAAGCACCTATACTATAGCAATCACTTGATTAACCAATAACATCCAATTATCAACTTAGATTTAGCATATCCCATACCATCCAGATAACCATCATTGTTCCATCATAATTACTACGATGCTGTAGCTCGAGTCAAGTGCTCACTATCCAGGAGCGATGGCGATTCGAATCGATTCCTAACCAGCTGGTGATTTATTTCTCACATAAACTACACTCACCGATCAAGTGAGCTACAGATCACCAATGACATTTTCCAAGTAGCCGTGGGATAACAGTCGTGGACCGCACTACCCAGGGACCGCTCGATAGCCAGGACGCACCTTGGGCTCACTCTTCGCGTCCCCGTCATACCCCCTTCAGCACCAGTCTACCAATCTGAGTTTATCCCGGCTCGAATAGTGTCACTAGCTTCGCGGTCGAAAGGTACTTTATTCGGCCAGCTAAATGTGAGGCATACGTTCAACATGACAAGAGGGACGAGCAACGATCGGTCCTTAATCGACACAGACGGAAAACTAACAGCACCCCAGAACCCTGTCTGGTTGCCTCCAACTTTTTCGTCCGGTCTCCAATTATCCATCACACATGGTTAATTCCAGGATATCATTCTTTTCATAGCTAAATTCTTCCGGTAACCACCTATAAATATAGGTGACCGGAAATCACCGATCGCTACCGGTCTAAGCAAGGCTAAGCAATTATTCGATCCCGACCTAATAGGGTAAAAAGGTAATAAGGTAGGCAAGGATAGTAATAAATGCATCAACGGTTTCAATCAACTCCTACAACTTAATGCAACAATATATAAACTCATATATAGAAAGAATTGCTTTTATCAAGTAGGAGACTTAGAATGCTCCGGGGCTTGCCTGGAATCCAACACTAGGTTAGTGTTTGTTAGATGACACTCGCTTAGTGAGCATCTCCCGTTCTAGCACTTGTCCAGTCCTTCCACCTTCGGGATAGGTCCACCATACACCGTCTTTGGGTTCGGCTCCAACATCACGTTCTTCACGTGGCTCATCTAGCGCACCTAGGTGAGATGCAAGATGCAAGTGCATGAATATGAAGAATGGGAATACAAGATACATCACATAAGCATTTAAGACAAACACAAGATTATGCAAGACATAGACACCAATAGCTATTTAACTAACATCACACAACTAACTATAGAGAGCAAGCACATCAAGCATGACGCAAGTTTAACAAGGTCACAAGTATCATAACTTGACCATCAACAAGGGCATAAGCCACACTTAGCAACACATGGAGTAAACAACCACAACTAGTATATGTCTATTTCTGGACTAGAAACAACAGCTTCATGTTTGGATCATAACTAGAGTTATACAAATCCAATAGACATGAAACAAGACATTCAGAAAAGCTTATGAAATTCTCTACATTTCATCTATAACCATCACAGCATGATTCACAAGTTAAGTGGGTCGAAATTATATATTTACAGAAACTAGTCTAAACAAGACAGAGAGCAATTAATTCTGTAACCCAACTTTAAACAGCTGTAACTCTTAAACTACTTGGCCAAATGACACTAAATTTTTAACAGAAGCTAGATACATGAATTATCTACAACTTTTGTATAAACAAGTTTCACAACAAAGCACATTATCATAAAGAACTTTGCTAAGTTCCTAGATCTGTCCATAAACCACATCGGCAAAAAAATAATTATTAACTTATGTTGCAAACACATAATTGGGCAAAACCAACCTTACCAACATTTCACACATGACTAAAGAACACCAGAAAGCATGGTGCTCACTTCTAAATAAATTTTCTTAAAGCATTTCTTAATTTATTTAGACATTAAGGTGTATTTATGAACATATACAAAAAATGCACAATAAATTCTACAAAAATTACAGTAGCTCACATATCCTCTCAATAGTCTACTGTACAAATATCATACTAATTGTATAATTATACCTGCCTCTACGAAAAAGACAATTTGCTATTGCAAGAAATCATGTGAGAGCGAGATAAACCAATAACTCACTCATACTTCATCCAATACTCATGAAATTTTTACCACACATCAACTATCACATGTGGAGCATGCCACCAAAATTTCACTTTATTTCGAGCCCTAGATATGCAGTTATGGAAAATAACAAATTCAACTAGCGTTACAACCTTACTGCACAAATCTATTTTTACAGCAAAATATTTAAACTAAAACATACCATTTTATAGATCTACTGCATAGATAATTTCATAAGGATTCCAAAAAGTTCTTATTTACTATTTTACGATTTTTCTACTAATTACTACGAATTTTCAAAGTGGATCATTCAAATCTGCCTAAATCAAAGAAAAAGGGATCGAAATCTTGCATCGAGGACCCTGAAGTTTCCACAAATAAAACCCGAACGAACAGATCCTAAGCGAGGACCCTGATGTTTTACTCAACCCATACTCAAACCAACTTAAGACATTGAAGGGTCCTAAGCGAGGAATGAGATCACCAAGTTTGGGGTCAATCCAACTTCGTTTGAGTCACTAATCGACGGCTTGAAGATAACCGGTTTAGTGCCACAAAATCTGGACATATTTCGTGTTTTCCCTTTTCTTTGCTTCACACGTTGAGGTGTGTGTTTTGCACTCTCTAACCTTTCTCATAGCAGCAGTAGCCTTTCCCTAGCTGAGGATGGGGGCTAGAGTTTTCCTCACATGCTTCTCTGGTAACACTTCAACCATCGTCTGGACACCAACTTGACTATGCACAAGCATTGGACTTGTAGGCTGTTTTTGCAGGGCACAAAGCATTATTCCACATGTAGGGCATTTCTACATAGACAAGGAACCGTTTCTGAATATTCTCTAGCACTTGGTCCAATAGAACCTTTAATAAATCCGTTTGTGGTACCTAGGGGCACAATGATGCTGATCGAAACTAGGCACATGCTTTCTCTAGTCCTTTACTCAGCTGATACAACATCTTGCATTGCTGAACGTCCTTGTTGTTTCTTTGCTTAACATCGTTGGCTACCAAGAAGTCGCTACCTAGTTGGAGATTAACTTTACTATGGGTAACTAATCATTTGTCTCTCAAACACTTAAATTTCCAAATTCTTACTCTTGACCACAGCAATAATTGCAATCGAGGCACAAACAGACGGTCGCCATCGAAGTCTGCAAATAAGGAGTCACACTAGAGATGGTTGATTTCAACTGTATGACCATCATGCACCTACAGATCAGGAACTTGAACGGGAGGTTCATGAGCACCCGGTGACCTATTACACCACATGATATCGCCATCCATTATCATTAGATTGATAACTTGTCCAACATTAAGTGTTGGGTACCTTTCTGATCCAATAGGGATGACATAAGTTGCTCATCAGACGATCGACGTCGTTACAGGGAGAGTCATGTTTATGCCGGTGACCTGTTCTTCAAAGGTTATCTTCCAGACGACATCAGGGGGAAGCTCTACTACATATGGTCCTAATAGATTGATCTTCTGATAAGATATGAGGAGATAACCAAGAAAGGATCACAAGAAAATATCACGTCGGCTGTCGTTTCATAATGGATCATGAGTAGCAACCCTGATACCAGCGTGTGCCGAGCAGTACAACCTTGTGTGCGCGCCCACATGAGGCTCTCAGTTTCGTCGCGGCACCATAGAATGTTAATCATAACACCATTACTGAACTGACAACCAAAGTGAAATTTCCAGTGGCACCAATTAGATTGTAAGAACAAGCATTGTGCAAAAGAGGGATAGCAAACAAGGATAGTCACAAGGTTTGGAGTCAACAAGGAGGCGATCCGAGGATCAAAACACAGTACAAGAGGACATAGCTTAATTGCCGAAGACAACTGAGCAGGGAACGTGTGCTTAAATTCCACGTATGACTTGCGTCCACCAAGATGATTACGAAAGGGAAGATTAACACGAGATCCAGTCATGTTGGGTAACATGAGATCAAGACTGATAGACATCCCGAGACGTGGAAAGGTTGCAGATGAATTAAGCAAACTTCAAGGCAAAACCGATATGCCAATCAGAGGTTGAGTCGATAAGGCAATCACATGATTTGCTAGCAGAAGATTTCAAGATCAAGCAGTGAGAGATTAGCGTTGCCTAGATCACCTGTAGGAGAGAGAATCGGGAGGTCCAACATGAAATTGGGTATGGTCTCCAAAACTTGGCAAGCAACAATTGTGGCCAAGACCGGCATTCGTTAGGACTTAACTTAGTTGGTCGATCAAATAATAGCATTTTCCAAAAGGTAGCGGACGTCCAAGGCCTAAGCAAACATATAAGGGAACTACACTAGGGCCTATAGTTCAAGCAAGGCATAGATACACAAACGTTCAAGAGCTAGTGACCACGTCTACAGGCTCAGGCTCAGGCTCCCAAGAGAGAACCTAATTGGAGATGACAACCGTGCGATTACGTAACTTGAGCATTGTTCTAGAATAAAGCTGTTTGACACTCGTATGCTTATCAAGGACAAACGAGGTGACAACTATGGCACTAATTAGATAACAAGCATACATACCACATCATAGTTTCAAACAAGCATTTGAGAGATTCAATCAAATTAGCCTAAGCACAAATACTAAACACAAGGCTCACACACATAACAAGCATTTACCAGACAAGATTTAACTACAAGCTTGGCCCAAAACCAAAGTAAGCTAAAGCATCCACTTAGTATATGCACAGAAAACTGAACAGCAGTACAATAGGCACATATTTCAAGCATAACTGAAGTTGTAGGCATCAAACAAAGGTGATCCCAAACTTTAGGTAAAGCTTATTAAGTTGTTTATAACTTTCTTATTATCATATTAAGATGATCCTATAGCGAACAAGACCAAACAAGACAAAGAAGACATCTCTGTCCAGATTTGGACAGATTCTGTCATTCCATTTTGCAAGCTCATAACTAGAGATTTAGATCACCAAAAGCAGTGCTATTAGACATTTTGGAAAGCTTAGAAAAATTACTATACTTCTACTATTTTCAAGAAATAATTCTATATTAACATAAGTAAAACAAATCAAATATTCAGATCTGTTCAGAACATAAGCAAAACCTAACAACAAACTTCTAAAATTCATAACTCCTAAACCATAAGGCCTGAGGTTATGAAATTTTAGGACAAGCAAGATACGAAAGTTAGCTACGACTTTGGTATTCTCCATAACTATAGAAAACACCGTTATGACCACGAAAACATCACTACTACAGAAACTGTTCTAGCAGCCAACGTCCCACAAGTAAAACAAAACTTGCCTTTGTTCTACTTAACAAGAGAGCACACAAACATGTTATTCTAGCAGCTCTAAACATTGTTACCTTAGACCAACAATAAATTAATTTTAGTCATAAGAATCACAAGTACTTAAGCGAGGCCTAAAGCATTTGCAAAAGCTTGTAAGAGCAACATACCCACCACTTGGCTAAACTAGAAGACATTATAGGTTTAAGCATGTAATCATAATTATTTCTAGCAAGGCTAAGCACACACTTTTCTTAAGCACTTCCTATTCAAGCAACATGGAACAAGGCATCCTTGTTTAACTCCACACAAGGAAGATAGTGCAACACATCGATCATAAGTTATTTAGTACTAGAACAAAGGAAGAGAAGCATATTTATGCACAAGCACAATCATGATGCATGCTCGTCCTATTCGTCCTCACGAAATTGACAGCCTAAGGTGACAATCACGTTCTTTGTCGGTGGCATAACACGTACTCTCTCGATATATAGCTAGTCGTCAGCTACATTCAATCTACGCATTCGTGGTTAACGTACCTGCAGGCAAATTTATTGCAGCCCATCCCCACAAGAGATAAATAAGCACACAATGAAAGCAGTAAACTAAGATAATCTCCATATATACATCTCCAGATATATATACTTCGGTATCCATAGCTACCCAACAGATATACCCACAATTAAGTACCTTCATATATACATGGGTGTAACATGTAAATATTCCAGTAACCACAGCTAACTCTTCCCTAGACTGACAGTTGGACGGTCATGCTTTCACAACTCACACTTATCTGGGCATAGATGCAATTGATCAATACATTACCATTCAAGCGAATGGCATCCATACAATAGCATGCCATATGGACGACGAAAGTAAAGCCCCCATGTTAGTACTTAGATAGCCACCTAATAGTCCTTAACTGGACATAAAGAAGGATGTCGCTAGCATAGTTTTGCAAATAAGTTTTGTCAAATTTTTCTGTAGCTAAAGTTTTAGTCAAAATAGGATTTTTAAAACCAAAACTTTGTTTTTAAAACTATGTACATGATAGTATTATGCTTAATCTTGCTCTGATACCAGCTGTGACAGAACCGCCTAATTTATACAAGATCAAGTATGGCTGTCCTCGCTAACACGTCGACACACGCATACTTTCACTTATACAAACCCGGTAGTCCGTCGAGTGTCACGAAGGACCTCGGTAAATCAACATCACAACCAAGATCGCGTGATTAAGCAAATACACATCACATACGCAGAGTTACTGTGGAAATAATATTACAATTGGGTTCACAAATAATAGTACAAGTTTGGTTTTTAAAACCGATTAGAGAAAACAATATAGATTTCAAATGATTACATTAATATAAGTTCTAAATACATTGCTAGCATAAGTGACATCCTCTGATAAAAGCATATAGGTAAGAAGTAAATATAGAGTCACTGAGTCTATTGGCGGTTAGCCACCATCTTCCGCAGGCCAAGAACTTTATCTGCAACATGGTGGGATAAACCCTAAGTACTCGAATTTACTCAGCTAGACTTACCCGTCGGAAACCAAAACAACTGACACCAAGGATTATAAAAGGCTTTCTTTAGTGGGCTAGGTGACTCGTTTGCGAAAAAACATAAGCTATCATGAAGAAACCATTTTAAGTACTTTGCATCATCTTTATTATGACCTATCCATCTAGGTAAGCACCTATACTATATCAATCACTTGATTAACCAATAACATCTAGTTATCAACTTAGATTTAGCATATCCCATACCATTCAGATAACCATCAGTGTTCCATCATAATTACTACGATGCTGTAGCTCGAGTCAAGTGCTCACTATCCAGAAGCGATGACGATTCAAATCGATTTCTAACCAGCTGGTGATTTATTTCTCACACAAACTACACTCACCGATCAAGTGAGCTACAGATCACCAATGACATTTTCCAAGTAGCCGCGGGATAACAGTCGTGGACCGCACTACCCAGGGACCGCCCGACAGCCAGGACGCACCTTGGGCTCACTTTTCGCGTCCCCGTCATACCCCCTTCAGCACCAGTCTGCCAATTCGAGTTTATCCCGGCTCGAATAGTGTCACTAGCTTCGCGGTCGAAAGGTACTTTATTCGGCCAGCTAAATGTGAGGCATACGTTCAACATGACAAGAGGGACGAGCAACGATCGGTCCTTAATCGACACAGACGGAAAACTAACAGCACCCCAGAACCCTGTCTGGTTGCCTCCAACTTTTCCGTCCGGTCTCCAATTATCCATCACACATGGTTAATTCTAGGATATCATTCTTTCCATAGCTAAATTCTTCCGGCAACCACCTATAAATGTAGGTGACCGGAAATCACCGATCGCTACCGGTCTAAGCAAGGCTAAGCAATTATTCGATCCCGACCTAATAGGGTAAAAAGGTAATAAGGTAGGCAAGGATAGTAATAAATGCATCAACGGTTTCAATCAACTCCTACAACTTAATGCAACAATATATAAACTCATATATAGAAAGAATTGCTTTTATCAAGTAGGAGACTTAGAATGCTCTGGGGCTTGCCTGGAATCCAACACTAGGTTAGTGTTTGTTAGACGACACTCGCTTAGTGAGCATCTCCCATTCTAGCACTTGTCTAGTTCTTCCACCTTCGGGATAGGTCCATCATACACCGTCTTCGGGTTCGGCTCCAACATCACGTCCTTCACGTGGCTCATCTAGCGCACCTAGGTGAGATGCAAGATGTAAGTGCATGAATATGAAGAATGGGAATACAAGATACATCATATAAGCATTCAAGACAAACACAAGATTATGCAAGACATAGACACCAATAGCTATTTAACTAACATCACACAACTAACTATAGAGAGCAAGCACATCAAGCATGACACAAGTTTAACAAGGTCACAAGTATCATAACTTGACCATCAACAAGGGCATAAGCCACACTTAGCAACACATGGAGTAAACAACCACAACTAGCATATGTCTATTTCTGGACTGGAAACAACAGCTTCATGTTTGGATCATAACTAGAGTTATACAAATCCAATAGCCATGAAACAAGACATTCAGGAAAGCTTATGAAATTTTCTACATTTCATCTATAACCATCATAGCATGATTCACAAGTTAAGTGGGTCGAAATTATATATTTACAGAAACTGGTCTAAACAAGACAGAGAGCAATCAACTCTGTAACCCAACTTTAAACAGCTGTAACTCTTAAACTACTTGGCTAAATGACACCAAATTTTGAATAGACGCTAGATAAATGAATTATCTACAACTTTTGTATAAACAAGTTTCACAATAAAGCACATTATCATAAAGAACTTTGCTAAGTTTTTAGATCTGTCCATAAACCACATCGGCAAGAAAATAATTATTAACTTATGTTGCAAATACATAATTGGGCAAAACCAACCTTACTAACATTTCACACATGACTAAAGAACACTAAAAAGCATGGTGCTCACTTCTAAATAAATTTTCTTAAAACATTTCTTAATTTATTTAGACATCAAGGTGTATTTATGAACATATACAAAAAATGCACAATAAATTCTACAAAAATTACAGTAGCTCACATATCCTCTCAATAGTCTACTGTACAAATTTCATACTATTTGCATAAGTATAGCTGCCTCTACGAAAAAGACAATTTGCTATTGCAAGAAATCATGTGAGAGCGAGATAAACCAATAACTCACTCATACTTCATCCAATACTCATAAAATTTTTTCCACACATCAACTATCACATGAGTAGCATGTCACAAAAATTTCACTTTATTTCGAGCCCTAGATCTGCAGTTATGGAAAATAACAAATTCAACTAGCATTACAACCTTACTGCACAAATATATTTTTACAGCAAAATATTTAAACTAAAACATACCATATTATAGATTTGCTGCATAGATAATTTCATAAGGATTCCAAAAAGTCCTCATTTACTATTTTACGATTTTTCTACTAATTACTACGAATTTTCAAAGTGGATCATTCAAATCTACCTAAATCAAAGAAAAAACGATCTAAATCTTGCATCGAGGACCCTGAAGTTTCCACAAATAAAACCCGAACGAACGGATCGTTTATTGCACTATTCATATGAGTCACTGATTCATCATTTAACCCCCTGGAAAACACCAGATTCATGCGCGTGGTCCTCCTTCCTCATGACGGCAGCATAGGGAGTGGCCGGACTCGTGGCTCTTGGCCATTTGAGAGGCGGGCCGTGCGTCGTCTTCTTCTTTTCGGCCGAGGCGGATCGAGCGCGCTTCTAGGTGACCGCAACATGGCGGAGGGGGCTGTGGCTCTTGCTGGCATGCAATGAAAGCAAAGGGACGCCGGTGGTCGCCTCCCGCGACGACGGCACTACTACGGGCGGCGTGGCGGCAAGGAAAAAGGGGCACAGGAGGGGCGACAAATGATGGCGAAGGTGGTGGCGCACTCGGTAGGATCGGAGAAGGCTCGGAGGTGGAAGAACGACAGCGGCGCAGGAACTTCGCCGCTCGGCAATGGCGGCCATGGCCACAGCTCGGCGCAGAGCGACTGGCGAAGCGAGAAGCGGCATCGCGAGGGAGAGGAAGGAGTGTGGAAGCTCTGGCGCTCGTTATGGAGGAGCAAGGCGCGAGGCGGCGCGTGGCACTGAGGTGGGACGCGCGTCAACAATGGAGGGCGTGCTCTGCTGCATGGGCGATGCGTCGACCTTCTGCCGAACACCTGGCGCGCGTCGGTGTGGGCGAGGTGGGGAGCCGATTTGGGCTGCTTACGGGCCGAATCAGACCTTGGGCCAAAAATGAAGTTTGCTCATATCGGCCTGCTCTACCTTTTTCATTAAGGCACTCAGGTCATTTGAGCAACATAAGAGTGGATACTTAATCTCCAAGATAATAGCGTCAGCGCGTTGACAGCGATGAACAAAAGCCCAAATTGATGGTCAAAACGGAGTCCAACGAGTGCCATCATTATACATGCTCATATCCATCATGTATACTCCAACTTTTATTTTGGGACCCGATCATGTTGCTTAACAAAATCACGAGAACACGAGATGCCAATGTCGACGACGATGGATTCCAGACTTACAAAAATTTTAAGTACCGAAAACAGCTGCCGATTTAAAGTTTGAGCCTCGATTTGACTTAGTTCCAAGTTGATATGGCTCTTGGTCCAAAAACAAAGTTTATTCTACTCTAATCAATCTTCAACTTTTGTTTAAGGTGCAACTCCATGCAAGGAGTGTAAGTGATTGGTCAACACCGGTCAAATTACCATCACGGTAAAGCTCAAATAAGAGTTTTTGACCGATTGAGACATTTTCTCGACTTCTGTTCCACACGAACCCTTCGTGACTTTTGTTGTAGAGTTCAATTAGTGTCAATTGGGTAAGGTAGAAAGGTTTGGTTGATGACCTATACTTTCATTCACTTAATAAAGCAGTCCAAGACAGATTATAACTTATCATTTCATGTGACTTCTTGATTCCAAACTTCATAAAACTTTTCCAATCATTCATGTGGGTGGAAATTGATGTGAGACACATAAAATAAGCACCTTCAACATTACTTAGGTAAATATCCAAAAAGGGCCAATATGCAAGCAAAGGTGTGTTGCCCGAGTTTAAGTTGGAGCTCACTCTTGTAGATTTGATCTTGACACCTTCATCACCACTTAACATGCCATGTTTGAGTTCAAACCCATTGCTTAATTGGTGACAAGTGTTACAAAGATATTGAAGTCTACTATTGACCAGAATTTTCTCATGATTTTTGATCGTTCAAAATCAGAGATAATCCGAAGAGTGTTGGCTGCTCCGAAACGATAGGATAGGGAAAACAGAGGAAAAACTATATCCTAACTATTTATTTCACTAATCCTTATACCTTAAGCCTATAAATTAAATGAAATTATGGGAACACCCACCAAGATTATTGTGTCATTACAAAGATTCAAAACAATCGTAAGCATAATGTCAAATCAACAAAGCAATAAAGGTGTACAATTCAATCATTGGCTCAACTTGCGATACTATCGTTCTCATTGTACTAGGGTAACAATCCTAAGACTAATCTTCAAATTTCGCAAGAAGGTGATGAGAAGCAGTTCTAAAAGCATATCAAACCAAGGAGTGAAGATAAGAACAAAGACTTTAAAATAAGCACCAAGGTAGAGATGAATAGCAAGGGTAGAGATATAGTAGAGAAGAAAATATCAAGGTTCATAGAGCAAGGGTTTTTGTAGCGGCTTGTAAACCTTAGAACGACCAGTTTATACTAGGCTTGCATCATACAGTCAGCATTACTCTGATACTACTTTGTAGCAACCGATTTTAAGAACAAAACTAGATACACACCATATGTGAGTTTAGGAAGTCAAATATCATATATAGCTACAATAAGGGTAATATCGATAGATAATGCTCAATATATAACGTACTTAATACAAAGAATATAACCTTAGATAGCAAACAGTGGAAAAACAACTCCGATCTTCAGACGAAGATTTCAAATCCACAGGGACAACTGACTGGTTGATCATAAGCCTAAATCCTCTAAACTCTAGCAATCTGGTACCCATCTGAGATTTTTTCAAAGATTTAAAAAGTAAAGCAAGCGTAAGTATATGTCGTACTCAACAAATATAACATGGGGTTCATGAGGCTCAAAAGGCTGACACTGATTTAACTGCGATTAGCTTTTAATTGTCACAATTTTAGCAAAGGAGTAGCAACAAGTTTATCACAAGTCCATATAAACACATGATCAAGTAAATATGAATAATGAATAGCATAAACAGTAATCATTAGTGAGCATCTTCATCGTTAGTATCATCAGTGTTCATTATCATTAATCATTAATGATCATCTATTCTGTAAGGGTTAGCTTTTAATTGTCACAATTTTAGCAAAGGAGTAGCAACAAGTTTATCACAAGCCCATATAAACACATGATCAAGTAAATATGAATAATGAATAGCATAAACAGTAATCATTAGTGAGCATCTTCATCGTCAGTATCATCAGTGTTCATTATCATTAATCATTAATGATCATCTATTATGTAAGGGTTCCAAGACCGTTCGTGACCGTGGGCACGGCTGATATACCAGTTTTACACTCTGTAGAGGTTGAACACTTTCACTGTGAGTCGTGATTTACCCTTTTGTCCGAGGTCGCGAGCCTCTTGACCCACTACCAAGGAAGGTCTTCAGGGTTTATTATGAAGCCTTTCAAAGGTTCGTCAAACAAGTTAGGGCCATTAGATCCACTCAGCAAACAGAAATAGCGCCCCCCCTATCCGATGGCACAATGACGCGTAGCCTATACTCAAGGGAACAGAGGCTGCACTATACCCGATTTGTTAAGCTATTTTTACGCAAATAAAGGTAATCACTAACAAGCTATAAAAGATCCTCATACTGAGCTAAAGCTAGAGTCATGTAGCCCTCACAGCTGTACTGTAAGTTCCGATGATCACTTACAGATAAGTCCTTAGGGAGAGGAATCTAGAGCATCATAAAATAGCCCAATACTCTAGCCTTCTTGTTTTATGTTGCTAAAAAGCATCTTTTAACGTTTATTGCATATAACATTAGTCAAATTATAAGAACATGACTTTAGTTGAGCACTAGCATCAAACTACACAATGCAATGTCCCATAGGTGTCAAGGTACCGGGTAACAAAGTACTAGTGAAAGGTCCTTGTGTGGTTTTGGTAATTGAGTGACAACCTCCCTCTAATCGTCATCTCGACCTTTTAAGTGGTATCAGAGTTAGGTCTCTCATTTGTGGTCTTCATCGACCCGAGAGGATGACGACTTATGAGCTAGATGTTGATTGTCCACACGTTTTTATGGCACACAATTTGATGATTGTGGAAGATTGCTCTACCTCATGGTCAAGTGATGATGATGATGATGCTACCACAAAATCACTTGACAAGATTGATAGTGATGTCTCAAGTGATGCCAATGTTGATGCTACTCCATGCACACTTGATGGTGATAATGATGGATCATGCTCGGGCTATGAGAGATGTTTCTTCAAGCTCTCCAACTACATCACATCGCTTCATGTCACAAGGTGACACTAAGGTCTAATGCAAATGTGATTGATCTTGATTAATATGAAGAGCTTCTAGATAGATATGGTGGCATGATCAAAGCTTTAGAAAAAGAGATGGCTAAAACCGAGAAATTAAAAAATAAAAACTCTTTTCTAAAGAACACATGTGAACAATAAAAGCATCTACTTTATGTTACTACTTGTTCACATGAGGAGCTAAAATTGGCTCATGAGAAACTTAGTGTTGCTCATGATAAATTGGTATAAGACCATGCCTTTCTCACTATGGAGATTTCTAATGGAAAAACTAAAACTATTGAGAGCTCATCACATGGGTCAATTGATCAATCACATATTGTT
Source organism: Miscanthus lutarioriparius (assembly GCA_904845875.1). Lineage (NCBI taxonomy): Eukaryota > Viridiplantae > Streptophyta > Magnoliopsida > Poales > Poaceae > Miscanthus > Miscanthus lutarioriparius. The sequence goes on along the minus strand of CAJGYO010000018.1, from coordinate 35,724,452 downwards.
ACTAACCCTTGTGATGTAGGCAAGAAGCATGTATCCATCTCTTGTGATGATTTATTAAAAATGCCATTTTCTTCATAAATAGATGTTTGTCCTACTTATATGTCTTGTGAGACTAACCTTGTTAAGGAGAACAATGAGCTTAAAAATAAAGTGAAGAAATTGAGCAACAAGTTACAGAGGTGCTACAACTCAAAAGTCACCTTTGAACACATATTGAAGACTCAAAGAAACTATGATGACAAGTGTGGCCTTGGCTTCAAGAAGGAAATGACAAAGGGCGAAAGAAAGAGAGAAAAAAAGATGAAGAAGCTACAACAAATAAAGCTCTCTCATACCATGTGCTACCGATGTCATGAAGCGGGACACCTTACAAATGGTTGCCCTAACATTGAGAAGCTCAAGAAGAAGAGAGGCTCAAGCATGTTTAGTTTTTCAAGTGCCGCATTTGGGGTCACGTTACCTCAATGTGTCCAACCAAGCAATTAGTAAAGCAACTAGAAGTGCCTCAACCAAAGACACAAGTTGAGCAAGAGAAGACATCCCAAGAGCAAATCAAGATCAACCATGAAGATGATGGTGATTTGATGATAAAGAAGAAGACAATAAGGAGTGGAAAGGCAAGGCATCTAATGCAAACTTAAGATACCAAGATGATGAGCAAGAATGAAGATGAGGAGAAAGATTATGCTCACATCAAGTGCTTCGAGTGTGGAAGAACGTGACACTTTGCCTCTAAGTGTCCTACCAAGCCTGAGAAGAAGACTCAAGCAATTCATGAGAGGCAAGGCAATGAGAAGCACCACATAAGCAAGAAAGTGAAGGCTCAATCAAAGAGAAAGTGCTACTCATGTTGAAAAAGGGAACACATGGCACATTTATGTCCCCTAGATAACACCCATAAGCCTATTTCAATTAATGATGATTCTATATTTAGGAAGGGTGGTAATGGTACCTCTGTAGTTGCTATTGCAAAACATTCCGCTATTTATACTAAGGCTATTCCTAAATATGTTGCATCTAACTTGAGAGGACCCAAAATTATTTGGGTACCATCAAAAAGTGGATAATTATTTATAGGTGTCATCGACATTGGAGACTTGATTCAATTGATCTCATATTGTTCATCATATGTTGAATCAAGTTATGAAGCTTAGTGCACATCCAAACCCAATGCTAAGTGAAAATTGAGTGAAGTCCAAGTGCTATCAACATACAAGTGCTATATTTTCAAGTTGTTGGTGATTCATTGGATATATTTGATGACTTGCAAATAATTGAGTTGAAGCTTGCTAGTTGGATGATCATGAGCTAGCCTAGGTATATCTTTTGTTGATAATTTCATTTGGGTGCATATGAGTTGATTGAATTGGATAAATTTGTAATGTTGCTTGCTATGAAATGATTGAATGGATAATTGATTAGTAGTTAAGTTTGAATTAATTTGTGTTGGATAAGTTCATAAGATGACATCTAGTAAGTAGATTGAATGGATTTATGTCTTGTGAAATTATTCAAACGAGTTAGTTTCAAGTTTGATTCATATTTGATGAAGTATAGCTTAAATGATTGAAATCTGTCTTATATTGCAAAATCTGAGCAAGCTGTGATCTTAGCCATGTTTGAGTGATCAAAACTTATTGAATTGGCATAAAAATTGGTATATATGCTTTAGACTTATGCTATAAGATGTATAAATTTTATGTGAATTTGATAAGAGATACTTCAGTTTTGGAGTGAATCTTGTCAGTTATAGTGCAACAATTTTCAGCATGTAGCAGGGGTGGAAGAATTGAAATATGGTAGCAATCTAGAAATCAAATGAAACTCAAATTTTACAGCTGCTAGATAACTTAGTTAAGCACATGTCCATCAAATTTCGTGGCATTTGAATTTGTATTTTGAGAGATATGTATTTTTCTTTGAAGAGTACAAAATCTACCAAAAAAGTGACAAATATTGGATTGATTTAGAGTCACTTTTATTGAAAGGTCCTAAAGTTGAAAACATGTTTATAAGTAATTGAGACACCTAAGTTTGGTATTAAGATGATCTTTAAGCATGACAAGTGTACAATGTCATTTGATTGTGGAGTGTACTTTGCACATATTCGGTACTAAAATTGGAAGATTAAGATCAAACTTAAGATGAAGATGAAGTTTAAGTTCTAGTGACTTTTGAAAATCTTTTGGTAGAAAGTAAATGACTTAAACAAGTAGAAAGAAAATGACTTGAAGAAGGAATCAAGGTTACTCATCAAGTTAAATCCATCACTTGGATCAATCAATCAAGTTATTTCAAGTGAGTATCAAGAATGGTTCTTAGTGAGAGGTCACTTCTCTCTATTATAGAGGCTTGCCGTCTATGAATAGGTAAAACAAGTGTGGTACTTAGAAGTCTAAGATGGAAGTGGTGATCCGAGAAATATTTAAGATACTTAGTTAAAGCAATCAAAAGGGTTGACAAAGAAAAGTAAATAACACCCAAAAGAAAGCTAATCATAATATGTCAATTGGTATTCTCATGTTGATGTTTTCATGCAAGCATTGATCAAAAGATAAAGCAAGCCAACCAAAACAAGAAAGTGCACTTAATCATAAATGGTATTCATTTCATATGGGGGAAGAATGGAATTTAAAATATTATCTATTGGTCTTCACGAAGCTTATAATTGGACTTCACATTACTATTGAAGAAATGAATTGGAATCTATATGACTATCCTCTACTCCAACATAGCAAAGGTATCATTGTAATATACATGATCATTTCATCCCTTACTAGTATGCGGTTAGTGCATATAGTACATACTTTATAGGATTATGCATAACAAATGAAATGCTTACATTCATAGCCAACCATTATTGCTTGAATGATTAATTGATCTAGTGGTTAGTATATGAATTTGTTCATGAGCTAAGTAAAGCAAAGTACTTGATTTAATTTGGATTGCCAACAAGTGATAAGGACAACATTGGAAAGATAATCCTTGCAAGACGTGTGAAGAAGCTTGTCATTGGTTCAAACCGGACTTGTAAGCTTAGGCAAATCAATTTAGTTCAAGAAGCTCATGATGATGATAAGAGTATAAGCACAAGACAACAATGTAAATGAATATCTAGTTTGTTTGTTACAAGTGGTATCTAGACTCAAGTTTTTCATCAAGAATCTACAAGTGATATCTAGATCAACTCACAACTGATATCCTATAAGTGGTACTCATGAAGATAGCAAATGTTGAAAAAATGGTTTTTATTGATAAATCCAACAAGTGGTTCTATACTAGAAGATTCTTTCAAGTGGTATCACATCTACACATGGTATCAATCATGCAAAATGATGGTTCCACAAGTGTTCCTCAACTTTAAGTGATCATCAAATGAAGAATACATCCCTCACCTATAAGAGCTCAAGTATATCAAATTGATGACCCATACTAACACATAGGGGGAGGTGTCCCACAAATTAATATCAAGATCAAAGATCCTATGTGTGGTATCTTAAGAAGCCCTACATAAGATACAAGTGGTACAAGTTACAAGTGATATCTACAAGTGTCATTCCAACAATCAAGTGATGTCCATAAAAAAAATGCAAGATTCAAGTCTCAACCATCTACTATAAATGCATACCTTTACATCAATGAGAAACACAACTTTTATGAAAATTGATGACGAAATAGGAGAGATTGTACAAAGATATGAAAGCTTTGAGATTATGATTGTACAATGGGGAGAGATAAGATATGAAAGCTTTGGGAATGATTGAAACAAAGAATTAGAGGTTGGACATAAACATGGATAAAGAGGGAGCAACATTGAAGAAAAGAGATGGATCAAAATTCTTGGGCAAGAGAAGCACATAAGTAGGGGGAGAAAGCTCATGAACTTTGATTGATTGCATTTGATATGTGCATATTCATGTGTTTGCTTGCATTGTATAAGTTCTTAAATTCAAAATGCATGCTTGTGTGATGTATGCTAGATGTAAAATTTGATTGATTAAATGAAAACTAGCATGCATAGGATGATAGCTAGACACTTGATATGTTTTTAAGTAATGCTAGTACTTGTTTTTAATGTTGATCTCACGAGGTATTTAGTGCTTTTTATTTTTTCAAGTGTTATCTAGCTAACCATGGTGCTAAGGATGAACTTAAAGGTGCAACTCCGATTGGTATCACACTTCAAATGTTTACTCTATACACCTTAGCATCATTCGATAGTAATTACTCTTCCATATTTCTAATCTATGCATATGTGCGAGTTTCAAATCAAACACTCTAGCACATATGTAGGGGGGAGTTAATACTACCATTTTGGGTTTGTGGTACTTGTCCAAAATTATTTACACATGGTAAAATTGCTTGGGCAAGCAACATGAATCCAAAAGAGCTTAATTTCTATATCTTTGTAGAGTTGTCATCAATTACCAAAAAGGGGGAGATTGAAAGGTCCTTGTATGGTTTTGGTAATTGAGTGACAACGTAGGTGGACTAATTGTGTTTGTGAGAGATGCACAGGTGATTAGTCCATAAGAATATGTGTGTGAGCAACATATGCCGTGAAGGTGAAAATGGTGCGGAGATGTTACAAAGCTCACACATGTGATGATGAAAGAGTTTATTGCACATGAGACATGACATTAAGTCATGTGATCAAGGTGAAAAAGATCAAGACAAGACTTGGCTTGATGGACCGGTTACAAGCGTGAAGGGCAAATTAGAGGCTTGGGAGTGATGGACTGCGTGGCGGTGAAGCTTAAGCAAGACTTGGCACCGATGAACGAAGGCAACAGTGAAAAGCAAGTGAAGTCAAGATTGATGAACTAATATGATCACGTGATGATATGAAGTGGATCATATTATTGTTGATCGTGTTGGTGCATGTGTTGCATAGACATTGGAGGAGATGGAATAGAATGTGCAAGGTAAAGGTATAACCTAGGGCATTTCATTTCACCGGTCATAAGTGTGTAGAGAAGTTTATGACCGGGTTTAGGATAGATGGACGTACTATCAAGAGGGGTAAACTTGTTTATATATTGGTCATCTAGTGCCACTCGAGTGATCTAACTTTGCATCGTCGCTAGGATTGAGTGGCGTGGCAAGTTGAGTGGCTAATCCTTTGGAAAAATGATTGTGAAAATGCTAACACACATACACATGGTGGTATACACTTGGGGGTGTTGACACATTTATAAAGGAGATGAAGTTGGAGTTGATGTGGATCAACTCGGCGGTGAACGGAAGCGAGAAAGGTTCGAAACTCCACCGGTGGAGTGTCCGCCCGTAGAGTGCGGGCAGTCCGACGGTGCCACCGTCGTCCTATATAGAAAAGACAGGGTTTCGCAGAACTGATTGGATGCTGGCCTCGACAGGACCGGCGCGTCCGGTCTCATGACCGGACGCTCAGGGTCTGTGTCCGGACAGTGCTGACGTAGGCGACGCTAGAGTTAGGCGCGCATGCATAGAACCGATCGGACGCTTGTCTACGTCCGGTCATGGTGGACCGGACGCGTTCGGTCGCAAAACAGAGGCTCGGGGGGCTCTCTAGAAACAACCGGACTCAGGCACAACAACGTCCTATCATTCACTGTGCAGCGTCCGGTTGCAACTTAACCGTTGAGATCGAGCGGCTCCGGTTGAACGTAGAGCGCCACGTGGATGGCGTAGAGCGACCGGACGCTGGCAGGGTGCGTCCAGTCGATCTGACCGGAGCGTCCGGTAGTCCCAAAATTTGCCCAATGAAGGGGTAACGGCTAGTTTAGCCCATGGGGCTATAAATAGAAGATGGTCTCAGCCATGACTTGTGCTGAACACCTCGAGGGACTTTGTGTCCATGCTTGTGAGTGCTTGGGAGCCCTTCATCTCATATATACTTGATTGTGATCATTCGATTGTGTGAGAGCGATTCTAGTGCGATTGCATCGTGAGGTTGCATCAAGTGGCACTAGTTGATCGAGTTGCAAGCCGGTGGTGCTTGTTACTCTTGGAGGTTGTCACCTCCTAAACGGCTTGGTGGTGGTCTCCGTCGAACCCCGCAAGAAGCTTGTGCGGTGCTCCAAAAAAGAGCTTTGTGAGGGGCATTATGCTCGCCCCGCGGTAGCCGCGAAGAGCAACTCTAGTAGAGCGAGACGCGAAGGGCGACAAGTGGTCCGACCAGGTCAAGTGCTAGATTTTGTGGTAAGCACTCCACGTGGGAGAGTGTGACTTGCGAGTCACCACTAGCAAGAGGACCGGCGGCAACCTTAGAGCTTGTCTCAATGGGGACGTACCATGTTGGGAAGCACGTGAACCTCGGGAGAAAATCACCGTGTCAATATTGTCTTCATCATCTTCTCGGTGGTTTGCTTTTCGCGCAATATAAGCTTGTATTACTTTCATATACATTGTACTTGTGTAGTTGCTCTTGTAATTAGTTAGCTTGAGTAGCTTGCTAGTTATCATTGTGCTTGTGTAGTTGCTCTTGTAATTAGTTTGTTTATATAGCTCACTAGTTACCTTCTTGCTTGTGTTGCATAGCAGTAGCTCCCTTGCATGACTAATTTGGTTTGTGTAATCTTGTTAGTCACTTTGCTTAGTTTGTGTAGCTATGTATTTGCGCTCTCTAATTTGGCATTGGTTGTCTTGTTATTGAGCATTACTAGTGAGCTTATTTGGCTTTGTGCTTTTACTTACTAGCATGTGTAGGAGCTCCCTCATTGCTTGAAATACTAGTGGCATAGATTTGTGTGACCTTGCTCCTAAAATTGGTTAGGTGAGCTCTAGCTACTCCGGTATCTTTGTTACTTAATTAGGATCTTTGCAAGGTGCTAGAGAAAATAGATAGAGGGGTGTAGTCTTGGCTAGACCGATAGTTTTAATTCCGCACTTGTTTCGGTTAGCCGACGTGATTAAATTTAGCAACGACTATTCACCCACCCTCTAATCGCCATCTCGACCTTTCAACTAGAAAAAGCTTAGTGGCAGTCAAGGTAGACACATGCAGTATGAATTAAATGATTAAAGGTGTATAGGACAACAATGATGATCCCGTGCTATACTTGTCTTAAACTTAGATTCTTCTTCAAGTCCAAAACTTTAAAGATCTGCTTCTTGATTCACCACGTATACCTCACCGACTGGACAAGATCATAAAGAACCACACAAGCATCCATGCAATCATACACGAAGCAAACAATAGAACTAAATTAGAACAGTACATCAATCATAGAAAAATAAGTAAAAGAGTTTGAAACACGATTCTACGCATCGCTATGAACTCACAGTCGCAAGAAACACTCTAATCGGAGCTACGGTTGAAAAGATACAATTACCGAGAGATCTGCTTTATACGCGAAAAAGAAAACTATAAGCTTCATTTATTTTAACTATATAAAATCTTATATAAATTGAATTAAGTCAAATTTAGATTCGAACTATAAAACTAAAGTAAAACAAATCATATTTTATTTACAAAACCCAGTTGCATAATTATTAATCAAGATATGATTTAAGCCATGAAATTTTAGAAATAGTAATATGGTAACCACTGTTACTAACGCGTAGATCTCATTGCTATAAATCTAACGCAACCTGAATGGGTCAAAATGAAGCTAAAATGCAGAAGATATGAATTAAATAAGATTTCCTTTATTAAAATAATAGATTAAATCTAACCTCAAATTTTAAAAGTTAAAAACATATCTAACAGTAGTATGAACATGTTGGTTATGAAATTACGAACCTAACGCAAATTGAACGGGTCAAATCGGAGTTAAAACGGAGAAGTTATGGCTAAAACAAAATTAGTGGCAAACCTGTAAATAAGTGAAAACGTATTTTGGATCTAAACCGAAGAAACTACGCTTTCCAAAGAAGAAAACGTAATCTGTGATTGCGCCTTGGACCGCAGGTTAATTTGCCGAAGATAGAGGGGCTCTTTAGCAAAAAGAACAGCGAAGGGGTATGTTTTAATCTGGGCCATAGATCTTAGATTGGACGGCTCAGCATGATTGTGTATTTCTATTGTATTTCAGGATTTGTTTTTCTATAAGAAAATGGCCATAATGTGTGGGTGACGTGATGATGACGTCATCAAGCTAGCAAGAGCAAAACTAGGCACGCATGGCTACTTTGCTGGCTCGGTATGCTCGCGCGATGTCGCGTGTTTGCGCGTGCGCGTGCGCGCTGGGAAGCGAGACGTAGGGGCTGTGCGCGCTCATCTCGGCTATGGCCTATGGGTCAGGCACGACGCCGCTGGATCAGTTGTCACCGGTGTGGGAGGCGGTGGTGCCATTGCTAGCGAACTGGAGCTCGGAGGACATCGTTACAAGCATGGGGAGAGACGAGGAAGCACGGAGTACTCACGTAGGTCGTTCATGGCGGCTCGGAGGAAACGGGTATGTCCTAGTGCTCAACGGGGTGGCTCTGTCGTCCTAGATGCGGGACTCGACAACGGTCTAGGCACGACAGCGAAGCAGCAAAAGGTGTCCGCGGCGGTGGCTTGAGCGAAGGGCGATTGTCGATGAGAAAATGGGTACGGCAGGGGCTCGGGTCGACTTTTATGGGCAGTTAGCTTGGAGAACACGGCAAGGCGACACGACGTGGACGCAGCGGACTCCCCGGCGGCGGCTCCCGATGCGGTTACGACGCGAGGAAGAAGACCCCGCTGACAGATGGGGCCGGGGTGGCAGCGAGAGAGGGGAGGAAAACGGCGGCGGCTTCGCTGGGCTTACTGCATGCGGCTAGGCTGGAACGTGAGCGGGGCCGCGCGGGAGAGTAGGCCAAGACGGAGCGGAAGAGCGGGAAGTAGTGCAGCGCGGACAGCTGGGCCGAAAGGGGAGGAGATGACGAATTCTTTCTTTCCTTTTTTTTCAAATCCATTTCTAAACCAAATTTCAAAAGCATTTGAAATTATTTTGAATTTTAGACAAAACCACTCATTACAATAAATCAAATGCTCCAGCATGTATGCACAATCATGTTGCTAAGCCCCATGATAAATTTTAAAATAATGAAAATTATTATTTTTCTATGTTTCATGAGCATAAAAATAAGAAATTAAATCAATTTAACTACATTTCCAAAAGGAGCAAATTTTAGGATAAACCTTCGTTGAACCTTTAACTAAACCTCATTGAAACTCTGAGTTTCTCTCACATCTTTGGGTACCACCACGCTTTCACTGTGTAATCTAGAACGTAGGACACTTTATCTTGCAATGTAACATCCTAAAATTTCTCCTTTTGAAAATATAGTTAATGTCAATTGCTTGGGTGTTGAGATCTAGGCATTTCTCTTGTGCTTGAATTAGACTATTTTTATCCAACATATGAGAAAAGCCTACATCTACCATCCACCACATTTGAGGGTAAATAAACTTAAAAGTGTAGATCATCCAATTTTTCCACCGTGCAAAGTGTGTGCCATAAAAAATGTATGGACAATCAACATCTAGCCCATAAGTCGCCATCCTCTCGGGTCGATGAAGACCACAAATGAGAGACCTAGCTCTGATACCATTTGAAAGGTCGAGATGGCGACTAGAGGAGGGGTTGTCACTCAATTATCAAAACCACACAAGGACCTTTCACTAGTACTTTGTTACCCTGTATCTTGATACCTATGGGGTATTGCATTGAGTAGTTTGATGATAGTGCTCAACTAAAGCCATGATATTATAACTTGACTAATGGTATATGCAATAAACGTTAAAAGATGCTTTTTAGCAACATGGAACAAGGGGGCTAGAGCGTTGGGCTATTTTATGATGCTCTAGATTCCTCTCCCTAAGGACTTATATGTAAGTGATCATCGGGACTTACAGTACGGCTGTGAGGGCTACATGGCTCTGGCTTTAGCTCAGTATGAGGAACTTTTCTAGCTTGTTAGTGGTTACCTTTATTGGCGTAAGAATGGCTTGACGAATCGGGTATAGTGCAGCCTCTGTCTCCTTGAGTATAGACTGCGTGTCATTGTGCCATCGGGAAGGGGGCTCTATTTCTGTTTGTCGAGTGAATCTAATGGCCCTAACTTGTTAGACTAACCTTTGAAAGGCTTCATAGTAAACCCTGCCGACCTTCCTTGGTAGTGGGTCAAGAGGCTCGCGACCTCGGGTGAAGGGTAAAACATGACTCACAGTGAAAATGTACAACGTATGCAGAGTGTAAAACTGGTATATCAGCCGTGCTCACATTCATGAGCGGTCTTAGAACCCTTACGGAATAGATGAACTCGTACAAAGAGACAAGAAAGGAAGCCCAAGTTGCAATAAGAAGATGCTATGGATGCAATGAGATGGGTCATAAGGTTGATAGATGTCCATACAAGCAAAACAAGCATAGAGCAAACAAAGACTGCATATGCTATGCTTATAGAAGAAAGGGCATCTAAGCTATGAATGCCCATATGATAACACTCCTAAGCCGAACACATTTGTTTGTAATGATATGTTTAGGAAGACCACAAATGGAGTTAGCACTAGCAAGATGATGTGTTCACCACAAACTAGTACTAAAGCCATTTGGGTACCTAAGCACTTAACCCAAAAGGACCCAACAAGAGTTGGGTACCAAAGTGTGCTTAGGTTAATGATGTAGGTACTTGATGATGAGGTGAAGGCTTCGGGGTGGTTGAGCAAGCAAATTGAAAATATTCACTCAATCTATAAACCAATTCTTATCATAATCTCTTATATGGTTGACCCGAAGATAAATTATTGAACAAATCATCTACTTCATCCTCACCATTGGTAACAAGTGCCTAAACCTTTTAGGATAGCCACTTTGTGTGTTTTGTGCTCAATAACTCACAAATTGGTCTATTTGTGAAATATTGAAAGTGGCTAATTAGATTCAATTGAAAAGTATTTTATTTTGCCATATGATGCTTTTAATGGCTCTCTAGTAGAGCAATTCATTTGTTGAGATGTAGGGCATACAAGAAATACTAGAAATAAAACAAAGAATCACAAGCAACACTTTAATTGTTTCTGTCCTGTACCTATCGGACGTGTCCGGTGTGGCCAGGGACAGAAAGAGAAGTGTTTCTGTTCTGTCCATGCCGGACGTGTCCGGTATGCCTACCGGATGTGTCCGGTATTGCAGGAACTAGAACACTGTCGTTGATCCATATATTTTCATATATCCTTAATTTACTCAGAAGCTTGTGATTTATCAAACCTAAATAGACTGCGAGCATCTCTTGAACTCAATTCTAAATATGGCATTATTATTTCATGTTGGTCAAAATAGAAAATTGACTCCCACAATTCTTAATAGAATAAAGTGCTTGCTGAAAGTCATTCAAATTACTTGAGGCGCTTATTTAAGGGGAGCTCAGTTTCTATTTTGCACCACTGTGGACTAACAAATTTATTTAGCACTCTTTGTAGTCCTTTGGATGAAAACCGATTTCATATATGGCATGACTACTTGGCTAATGAGGTCAACATAATGATTATCATGCTATGTATCTCAGTGGTGATATTGTGGGCTCAAGGGAAATATATGTATTTACATACATGCATTGTAAGTGCATCTAAGGCCCTTTATATGTTGGAATGTGCATTTGTGTGACATAGGATAGATGTTTTTCAAAATCCCTAACTAGAATGGATAGGTGGTGTGATTTTGGAAAACCTATTTGGTTCTTGGTCTTTGTGACCTAAGTCATGCCATTTGTGATTATTACTCCCATTGATTGCTTGCTTGACTAATCACAAATGGAATGACTCTCTCAAGTCCATAAACTCATATGTATCTCTTTATCACATCTCAATGTCTCACTAAGTCTCTCAAAGATTCAAAATCGTAAATATGCCAAATATTTGGAAAAGAGAATATCAAATCATGGCATTGGATAAGGAAAATAACTATACTCAGTTTGGATCAAGATTGTATATCTTTTGGACTAAGTTTTTGACCTAGAAGGGATTTTGGAATCAAGAGAATGAATTTTGGAAGAAAGACAGACAACCCGCAAATACCAGACGTGTCCGGGATTTCTACCGGACGTGTCTGGTTTGCGTAGGGTAATAAAACCGAACGTACCCCTTCGGCCACCGTCTGCCCTATCCTTCTTTCTCCCAGAAAAAGCACCTAGCTTCCCTTTCTTCTCCCCATATTGGCGATCCATTGATTCAACCGTGCAAAGAGGAGAGTAGAGATTGGATTGGAGGAAGCTTGCATCTAGATTGAAGGCTCCGGGACTTAGATTTTAAATCTCATCTTCATCCTCACTATCAAGGTACCCTAATTCTGGACCTCATCCGATCTAAGTGGTTAATGCTTCAAAGTCAAATTCCTTTGGTAGAGATGCTACATTACCTGTCTAGAAGCAATGTCTAGAGTTTGGATTGGATTGGTTGAAGATTGAGCCAAGGGCCCTGGTTAGCGTTGCTGTCCGCTCATACCGGACGTGTCCGGTATTCCCACCGGACATGTCCGGTATGAGGCAGCAGAGTAGGTTTTGCTCCTTTTTTTCAATCTTCTCAGTGGTTAATTCTTAGGACTAAGTTTAATTGTCTATTGTGTTTTGTGAACCTTGTGACCTAGTTTGGTTGAGGTGATTGCAAAGCATAGGGTAATTACTCTTATTTCTATATTTCAACCGAAATAAGCTATCTCTTGGGCATGTATCTAAAACTCCTTGCAAATCTTTGGATACAGGGCAGCAGTCATGAGTGGAAGACGAGAACCCAGATCCAAGTTCAGTCATGATCCAGCTTTGGACAGATACAAGAAAGCATGGCAGGACATGCATCCCGGATTTAGTGAGCAGCAGACCAGGAGGAGGTCTACTGGAGCAGCTACTAGTACTGCTCTACAGTACAGAGAGGGAGGTAGTAGTTCTTCCTCTGACACAGACATAGATAAATTCAGAATGGAGCCCAGAGACCGAAAGAGAAAGTGCACGGACAAAGGATCAGGTGATGAGAGCTCAGATGGAGAGCAGGGGATTGAGGAGGAGCAGCCAGTACCTCCAGTTCAGCACTCATATCAACCAGGCTAGGGTATGCACTTTGGACTTGAGGTACATGCTCCAGTCTTACCCAACTATGTTGCTAGAGTTGATTATCGTGGTAAGGGTACGACCAAGAGGGCCAGGGATCAGAGGAGGATATATCCCAAAGGTTTGCAGAGGATTCAGTACGATCACCGCTTTCACACTATGTTTCATATGGACTTCTACACTAGTGTGATCCTCACTAGAAACCCAGTGATTGTCAGATCTCAGTGGATTGACTAGCATTATGTCAGAGAATTGCAGAAGTCCTCCATCAATCATGCTATTGCCATTTGTGAGCGTACAGGGGTGTATGAGATCATGGAGCTCCAGCATGACTGGAACACAGAAGTGATAGCTCTGTTCTATGCCACCCTGTATGTTGAGGAGGATGAGAGGCGTATGCACTGGATGCTTGAGGGCAAGTGGTATAGTGTGGATTATGATGCCTTTGCAGCTCTACTTGGCTTCTCAGAGGAGGATCTTTAGAGAGATAGGATTCACACTGAGCAGGTGTTGCCTCTAGAGCAGCTCGTCTACATGTATCCACCAGGAGGTGGGAGAGGAGTAGTGGGGAAGGTTCTTGGTCTTCACCCCACCTACAGATACCTAGACAGGATGTTTAGGAAGACCATTGACTGCAAGGGTGGAGATAAGGGAAACATTGCAGACTATTCTAGGAACCTACTCCACAGGATGGCACTAGATGCACGGCCCTTCAGTGTATTCGACTTCATCTGGTGTGAGATCAGGAGTGTTGGAGAGAGGCCCCTCAAGGGCTATGGTTTTGCTCCGTATATTATGCCCATGATTGAGCAGGTCAAGGCATACCTTTGAGTATGACAAGATTCATAAGGCCCTGAAGATAGTTGCAGATCTGCCTGAGATTGGAGTACCTCCAGCAGGTCCAGGGGAAGCAGCAGCAGCAGAGGCAGATGCACCTGCAGGTGGTGCAGCAGTAGGAGGAGCTTCCCCTCTGCCACGTGGTTCTCACTCTCATTCTACTTCACGTCATGGCAGTCATCCCTCGCCCATCCACAGATTCTTTAGTTCTATCTTTGGGATGTGCAGGGACATTCAGATTAGGCAGAAGGATACACAGACTCTCAAGCAGATAGCTACTAGACTTGAGCTTGACCCTCCTAGGTCTCCACTGAGTGAGCCAGAGATTGAGGAGTAGCAGCAGATCAGATATGATAGAGAGTTTACCGAGTTCCTTCAGCATCAGCAGGCCTAGCACCAGGCTCAGGACCAGGCACAGCAGCAGCCACATCCTAGTGCAGAAGAGGAGTTTGGTTCTGCGTGGTGGGGGGATATCTTTTTATAGTGGCCTCGGGTACTCGACCAGTGACTATGGCTTTGGTGGTCAGGGTTTCTACGGAGGTCTTGGTGCCCCTGGTCAGAGTTCTTGCCCACCCGGTGCTCCACGTTCAGACGACGAGGGCGATGGCGATGGTGATGAGTGATCTCAGTGATCAGATACAGCTTGCAGCCCCTCTTTGTGCTTAGTTCTTTTTGTCAGACCTTTTATGGTGATGGATGACAAAGGGGGAGAATAAGTGATTAAAGCTTCAGGGGGAGAATTAAACCTTCAAAGTGCTTCATATGTTAAGCTTAGCTTTCTATCTAGAGATTTGTACGACGGCTATAGTGTTTTGAGTATGAGTAAGCTTCATTGTTATATTTTGTGAGAGTTGAGACTTTGAGCTTTATCTATGTATCTCATAAGACATGATTTAATTAGTGGTTTGTGGACTTGAGAAATCTTTGTGATGAGTGCTATGTGTGTGATATATATGATGTATTTACTTTCATAAGGACCATGCATGTTTTAGATTGAAAATGTATGGTGTGATGCTTTCTATTTATTCTTATTTGATATATCATGTCATATGCATCACGATTTTTATTTTGTCACACACTTGCACCCCACGGATGCAATGATTTAGGGGGAGTCTTCTATGTGTTTTAGTATGTGCAAATCGACATTTGAGGTCATTTGTGAATTCAAATCATATTGCACATATTAAGGGGGAGCCTTTCATAAATCATTGAACCCAAAATTCTAATTGTTCATATCATTTTGTAAGCTTTAATCGGGTTGTCATCAATCACCAGAAAGGGGGAGATTGAAAGTGCATCTAGCTCTTTAGTGGATTTTGGATGATTGAATGACAACACGATTATAGGTCTCACATGTTTGCTAAGTGTGAAACAGGAAATTGAAAGTCTCACATACACTTGAGTTTAAATATAAAGCAAAAATGATGTGTTGTTGTATAAACAATCTAGTTCAAGCATAAGACAACAATGCAAATGGAATTCATGTAAAGGCTTAGTTATTGTGGGATTTCAATGATTGATGAAGATGGTGTTCTATGGAATTCATTGTATGATTCAACACAAGATGTGACTTGATGGTTTGAGATGATGAAAATAGTAAGGAAAGGCTTCGAGGTACTAAGCAAGGGTGAAGGACAAGTGATGACTTGGTGGCCAAAGAACCTAGCTAGGGTGAAGAAGGAAATACTTGCATTTAGTTGAGGTACTAATCAAGCTATGATGGTCATATTGATGTGGATGATCAAATCATTATTAGATTGATTGTTGGAAGTGACTTGATACATTTGGGGTTATCTATATTTGATGAATAGAATCAAGTCACGTGCTCAAGATGTCTATGCTCAAGTGAAAAGATCAATAGTGACATGTTGGCACCATCGCTTGATGAAGATTGAAAGACACGGCATTGGTTCAAAGGAGATCAACTAAAAAAAAGGGGGTTAAATTTGTTTTTTCATTTAATCTTGAGTTAATAGGTATGCAGTACTATTAAGAGGGATGCATCATGTTGATAGATGATCATTCATAAGTGCCCATGCCAACCCATGTGAATTTTGAGTGTTTGAGAGACAAAAGACCTAACTTGTTTTTTTGCTGGTCTGGCATACCGGATGTGTCTGATATTTGTCCAGCCACGGTAAAATTCTTGGTGTTCTCGGGTTGGTTTGTCGGAAGTTTTGACGTGAGTCGGGAGTTCCGATAGTCGAGAATTCCGGCAATCGTCGGGAGTTCCGATGTCTCGTGCTTCACTGACATAGTAGCCGTTGGGGCTGTACGGCAAATATCGAACGTGTCCGGTATTGCCCAACGGCTACATAACGGCTAGTTTTCAAAGGTGCTATAGATACCCCTTAGCCTCTGAAGGGACCGTGACGCCTAAGAGGGAGGGTAAATTAGGCAACTAAAACTTCTAACTCTAAACTATGGCCTCTTTTTCTAATCCTAGCAAAACCTATGCAATAGATAAACTATCTAAATATGCAACTACGTTTTAGCTAGTGTGTTGCTATCTCTACCGTAAAAGGAGTAATACAATTAATGTAAATGCGGAAGCTAAAGAGCAAGGTAGAGATATGCAAACTCCCGTCGACGACTCCGGTATTTTTACCAAGGTATCGAGAAGCGCGCAAGCTTCCCCCTAGTCCTCGTTAGAGCCCCTCGCAAGGAATCCCTCGCAAGAGCCAAGCTTCCGGTCGGGTAACTCCGTGGATAGCCTCGGGCCTTCCCCACACGCAAGTGGGGGTCTCCGACGTGCCTTTCGGCAAGCCTCTCCTGGATGCTCCCCGCCGTCTTCACTATCAAGCTTCCAGCTGAAACGCCGCGGGCCTTGTTCCCTCCGGTACACGGTGGCGGCCACACCACAAATGCGGTTGGTATGATCTCGTAAGACTACAAGCCCCTCCGATGTACAACAATGGTGTGCGCAAGCACCGAGTGGTAAGAGGTATGCAAACCTCACTAAACACTAGGCCTAAACCTATAGCAAGTGCATAAGCGGTGGTCTAATCAACCTAAACACTTCGCAAAGCACCTACGCTAATGACCTAATGAAACACTAAGCACTATGCAAGTGGAGATCACTAAAATGGTGTATCAACATCCTAGATATATTTCCTCAGCTCCACTCTACTCAAATAGCCGGTTGGGGGTTGTATTTATAAGCCCAACTGAGAAAGTAGCCGTTGGGGTCGAATTCCCGCGAAACTGCTACTGACCGGATGCTAAATCGTCCTGACCGGACGCGTCCGGTCGTCTCGATCGTTGAGCCAGCAATATACTGATCGGACGCTGGCCAGCATTCGATCGCCTGCCACCGAACGTGTCCGGTCGCAGATTTGCCGCTCTGGAACCTTACTGTACTCGATCGGACGTTGCTGTCCTGCGTCCGGTCGGTTGCCGCTAGCGTCCGGTCCAGTGTCCGGTCGCCTGTCTGTCGAGTCCTCTGCCCAGCGTCCGGTCGCTTGTACAGCGTCCGGTCACCTCAGTGAGCTCGTTTCTTCACGATCCTGCGTACGGCTTGGTTCCAATCTTCGTGCTTGGACTTTGCTTGATATCTTGTGTCTTCTCTTGTGCTTCTAAGGTCTTTTCTTAAGATGTTGATCATCGGATCACTACGTCGCCTTTGTCCAAGTCACGTCTTGCACCCTATTGAACTATAAAATAAACACTTGCAGATTCATTAGTCCAATTTGGTTGTGTTGGTCATCAAACACCAAAATCCAAAGTAAATGGGCCAAGGGTCTATTTTCCTTACAATCTCCCCCCTTTTTGGTGATTGATGACAACACGACCAAAGCAAGCAAATGATAAGAATTTGGAGATTAAAAACTACCTACTTGCTAGGATGCAATGCAAAGGGCAAGGTTATATGATACTAATTGACAGATACCAATTAAAACTTTACTTAAAAGCTTGTCTTGCCTTTGCAAATGTCCCCATGTGATATTATGGATTAAAGCCTTGCTTTCTAAAAAATTCCCCCATTACTTAGACTAATCCATAATTCACTTTCCTCCCTTTCTCGGACCATTACTACTTGTAACTAAATGCTTGTCTTTGGTCCTTCAAATTCTCCCCCTTTGGCATCAAATACCCAAAAAGGAATACATTAGTAGCACAAGGGAGGGTCAAACTTTGTGATCCTTTTTATGTGGAATGGAATAGGTCACAAAGTTTGACTCTCACATTATATAGACTAAGCTCCCCCTAAATTTATGCATATTGATACCAATTGAAGATTAAAGCATATACATAATTTGTAAGATATAGCTCAAGGGAATTTAATCTATATAATGCATGGAGAAAGCATATAAATATCAAAATGAAATCAACATGATGATTATGGTTTAGAAATACCATATGTGGACACCAAATTGATTTCTACCACTTCCAATGAGTGGTGAATATTTGAAGTGTGATGCTTAACTTCGGGGACACCATTTTCCTTGCAATGAGACTACTACACACATGATAAACTTGAAAAGGGTATTAGTCTCAAAGCATCCAACTTGTAGATTATCCTCCCCCTAAATTTGTGCACACACAAGTATGGAATACTTGTAGGAATCATGCACATTGATTTTAGAATCAAGAATACCACTTGAAAGATGACATCTCAAGAATGTGAGAATCATTTTTGAAGATAATATTCGGGAGAAATTATCTACAATTTGGACTTTGGCACATATTAGATGAATAATCAAAAGACAAGCTATGTGCCGTGCTCCTAAATAAATTTAAACCATGTAGGTTTGCTCTAAGGATTAAGAATAAAAACGAGCAATCCTACCATAAGATATACCTAGTATATACATGACAAAAGATATAAACATGCAAATGCAAACCTAGGCATGAAGGGTAACTAGATGCTAAGAGATACCAACTGTAGGGAAATTTAAAACTAATATCGATTGAAGTAAATTGAATCTAGTTACCTAACATGGGAAGTGGAATTTGGGTCCATAGTATTTACTAACCCACTTGGCAATGATTTTGTCCATCATGATGCACCCCATGAAATGCATCCATACTTTGCCAAGTCTCCAAATTCCCCTTTGTCCATTGGACTTCTTACTTTCCTTTCGGGATCCAAACCTTCTTGGTGCTCTTCATGTTGGAAATGATCTCCTTTGGCACCTAAAAGCGTTTGACCCCATTGTTGGCTTGCTTGTTCACCTTGATGGCCACCACCTTGTTATTTTTCTTTTTCTTCAAGATATAAGGTGTGGAGGCCTTTTTGTCCACCTTGTTGGTGTAGGTGTTGGAGAGCTTGCTTGTTTGCTTTTTCTCTTTCTTCTTTGCTTCTCCCCCATTCTTTACCTTGCACTCATAGGACTTGTGACCTTCCTTGTGGCACACGTAACAAACCACGGTTTGTCCTTCATCATGCTTCTTGACTCCTTTGACGGTGTTATTTTGATGAAGTTGAGTTCGCTTCGCCTTGCCTTTCACTTGAGTCAAGTCCTTGGTGAGGCGAGCTACTTCTTACTTGAGTTGCTCATTCTCCTTTGCAACCTCTTGTGTGCATGTATCTACAACAATTTTCTCAACAAGATGAGTCTAGACATAGATCATTGCAAGAAGTAGAGGCATCCTTTTTAGAAATGTTAAAGATAGAACTTTTCTTTTTAGATGCCTTGGTGAAGGTAGTACTAACGGCTTCAAGATTAGCAACTTTATTAGTTAGCTCATCACAATGTTTGCACATGGTTTCCATTTTTGCAAGCAAACTTTTATAAGCATCTTTTGAGCTAGCTAACTTTTCTTTTAATTTTTCATTTTTCTTTATAAGTTGCTCATCATTTATTGTGCATTCATTTGTTGTTGCACTAGCCTTAAGTTGCTCAATTTTAGTAGATAGTTCAACATTGAGATTAGCAAAGTTCTCATATTGTTCAAGCAAAGTTTTGTATGCTTCTTATGAACTATCTAGCTTTTCTTTTAAATTTTTGAGCTTCTTTTGTTGACTAGTGCAAACTTTAGCATATTTAAGATTTTGTTGCACAATTTCATCATAAGAAGGCATATCATTATCACTATCACTCTCACTAGAGGATAAGCTTTCGTTACCTCGTGCCATAAGGCACACACGAGAAGAGCTTGATAATGAGTGCTTGCGGCCTCGCCTCTTGTGATGGTGTTCTTCTTCACTTGAAGAATCATCTCATGATCTTATTGAAGTGAGAGCTTGGTTCTTTCATGCCTTCTTCTTTGTCTTGGGTGTGGGCTTGTTTGGACAAACTTCCACAAAGTGCCCCAACTTGCCACATCCATAGCATCATCTCTTTCTTTGCTTATTTCTTTGATTTGTGAAAATGAGATCTTGAATTTGAATGGGCACACCCTTGACATTGAGCCTTTGGATCATCTTATCCACCTTGTTGATTAATTTGATTGATTCTTCATCAAGGTCGGAGGTGGAGGAGGAAGATTGATCATCACTTGAATCTTCATCATCATCATCATCGTCCTCATCTTCTTCTTCATCTTCACTTGAGGAGCTTGAGCTTAAGCTTGTCTCATCTTGCTTGCCCTTCACCTTCTTTTTCTCACTACATGCGAGCTGTGCCTTTGCTTGATGAAGAAGCTTCTTCTTGGCCCATCTTACGTGACATTTCAAATGTCACTAACTTGTCGATGACTATGCCCGGGGTCATGGTGCTCAAGTCCTCCATATTGTGAAGGATGGTGATGATGCTTGCATTTTTCTTTTGTGGTAGCACGGAGATGATCTTCCTCACGATGTCTGCATCATCTAGCTTTATTAATCCTATTGAATGGAGCTCATTGATAATTAGATTCAAACGTGAATACATATCACGAATATGCTCATCATCATTCATTTTAAAGGAATCATAATTTTGTTTAGCTAGACAATGTTTTTGCTCACGGACATTACTTGTGCCGTCATGGAGCTCTTAGAGTTTTAACCAAATTTCATGTGCCGTATTTAAAGTAAATACTTGGTTAAACACATCCATGTTAAATGATTCAAACAAGCAATTTTTAGCTCTAGCATTGAAATGCATTTCTTTTTCATCACTCTTTGTGGGTTTTTCGGGATTCTTGATGGGTTTCATCCCGTCACGAGTGACTCTCCATACACCCAAATCAACCGTATCAAGGTGGCAAGCCATTCTAGCCTTATAATTAGGGAAGTTAGTGCCGTCAAAGTGCGGAGGCCTAGAGGTATCCATCCCAACCACTCTAAATGGCGTCGGCTCAACGGCGGTTAAGCCAAAGGTCCAAATTGAGCCAACCAGCTCTGATACCAATTGAAGGGACCGTGACGCCTAAGAGGGGGGGGGGGTAAATTAGGCAACTAAAACTTCTAACTCTAAACTATGGCCTTTTTTTCTAATTCTAGCAAAACCTATGCAATAGATAAACTATCTAAATGTGCAACTACGGTTTAGCTAGTGTGTTGCTATCTCTACCGCAAAAGGAGTAATACAATTAATGTAAATGCGGAAGCTAAAGAGCAAGGTAGAGATATGCAAACTCCCGTCGACTACTCCGGTATTTTTACCGAGGTATCGAGAAGCGCGCAAGCTTCCCCCGAGTCGTCGTTGGAGCCCCTCGCAAGGAATCCCTCGCAAGGGCCAAGCTTCCGATCGGATAACTCTGTGGATAGGCTCGGGCCTTCCTCACACGCAAATGGGTCTCCGACGTGTCTTTCGGTAAGCCTCTCCCGGATGCTCCCCGCCGTCTTCACTATCAAGCTTCCGACCGAAACGCTGCGGGCCTTGTTCCCTCCGGTACACGGTGGCGGCCACACCACAAACGCGGTTGGTATGATCTCGTAAGACTACAAGCCCCTCCGATGTACAACAATGGTGCGCGCAAGCACCGAGTGGTAAGAGGTATGCAAACCTCACTAAACACTAGGCCTAAACCTAGAGCAAGTGCATAAGCGGTGGTCTAATCAATCTAAGCACTTCGCAAAGCACCTACGCTAATCACCTAATGAAACACTAAGCACTATGCAAGTGGATATCACTAAAATGGTGTATCAACACCCTAGATATGTTTCCTCAGCTCCACTCTACTCAAATGGTCGGTTGGGGGTTGTATTTATAAGCCCCACGGAGAAAGTAGCCGTTGGGGTCGAATTCCCGTGAAACTGCTACTGACCGGACGCTGAATCGTCCTGACCGGACGCGTCCGGTCGTCCCGACCGTTGAGCCGGCAATATACTGATCGAACGCTGGCCAGCGTCCGGTCGCCTGCCACCGGACGCTTCCGGTCGCAGATTTGCCGCTCTAGAACCTTACTGTACTCGATCGGACGCTGCTGTCCAGCGTCCGGTCGGTTGCCGCCATCGTTCGGTCCAGTGTCTGGTCGCCTGTCCGTCGAGTTCTCTGCCCAGCGTCCGGTCACTTCAGTGAGCTCGTTTCTTCGCGATCTTGCGTACAGCTTGGTTCCAATCTTCGTGCTTGGACTTTGCTTGATATCTTGGGTCTTCTTTTGTGCTTCTAAGGTCTTTTCATAAGATGTTGATCATCGGATCACTACGTCGCCTTCGTCCAAGTTACGTCTTGCACCCTATTGAACTACAAAATAAACACTTGCAGATTCATTAGTCCAATTTGGTTGTGTTGGTCATCAAACACCAAAATCCAAAGTAAATGGGCTAAGGGTCCATTTTCCTTACAGCCTCCACCTTTGGAGGCTGCTGATTCTGCTGATCCTCTACCATGTTTTTGAGCCTTGCAACCACTCTCCATCCCTCTCTTAGTGAGTGATTCATCCCAATTGCCAAATCCATTTGTGGGTTCAGAGAGAATTCGAAAAAAAGAGCAATCCAACCACTTGAGCACTTGTGCATATTGTCAATCTCGTGATTTGCATTTGTTACTCTTGGACTCTTCGGTCCTAGACGACTAGGCATCACCGGAGAGCACCCGAGAGATTGTGGTGTGCCTCGAAAAGTTTGTAACGGTCGATTCCGCCGCCGCAAGGGAAGGAATCAACTAGTGAAAGGAGAAAAAGGAGTTGAAAAAGACTTCGTCTAGAGTGACCTTCGTGGTACCCTCTAAGGCTGACCTTCGCTGGGTCACCCACGGCCCCCTCAACGGAGAGTAGGACTCAACTGAGTTCAAACTTCGGTAAAACAAATATCGTGTCTCAATTCGTATTTCTTTTGATATTTGTGTTGCTCTAGCTCTTCTGCAGGTTCTCTGTATATCATATCATTTCTAGTAGGTACCTGCAGCTTGGATTGAAGATTGAAATCGAAAGGAACAAGTTTGGGGTCGTTCCACGGAACACGTGTATATCGGACCTACCGGACACGTCCGGTATTGGTGCATGTGCAAAACTTAATTGTATTTTGATTTAACTCTTTGGTTGTAGGTGTCTGGCTCCCTAGATTTATTTAGTATCTTTTACATACTCTGTGGCTAACTTGTGAGGGGTAGTATTACTCTTATTTGGGGTTTCCCATTACTAATCGCTTCCGCATTTAAAGGTGTTAATTTTCAGAAATGCCTATTCACCCCCCCTCTAGGCGGCATCCTAGGTCCTTTCACCAGTCCATCGGCATGAACTCGCTTGACCTTCTCCATTGCTATTGACCATCTCAGTGCTCCACACTTACACATCACAAGACAAGAGACATGTTGCACAACACCATACTCACGCTATGGTTAGTCTCCAACACTAAACCAAGGCCTGATCACCTCTTGATTATCATTCATCACTCACCACACATGGGCGCATATCAACCATGTGTTCGCAAGGTTTAACTTGGATTGTATATTTTTGTGTTAGTTTGGACTTGTGTTGTCAAACTTATATCTCATGTTCTTAAGAGAACATTGTGGCCGAATTTGATGTATGGACTCGTGACTCAAACATGATGTATATTTTGATGCATTGTGTAGGTTGTGGAAATGCATTATCACTACCGACCCTAAACAAACCGTTGGCGATATAGTAAAATCGGTGGTGACGATCAAGACATTACCGCCAAACAAAACACCGCACTAGCGGTGATGATCAAGGCATCACTGCTGGATCAAACGCCACACTAGCGATGATGAGCTCATCATCACCACTGGATCATACTCTGCACTGGCGGTAATGATCGCTTCATCACTACTGGATCATATGATGCACCCCTAGTGATAAGCTCTTCATGACCGTCAGATCATATGTCAAACCGATGGTGATGTCCACTTCATTACATCTGGATCATACGCTAGACTAGCGACAATGTCCACTTCATCACTATTGGATCGTACAACGGACCAGTGGTGATGGAAATGACATCACCGCTGGATCGTACACTGAGTCATCGGTGATGAAGTTTATCACCACCGGTTTTGAACCAGCTGTGATAACCTTGGTGATCAATGCTCACATTAACAAATGTCATTGAAACCCAGCAGTGAAGGGGGTTACGAACCGACAATGATGAGCTTTGTATAGTAGTGTTCATGCTTTATTATTGCACTAGATAAGAGTTATATTTGATACAAAGAACATGTCATGAAGATCAAAATAAAAAAACATCAATATTTTCATTATCATGGTACATCACACATGAAAAATTGAATAATTAAATTAAATTACCAGCGACCAGAGAGAAGGGGTGAACGGGAGACAAAAACAAAATCCTCTTTGAACAAAGGAATTCTGGCCTATATCTCAATTTTCATGCAAAGCACCTCTCTTCTAGCAAACAAGGCCTCGTAGCCATAACATAACTATTTGACCTTAAAATAATGCTAAGATTGCCCAGAGATATAGAGGAAGCAAGAGCGAGTAAAAAACAACACTTAAGGGTCAAAGTTTGAAAGTTCTGTACAAAAGTTTAGAAGTTTAGTACAAGCCTGGGACTTAGGTCTGAGCTTCTTAAGTCTAGAAATTTGGATCAAGTCCGGGGGTTTCGGATTGCATGGAAAACAACCTTCGAAACAAGAAGGAAAAAAAATCCAAAACACAATAAAATGAACTCCAAAAATCGTGTCATTTTGCACATACCTTCCCTATCAAGTTAGGTCTAAGTTTCTCAAGTCCGGAAATTTGGATCAAGTCAGGAAGTTCTAGATTGTCCAGACTATAGCCTCCAAAACAAGAAGCAAAAATCCAAAACTCAATCAAACCAACTCCAAAAATCATGTAATTTTACACACATCTCCTTAACCTCAGAAGAAGTTGTTCTCAAGAGATCTTGCTAGTAAGATAGATATTTCTTCGTCAGTCTCACAGAATTAGGGAAAAACTAAGAAAAGAAAGAAGATGGGGAAACTTACAATATGTGGAGCTCAATTTAGGATTTGATGGGGCACTCCCTAGGATTGCTCACCCATGTCATAGCAACAATTTACCCCTAAAAACCTGACCCAAATCGTAGCTAATCATCAAGAAAAAAAATACCTCAAAAATGCATAAAAAGAAAAACGCAAGAATAAGCAAGAAAGGGATGGTTTCAACATGAACTCACAACAACGAAATCATGAATTAAAGCATAAATCTGCTACAAGGTCATGGCTAGCCACCTCCCTTCATCATTCCACTAAAAATGAAGAAAATAGAGCAGGAGGTGCTACTCTCTCTACTCCTCTCTCTCTCTCTGAACTTGGCTAAGCCTATGGAAATGAAATTATGGTTGCAAGAACTAAGTCCCCATCTACACAGATAGACATACACACACAATATATATGTCCATGGCAGATCACTAAATGTAACACCCTTGGTGTTACACTGTACAGTTTTTGCTAAAACACTGCATGAGCATCATACTTATGTGTAAATGTGTGTAATATAGGGTGTAAAACAATATACAGAACTTGAAACGTTCATCGGAAACACGAAACGAATGCTACATTTCATGTCGCGTTGTATCACTTAGTGTACTAAATGAATTTTTATTAAACGAGAATGCTATAGAACGCATAGACAAAACTTTGATAAAGTTGGTAGTACAAACTTCATAGGAGGCGGTGAAATACTTGCGGTCGGGAATGGGGTTCGCTAGATAGCATAGTTGGTAGCTTGGACGGTGCAAGTCACATTTTTGAATGGTGCTAGTGTTTTGGTCACGGTCACCCTGCCGGTGCTCGGCGTTGCCGCGCCGGCCTCCGACACGCACGCCCGCGCGCGCGGCTCCGCGCTGCCGGCCACGGCCACCAGCTACCGCTGTAGCACGCAACCCGCACGCACACGCGCACGCGGGGGTCCAGCGAGCCTGGCCACTCTGCCCGTCGACGCGTCCGCCTGAGCCTTCTGCTCGCCATCACCATCGCCGTCGCGTCGAACTGCGCCCATGGCCGCGCTGCACCCCGACCGTCGCTGCCGTGCGGTCACTGCTACCGTTGACCCTTGCGGCTGCACGCGCGTGAGCCTGCCCACCTACCCTCGCCATCACGTCTGCGCGCGCTGCGTCGCCACGCTACTGCCGTCGAACCGGCGTCTGCCTCTACAACGCACTATGCCGTGCCGCCGTCGCCAAGCAGGTCGTGGCGCTGTGGTCGCATGTCGCCGTGCCGGATCCGTACATGCACGTGGAGCCTTCACTGCCACGCTGTCGTCCTTCTCCAATTTGAAAATTTCGCCACGCCAAGCCACCGTCACATCGACTGCAGTGGCGCCACGCCGGCCGATCGCGCCAAGGCAGTAACCGCAGAGCTGACCCCAGCTTTGTAATTGCGCACGTTTGGAGGTCGAGTGGGAGTCCAGCTTCGCGCCAAGCTTGCCGCTGTTGCCGCCGTACGATGTCGGGGTTTTAATTGGAGCTTTCCCCGCCGTCTACCCCATTAAGCCCGATTGTCGTCATCCATCAAATTGGCCATTTGTAGTCCACCTCTTTCCAATTCACCGTGCATCGAACTAGACCTGTTAGTTAGCCAGCGATTGGAGTTGTTCCGGTGAGCTTCCATTCCACAGTGAGGTAATGCGGCGCATTCTCCTCGCGGAGGTCCACCATGGCCGCCGAGGCGGGCGCTCGGCCAGGATGTCGCCCCTTGCTCATTTGTCTCAATTGAGCAGGGCTTTTGCGTCTCCTTGACTAGTTTGCCTTGCCCGTGCAACAACTTCGCCGGTGGAGCAGCAGGTAGCCGGGGACGTCGTCGCCGCGCTTGCTGTGAACCAGAGTCACCCCGCGCTCGTGGCCAACCACCTTGCCGAGCTCCACGATTTCGTCCCGTCTGCCCTACGCGTCTCGGGTGAGGCCCTCTTGCTCCTAGGGTGGGTGGTTGAACCGCTTGAGGTCTAGGTCGCCGGGACGAGTTTGTTGCCGCCGGTGAACTGGTGTGGATGTCGTTCCCATGGCCAGCACGATTGGGAGTGGTAGTGATTCAATTAGGACTTTTACATTGTTGCTCGTAGTCTGTAGATGGGTACAGGGTAGCTGTAGAGGTGTTGGGCTAGGTACATTCATCGGCGCCGGTGTTGCCGCGGCCAGACCCCGCCGCAGTGCATGGCCACACCTATGCGCTGCACTGTTGTTAGTGTATGATACCTCTACCAATGGCGCTTCGCTCGTAGAGTGCTAGGGAGGTGTTGGTTGAGGCCGAGGAGGCCCGTGCTCGCCGGTGTTTGGCCGGAGATGCCGCGGCCTCGGGTGAGTTCTGGCCAGGGACGTTGTAACATGAATTCGATGTAAATCGGGGGGTTCAGTGCGAGAGTCAGCGACAGATGAGAATAGTGGAATGGACCACGGTTCCATTTGATTGGAAGCCGAGGGCTCTTTTGTAACACCCTAGGTGTTTGGCTTCTACAAAATTGCATTTCAATTCTTAAACATGTGCATCATCTATCTCATCATGCCATTGTCACTGAAACATGCATATGCAACATTCGCAATTATGTTTGTTTCATACTTGATTTCTTGTGAATGGTAGTAGTGCAACATGTGAATGCAACATGAGTTTCTTATACCTTGAAACATGGCAACATGGTAGGAATGTGGCAAGTTAAAATTGCAACAAAAATAATGAAACATGTGAAACATGGAATTGCAACATTTGAGTGAATTGCTTGTTTTGTTGCTTCATCACATGTGATCATTAGAAATTGGTATAGCACTTGTGTAAAGTGGTTGATTATGGTCTAATACACCTTAACTACACTTAGGGTAATTGTTTGGACATTGTTCATGTGGACCAAAATGACCAAATTGCCCTTTAGGAGAGGTTTGACTTGAAATGAACCTCAGAGTGACACTGTTTGACTAATTCAAAAGTCCAACTTAGAGATCTTGCATGGTTGTGCACTCTTTACCAAAGTTGTAGCTAATTTATTAAGGAACAAAAGTTGTTTTATGATCAACTCATGAAAATGTGTGGAACAGCCTCAAACATGGCCCACAAGTCATTGTTGATGGTGGATTCAACACTGAAAAATATTTCTAAGTCCTTAAGTTATTTACAGTTTCGTGTACCAATGTTTGGAGGCTTGTATCTCCCTAACCAGGCCGAACCAACTCGAGTTCCAATTGAAGAAGTTGTAGTACTCACTTAGGTCTTCAATTTTGTTAACTATACCATGAACCAGATCGCCACCGTTTGGGAGTTACAGATCGTCGAATTCGCGTTGTCAGTCATCGCCATTGAACAGTGAATCGAAAATTTCAGAAAACGTTCAGAGCTCGCCGTGGCCGACCGGCGCAGGAGCTGATCGTCGCGTGGCGCGCATGCTCTGCCGACGCCTCCACGTCGCGCGTCCGAGCTCCAGATGAAAGCCAGCGCCTGCCCGACACACTCGCCTGCTCCATTTGCACTCTTTCGTCTCCACCGCGCGCATCGCCGAGCCGCCGTAGCTCCTCCAGTTCTGACCGAGCGTCGCCGTTGCTTTGCGCGTTCACCACTGCAAAAACACGTCGGTCATCTTGCCCCTAGCTTCGCCGTGATCTCCTCTACCTCCTCCACCATTCAGCCGGGTCGATTGGGGTTTGGTAAGGGCATAATCGTCATTTCTCCCACCGCCGCCATGGCGGGACCTCGCCGGAGTTGGCGCTCCACGCGGCCAACTGTCACCGCGACCTTCCCATCCCTTCTCTCCCTTGCGCGAGCTTCTGTGAACGCTACTGAAGCTCATAGGGTCAACCACTAGGGCAGTGGCGCCGTCGTCTCGCCGGAGACGGCCATGCCGTGGCCGTGCGCCGCCATGACCGTCGCCACCCCCTTTAGCTGCGACAATAGCTTCAATAGATGGCACCGTTAGATGCGCATTGATGAGGCTAACGCCGTAGCACCGCTAGACTCGCCGGAGATGCCACCGGCGACGCGTTGTGCCGTCGTCTCTTCTTCCTCCCCTGCCTGTCTCTCTGTCGGGCGGGTCCCGTATGCCAGTCGCTGCAGCGGAGGCGAGAGCCAGCCTGGGTCGCGTCGTGGCTAGGCTACGCTTGTGCATGCGCTGTGGGCCGCCGGGTCTCTTCGGGCCGGCCCAGCAGTAGTTCATTAGGGTTTCAAATTGTTTTGTTTTATTCTTTTCACAGATTGGTGTATAGATTCAAAAATATGTATCTCCTAGTTGGTAGAGCAAGTTCTGCTTTCCTAATGGCTTTGAAATTTTCATGGTAGTCTATGTGAAGCATGAGATAGCTACTGTAATTTTTGTAGATTTTTCTAAATAGTTTTACTATATATTGCTTTAATCACCTAATTAGCTAAATAAATTAGAAAAGGACATTAAATAATTTATTTAGAGGTTGGCACTATACTTTCTGATATTCCTTTGGTATGTGCAGCAAGTTGGTAAACTTGGTTTGGTCCAATTAGGCTTTTGCATCATCACTAAATATTTAATTTAGCGACCCTGTCATTTCTGAACAGATTCTAGGTTTACTGGAATTCGATTTGGTTAACGTAAGAATCATGCTTTGATGTTTACAAATGATTTGTAGAGAATTTCATAAGCTTTCCAGAATGTCCTCTTGCAAGTATTTGAATTTATAGAACTCTGGTTAGGATTAAATTAAGGAACTACCCGTGTGCATATGAAACTTTAACTGTTGTTTTAAGTATGCCTTACTATTTCTAAGTTTGTGGTAATGTTCCTAGGTGTTAGGCCTTTAACTAAAGATGAGCATCTTTATCTTAGGTTATGCAAGTTAGGTAAGTTGATCTCGTTCTTCAAGTTAAGTTGGATACACGTTTTAAAGTGACTTGAATAGAGCTATTCTTAATCGGTAAACGAGTGTCCAGTGATGTTTTCGTTAAACACTTACTATGATTCATTCATCATGAGCATCATGTCATTCCTTATGCATCCATAATATTTATCTTGTGCATCGGCATGCAATAGGTGTACCGGAAGGTGTGACACTGCTGGAATTCGAGGAACCGAGCGAGGAGCAGCAGCAGCCAACACCGGAGGTTCAGGAGGTGCAGCCTTCAGGAGAAGTGCCAGACGAGGTCGTCGTTGAGTGCCCGGATCACCGTCCGTGCAACTTTGTGAAAGGCAAGCCCCGGAGCATATTAAGCCTCCTAATTTCTGAAATGCAGTTAAAGTATTATTGTTACATATATATATTGTTGCATTAAGTTTAGTTGTTGGATGCAAACACTTGCTGCATTGATTATCCAATCCTTGTCCGGATATTGATACCACAGAATCCTATGTAGCTCGAAGCTCGTGTAGTGCTTAGCCCCCTTTAACATTTCGGTAGAAGTCGTGTGATTTCACACCACTGCGAGATATAGGAAGATACATATGGCACGGTTGGCTATATTTGCTATCGTGGAAAAGAACCAGATCTTAATTTGAAATGAAGACCGGACGGGCTTGCTTGGGTTTGCGGTGACTCCGTCTCGTGTCCGATTAAGGATCTGAATCTTGGAGGCTTTCCTGTTCATGTTGAACGATGCCTCTCTAGTAGTTGGCCGTGTCAAGACCGACCATGGCCGAGTAGCTCACCTCGGGCCGGGAGTCGATAAGTATAAAGTGCGCCTCGAAAGGGAGCCATAGGCGTGAGTCCAAGGCGGTGATTTAAAAGTCCCGATCGTCCCTGGCGAAGGTAATCCCCGAGAGTCTTGCACTTGATCGAACCCATGAATTTGGTTCTGAGTTGTTCCAAAAGGTGACCCACGGCTACCCTTGCAAAGTATGCCTAGGTGAGAGTGAGGAATACCCCTCACCGAGTTGTAATTCGATTCGAGTCGCCGTCTCTCCTGTTAGTGAGAACTTGACGGGCTTATCTCCAATGTAGACACACTAAATAACATAATGGTTTGGAAATGATGATATGATGATGACAACCTTATTATACCTGCTATGGTTAATATTGATTGCTCCTAATAAGTGAGTGCTCTAGTATACAAAGTAATCTAGTGGATGTGTAAATGATGATAAGCTTGATGCTAAGTTTAAATTGGTCAGTATATTCATAAGCTCTTTTATGCAAATGTGTCAAGCTAGCCCACCTCATAAGCCTTGCATGATCCTTAGTGTCTTTTATTTCTGGTTTTGTCGGGTAAGTCTAGCTGAGTACCTTCTCGTACTCAGGGTTTATCTCCCACCTGTTGCAGATGACCAGTTCTACTTTGGTTGCTGCAAGTATTGCCTTCTCCCGGCTGGGGATGAAGACTAGACTGTTGGGCACGGTCTCTCCTAGTTCTCGTATCTAAAGATGCTTTTGTGGGACATGACTAAGATCTGGCAATGTATTTGAAACTATGAAGTTATGTACTAAACTATGTTGCTTCCGTAAATTTGAACTTAGTTTGTAATATTTTATTTTGAACTCTGATGGATGTAATCCGAATGATACTTGTGAAATGTTGTAACGAATGATGTGTTGTGTTGAATCACTATGGTCATGGTTTGTATGTCGAGAGTTGGTTGAAATCCTTTGTGATTTCCGGACTACCGGGATTATGGGAGCTTAAGTACAGGAATTTGATCGCTTCGGTGATTGTTTTTGTACTTACGTTCTTATGATTTGGTCGGTTCTGTTACATGTTCCACCTGATGAGGAGGAAGATGAGGAGTTAGAACCTGCTAGTGATGAATATGGAGGAGAGATCTTTGACACTGACTCCGAGGACGATGCGTAGTTTAGCTTACTACTTAGCTAATGCGCTCGAGCTAGTCTTTTGTTGATCCTCATGCATGAACGAGTATCTTGTAATAAGTTAATCGTTGGGATGTAATATCAAACCCTATGTGATCCGTGATGTCAGTTTGGAACCTCTATGGCTTGGATGTAACCTATCAAACGTGTTATCCTCCACGTATGTGAGCTTTGATAAATTACGTCTGTGCGGTCTATCGATCTCATTGCTGGTTAAGTTCATTGCATTAATGTGTCAATTGATGCGCTTGATGAGTTGTGTGATTGTGATGGATGATTGTGCCTCTGTTGATAGTATAAATTCATTTTCTCCATTGGAGTCAGTTGGGCATAATTATACAATTCATCTACAAAAATTTCCACATCGTCAGTGCTCATTGGCTATACATTTTGCAGATGGCTTATAACCTTCGTTGCGGTCGTAGCATCGGAGATGAGGAACAACCACCTCCTCCATCTCCCACACCAGCTGAGCTAATGCAGACCGTCGTCAAAAGTCAGCGCATGCTAGCTGAGGCTATGCGCCAACTGGCTAACCGTGATGACCGACATGTCCGCTAGGGACCCGAGCCGAACCAGTATAGCAACTTTAAGGACTTCATGGACACAAAGCCTCCTATCTTTAGAGAGGCAGAAGAACCATTACAAGCTGATGAATGGTTGAGTACGATAGAGCAAAGGTTTGGATTGCTCCGTTTGACAGAAGGTATGAAGGCCTCGTATGCAGGACACCAGCTCCAAGGCCCTATAGGCATCTGGTGGACCCATCATAGGACCACCTTCCCTGTAAACGTCGAGATAGTTTGGGACCAGTTCCAGATAGCTTTCAGGGGACATTTTATCTCTCCTGGTCTCATGGCCATTAAGCATACCGAGTTTATAAAGCTAACTCAAGGCAACAAGAGTCTTACTGAATACCTCCAGACATTTAACAACCTGGCGAGGTATGCTCCTGAGTTCGTTGATACTGATGCCAAAAAGATAGCTAGTTTCAAGAGGGGACTTTCCCCTAAACTAATGAAGTCTATGGGCAACTGCAAGTGTGTCACCTTCAATGAGTTTATCAGTGACACCCTGACTCAAGAGAATAATGATAAGGTACATGCTGCTTCCAAGACCCGTAAAAGAAACTTTGAGGCAGGTGCTTCTCAGTCTAAGGCACCAGTGGTACCCAAAACCCAATATCGTCCACCCAATGCTAATGTCCGGTACCGCCCGCCTCAGAAGAAGAATCAAGCTAAAACTGGTTTCCACAAGGGGTACACAATTTCCTTGCCAAAGAATACCTCTGGGCAGGGTAGCTTCAATGTCCCACCAGCTAACAGGCCGTGTTGGAACTGTAACAAGCCTGGTCACTGGGCTACTACTTGTCCCTATCCTCCCAAGCAGAATGCTTAGGGAAACGTCCGTCAGGGGCGTGTTCACTACACTACTGTGGAGGAAATTCCTGTTGGTGAAGTGGTCACCGCTGGTAAGTTTCTTGTTAATGATCACCCTGCAGTTGTGCTCTTTGATTCGGGTGCTTCACATTCCTTTATGAGTTCTACTTTTGCATCTATGCATAAGATGAATGTGATTACAATTGTCAAGGGTGGTTATTGTATTAGTGCTGCTGGGAATAATATCATGACTAACCAAGTAGTTAAAGATGTAAAGATTGAGATTGGGGATCGAGAGTTCATTACGGATCTTGTAGTTCTGCCGGGGGTAGGAATCGATGTAATTCTTGGGATGAAGTGGATGAGTGGGAATGGAGTGTTGATCGATACATCAACCCGTGTGGTAATGTTAAGAGATCCTGTGGATAAGAAGGGTTTTCTAGTGCAGTTACCTCGTGATATCGCTATCCACAGTACAGCCAATGCTACCCTAGCCAAAGCCATTGAAGATATACCGGTTGTCTGTGAGTTTCCAGATGTCTTCCCTGATGACTTGCCTGGATTACCTCCGGACCGTGAAGTAGAATTCAAGATAGAACTCATTCCGGGTACGGCTCCTATTTCTCGAAGGCCCTATAGAATGCCGCCCAATGAGTTGGCTGAGCTGAAGAGTCAGTTAAATGAGCTATTAAAGAAGGGTTTGATTCGGCCTAGTTCTTCTCCTTGGGGTTTTCCAGCTATCTTTGTGAAGAAGAAGGACGAGTCTCTGCGCATGTGCGTGGATTATCGCCCCCTTAATGCTGTTACTATCAAGAACAAATACCCTCTTCCTCGCATCGATATTCTGTTTGATCAGCTCTCCAAAGCTAAGGTATTCTCCAAGGTTGATTTGAGGTCTGGCTAACATCAGATCAAAATTCGTCCTGAAGATATACCTAAGACAACTTTCTCTACTCGTTATGGCTTGTTCGAATATCTTGTCATGTCCTTTGGGTTGACAAATGCTCCGGCACACTTTATGTACCTGATGAATTCGGTATTCAAGCCGAAATTGGACAAGTTTGTCGTTGTGTTCATTGATGATATCCTTGTATATTCTCAGAATGAAGGAGAGCGTTCTGAACATCTGAGAATTGTTTTAACTCGATTACATGACAACCAACTTTATGCTAAGTTCAGCAAGTGCGAATTCTGGTTGAACAAGATACCTTTTCTGGGTCATGTGTTATCTGGAGATGGAATTTCGGTTGACCCTACTAAGGTGCATGAAGTCCTAGAGTGGAAGGCACCTACTACGGTCACAAAAGTCCGAAGTTTCCTGGGTTTGGCTGGCTATTATCGTCGCTTTATCCCGGACTTCTCTAAAATCGCCAAGCCCATGACTCGCCTACTTCAAAAGGATGAGAAGTTTGTGTGGACTCCGAAGTGTGAAGAGGCTTTCCACACTTTGCGAACCTTACTAACCTTTGCTCCTGTATTGGCACAAACTGACATCGAGAAGCCTTTTGATGTCTACTGTGATGCATGTGGCACCGGTTTGGGGTGTGTTCTTATGCAGGAGGGCCGAGTCATTGCTTATGCTTCGCGCCAGCTTCGAAAACATGAAGTTAATTATCCTACCCATGACTTAGAGCTAGCCGCAGTTGTTCATGCCCTGAAGATTTGGAGACATTACTTGCTAGGTAATGTGTGCAACATCTATACGGACCATAAAAGTCTCAAGTACATCTTTACTCAACCCGAGTTGAACATGCGTCAACGTCGATGGTTAGAATTAATCAAAGACTACAATCTTCAAGTGCACTACCATCCCGATAAGGCCAATGTGGTTGCTGATGCCTTACGTAGAAAGGCCCATTGTAATTCCTTAGTTAGTGCAGACTTTCATATGGCACAACTCCTTCATCCTGTAGTACTCCACAATATCACTGTGGATTGCTCTCTTAGAAGTCGAATTATCAAACTCCAGAAGACTGATGTGCGTGTGTTTCATATCAAGCGGAAGATGAAAGAGCAGGAGACCAAGCACTTTAGGGTCGATGACAAAGGAATTCTCTAGTTTAATGATAGGCTTGTAGTACCCAAAGACAAAGAACTTAGAAATCAAATTATGGCTGAAGCCCATTCTTCGAGATTGTCCATCTATCCTGGTAGCAGTAAAATGTATCAAGATCTCAAGCTGTATTATTGGTGGACCAAGATGAAGAAAGAAATCGTAGCCTACGTGGCAAGGTGTGATAACTGTTGCAGAGTCAAGGCTATTCACATGAGACCCGGGTTATTGCAGCCACTCTCTATTCCTGGCAGGAAGTGGGAAGAAATTGTTATGGATTTCATTGTTGGGTTACCCACTACCAAAAAGGGTTGTGATTCCATCTGGGTTATCGTAGATCGTCTAACCAACTCCGCTCACTTTATTCCGGTCAAGTCTACCTATCACCCTCACAATTATGCTGAGATTTATTTTCAACAAGTGGTACGTCTCCATGGTGTACCCAAATCCATTGTTTCAGATAGAGGACCGCAATTCATGGCTCGCTTTTGGGAGTGCTTACATCAGAACCTTGGCACTCATCTAATCCGCAGTTCTGCCTATCATCCGCAAACATCGGGACAGACTGAGCGTGTTAATCAAATTCTTGAAGACATGCTTAGAGCTTGTGTTATCTCTTGCAAAGGCTCTTGGGAGGACTGGTTGCCTCTCGCTGAATTCTCTTATAACAACATTATCAAGAGAGTATCAAAATGGCTCCTTTTGAAGCTCTTTATGGCCGCAAGTGTAGAACTCCTTTAAACTGGGTGGAACCCGGAGAACGAAGATTCTATGGTATTGATTTTGTAAAAGAAGCCAAAGAGCAAGTCCAAACTATACAGAAGAATATGACTGCCGCTCAGGCTAGACAAAAGCGCTATGTTGACAAGAGAAGAAAACCTATTGAGTTTGAAGTAGGTGACCATGTTTATCTGAAGGTATCCCCTATGAAAGGAGTAAAACATTTTGGAATCAAAAGGAAGCTTGAGCCTCGATATGTTGGACCTTACCGCATTATCGAGAAAAGTGTAAGAGTAGCCTATAAACTCGATCTACCACATGAAATAGGAGCTATATTTCTGGTATTCCATGTGTCCCAGCTGAAGAAGTGTCTCCGTATTCCTGAGGAAAGAAAAGCAACAAGGAAAGTCAACTTGAAATTTGATCTTTCTTATGAGGAGAAGCCCTTGCAGGTTCTGGATACTCAAGAAAGAGTGACTCGTAGGCGAGTAGTTAAGTTGTACAAGGTAGTTTGGAGTAATCATAGTGATCGGGATGCAACATGGGAGCGGGAAGATTATTTAAAGGAAAATCATCCAACTTTCTATACTAAATGGTACGCTTTCCAAATCTCGGGACGAGTTTTTTCTAAGGGGGGAGGGCTGTAACACCCTAGGTGTTTGGCTTCTACAAAATTGCATTTCAATTATTAAACATGTGCATCATCTATCTCATCATGCCATTGTCACTGAAACATGCATATGCAACATTCGCAATTATGTTTGTTTCATATTTGATTTCTTGTGAATGGTAGTAGTGCAACATATGAATGCAACATGAGTTTCTTATACCTTGAAACATGGCAACATGGTAGGAATGTGGCAAGTTAAAATTGCAACAAAAATAATGAAACATGTGAAACATGGAATTGCAACATTTGAGTGAATTGCTTGTTTTGTTGCTTCATCACATGTGATCATTAGAAATTGGTATAGCACTTGTGTAAAGTGGTTGATTATGGTCTAATACACCTTAACTACACTTAGGGTAATTGTTTGGACATTGTTCATGTGGACCAAAATGACCAAATTGCCCTTTAGGAGAGGTTTGACTTGAAATGAACCTTAGAGTGACACTGTTTGACTAATTCAAAAGTCCAACTTAGAGATCTTGCATGGCTATGCACTCTTTACCAAAGTTGTAGCTAATTTATCAAGGAACAAAAATTGTTTTATGATCAACTCATGAAAATGTGTGGAACAGCCTCAAACATGGCCCACAAGTCATTGTTGATGGTGGATTCAACACTGAAAAATATTTCTAAGTCCTTAAGTGATTTATAGTTTTGTGTACCAATGTTTGGAGGCTTGTATCTCCCTAACCAGGCCGAACCAACTCGAGTTCCAATTGAAGAAGTTGTAGTACTCACTTAGGTCTTCAATTTTGTTAACTATACCATGAACCAGATCGCCACTGTTTGGGAGTTACGGATCGTCGAATTCGCGCTGTCAGTCATCGCCATTGAACACTGAATCAAAAATTTCAGAAAACAGTCAGAGCTCGCCGTGGCTGACCGGCGCAGGAGCTGATCGCCGCGTGGCGCACATGCTGTACCGATGCCTCCACGTCACGCGTCCGAGCTCCAGATGAAAGCCAGCGCCTGCCCGACACACTCGCCTGCTCCATTTGCACTCTTTCGTCTCCACCGCGCGCATCGCCGAGCCGCCGCAGCTCCTCCAGCCCGACCGAAGCGTCGCCGTTGCTTTTATGCGCTCACCACCGCAAAAACACGCCGCCATCTTGCCCCTAACCTTCGCCAGTGATCTCCTCTACCTCCTCCACCATTCACCGGGTCGATTGGGGTTTGGTAAGGCGTGTCGCCATTTCTCCCACCGCCGCCATGGTGGGACCTCGCCAGAGTTGGCGCCCACGCGACCAACTATCACCGCGACCTTCCCATCCCTTCTCTCCTTGCGCGAGAGCTTCAGTGAACGCCATCAAGCTCATAGGGTCAACCACTAGGCGCGTGGCGCCCGTCGTCTCGGCGGAGGCGGCCATGTCTGGCTGCCGTCTTGCCGCGCCATGACCGCCGCCACCCCTTTAGCATGCGACAATAGCTTCAATAGATGGCACCGTTAGATGCGCATTGATGAGGCTAACGCCGAGCACCGCCGGACTCACCGGAGATGCCACCGGCGACGATTGCGCCATTGCCTCTTCTTCCTCCCCGCCTGCCTCTCTCTTGGCGGGTCTCGTCTCAGATGCCGATCCGCAGCTGCGGGAGGCGGAGCCAGCCTGGGCCGCGTCATGTGGCTAGGGCTACGCTTAAGCTTCTTGCATTTGTGGTCACGCCGTCTCTTCGGCCGCCCAAGTGAGAGTTCATTAGGGTTTCAAATTGTTTTGTTTTATTCTTTTCACAGATTGTCAGATAGATTCAAAAATATGTATCTCCTAGTTGGTAGATTCAAATGATGTGGTTCCAATTTTGCTGAGTTCATGATAATGTCCAGTTTTTATTAAAAATATAATTTATGCTATGTTCTGTTATGAAAAATGGAGTTGCTAATTATCTCTTTTAATCATGAAAGAAATAGTGGTAATTATATCTTTTTCTATGTAGCTCCAAATGGCATGAAATTTTTATGGTGTACTGCTCATATCATGAATAGCTTGTAGTTAAATTTTCATACATTTTGGACACTGTATGCAGGAGATATAAAATTCTCTTGTTTGCATGGATGGGTCTTGTGTGAATTTTCATAATTTTTCTATAGATCCAGTAAGGGTAAAATTTGGTGAGTGCTTTTCTTATGCTAGAATGAAGCTAGGAAAAATGAGAAATCTATTGCTTGACACTTCTCAATAGGGTTTCCTAATTATGCTAAAAATAGACATGCCACCTGTTATTTTGGATACAGCAAGTTCTGCTTTCCTAATGGCTTTGAAATTTTCATGGTAGTCTATGTGAAGCATGAGATAGCTACTGTAATTTTTGTAGATTTTTCTAAACAGTTTTACTATATATTGCTTTAATCACCTAATTAGCTAAATAAATTAGAAAAGGACATTAAATAATTTATTTAGAGGTTGGCACTATACTTTCTGATATTCCTTTGGTATGTGCAATAAGTTGGTAAACTTGGTTTGGTCTAATTAGGCTTTTGCATCATCACTAAATAATTAATTTAGCAACCCTGTCATTTCTGGACAGATTCTAGGTTTACTGATATTCGATTTGGTTAACGTAAGAATCATGCTTTGATGTTTACAAATGATTTGTAGAGAATTTCATAAGCTTTCCAGAATGTCCTCTTGCAAGTCATTTGAATTTATAGAACTCTGGTTATGATTGAATTAAGGAACTGCTCGTGTGCATATGAAACTTTAACTGTTGTTTTAAGTATGTCTTTACTATTTCTAAGTTTGTGGTAATGTTCCTAGGTGTTAGACCTTTAACTGAAGATGAGCATCTTTATCTTAGGTTATGCAAGTTAGGTAAGTTGATCTCGTTCTTCAAGTTAAGTTAGATACACGTTTTAAAGTGAGTTGAATAGAGCTATTCTTAATCGGTAAACGAGTGTCCAATGATGTTTTCCTTAAACACTTACTATGATTCATTCATCATTAGCATCATGTCATTCCTTATGCATCCATGATGTTTATCTTGTGCATCGGCATGCAATAGGTGTACCGGAAGGAGTGACCCTGCTGGAATTCGAGGAACCGAGCGAGGAGCAGCAGCAGCCAACACCGGAGGTTCAGGAGGTGCAGCCTTCAGGAGAAGTACCAGACGAGGTCGCCGTTGAGTGCCCGGATCACCGTCCGTGCAACTTTGTGAAAGGCAAGACCCGGA
Organism: Miscanthus lutarioriparius; assembly: GCA_904845875.1. Lineage (NCBI taxonomy): Eukaryota > Viridiplantae > Streptophyta > Magnoliopsida > Poales > Poaceae > Miscanthus > Miscanthus lutarioriparius. Next base: position 35,684,622 of record CAJGYO010000018.1, on the reverse strand, counting down.
GCATATTAAGCCTCCTAATTTCTGAAATGCAGTTAAAGTATTATTGTTATATATATATATATTGTTACATTAAGTTTAGGTGTGGATGTAAACACTTGCTGCATTGATTATCCAATCCTTGTCCAGATATTGATACCCTGAATCCTATGTAGTTCAGGTTCGTGTACTGCTTAGCCCTGCTTAAACACGTTAGAAGTTAGGTGATTTCCTGTCACCTGCGAGATATAGGAAGATACATATGGCACGGTTGGCTATATTTGCTATCGTGGAAAAGAACCAGTCTTAATTTGAAATGAAGACCGGACGGAGGCTTGTCGGTTTGCAGTGACTCCGTCTGTGTCGCTTAAGGACTGAATCTTGGAGCCTTTCCTGTTCATGTTGAACGCACGCCTCTCTCTTAGTTGGCCGGGTCTGGAGACCGACCACGAAGCCGAGTAGCTCACCTCAGGCCGGGAGTCGATAAGTATAAAGTACGCCTCGGAAGGGAGCCGTAGGCGTGAGTCCAAGGGTAGGTGATTTAAAAGTCATGATCGTCCTGGCAGAAGGGTAATCCCTGAGAGTGCTGGCGCTGATCGAACCCGCGAATTTGGTTCCTGAGTTGTTCCAAAGGTGACCCACAGCTACCCTTACAAAGTATGTCAGGGTGAGAGTTAGGAATACCCCCTCAGCTGAGTTGTAATTTGATTCGAGTTGCCGTCTCTCCCGATTAGTGAGAACTTGACGGGCTTATCTCCAAAGTAGATACACTAAATAACATAATGGTTCGGAAATGATGATATGATGATGACAGCCTTATTATACCTGCTATGGTTAATATTGATTGCTCCTAATAAGTTAGTGCTCTAGTACAGGTGCTAATCTAGTGGACAGGTAAATGATGATAAGCTTGATGCTAAGTTTAAATTGGTCACTATCTTCATAAGCTCTTTTATGCAAATGTGTCAAGCTAGCCCACCTCATGAGCATTGCATGATCCTTGGTGTCTTTTATTTCTGGTTTTGTCGGGTAAGTCTAGCTGAGTACCTTCTCGTACTCAGGGTTTATCTCCCACCTGTTGCAGGTGACCAGTTCTACTTTGGTTGCTGCAAGTATTGCCTTCTCACGGCTAGGGATGAAGACTAGACCGTTGGGCGCAGTCTCTCGTAGTTCTCGTATCTAAAGATGCTTTTGTGGGACATGACTAAGATCTAGCAATGTATTTGAAACTATGAAGTTATGTACTAAACTATATTGCTTCCGCAGATTTGAACTTGGTTTGTAATATTTTATTTGAACTCTTATGAATGTAATCCGAATGCTACTTGTGAAATATTGTAACGAATGATGTGTTGTGTTGAATCACTACGGTCTTGGTTTGTATGTCGAGAGTTGGTTAAAATCCTTCGTGATTTCTGGACTACCGGGATTATGAGAGCTTAAGTACAGGAATTTGATCACTTTGGTGATTGTTTTTGTACTTACGTTCTTATGATTTGGTCGGTTCTGTTACAGCTGGCATCAGAGCAAGATTCGACACTAAACATGTCATTTGTGTATTTAAAACAAAATTATTTGTGAAAATCCTAAATTAAATACTAAGTATTGCCAGTGGTCATATCCCTTATGCCCAAATAAGGACTCTTAGGTGGCTTATTAAAGTACTAACTTGGGGGTTCCTGCTTGTTTCTATTTTGTTGTCCATACGGCGTGCTATTGTATGGATGCCATCCGCTTGGGTGGTAATGTATGGATCAAAATACCTCTACGCTCTGGTAAGTGGAGAGTTGTGAGAGCATGACCGTCCAACCATCGGTCTAGGGGAGAGTAGTTGTGGTTGCTCGCATACTACATGTTCGATCATGTATCTATGAGAGTACTCAAACGTGGGTATCTCTGACGGGTAGCTGTGATACTAGAGTATATGCATCGGGGGATGTATGTATGAAAGTATTTAGTTTACTGCTTACTTTACATGCCTTTTTGGGAAATTATTTGGCTGAAATGAAGTTTTCTGCAGGTACACTAACAACGTATCGTTGTAGATCGACTAGATACCATATACGAGAGAACGTATGTATGCCACCGTATATTTGCTAGCCTTTAAATTTTTCTAGGGTCGTGAAGACGTACGGATCGTGCATGCATCATGTTTAAGCATACATAACATTTTTGCATTACTCCCTCATTTAAAATATGATTGTCCCAACTAATTAAATTTCGTATCCCTTAAATGATTCTCCCCTTACGTTGCAATTTTTTGCTACAGATGGCGCGCACGAAACTCACTGCTCGCAAGTCCGCTGGAGGCAGGGTGCCTCATCACCGGTTAGCTCCTCATGAGCCTCGTCCGGAGCCTACTGAGGCGAAAAGGCTGAGGACAGAGCTGGCCCGGGTGACTGCTGAGAGGAATGCAGCTCAGCACCATTTGGAGCAAGTAACACAGGAACAGGATCAAGAGACCCTAGAGGTTCAGAGGTTGACAGTTGCTCACTGCAACTGTGAACGTATGTTGATTCACGTGCTGAACCAACGGAATGAAGCCTGGAACGAAGAGAATGCGTTGAGAGCGCGACAGGTTGAGTTGGAGCAGCAGTTGGCAGTTGCAGAAGAGTACAATGACCATCTCCATGAGGAGGTTCACCTGTTACACAATCAGCTTCACCCTCTCCTGCCCCGTGATGATGAGAATGGCAATGAGGATGAGATGGGCTCTGGTGTCATCATGGCCGAAGGTGATGATGACATTGAGATTAATGGACCTGAGGACATTCTGTAACACCCTAGGTGTTTGGCTTCCACAAAAATTGCATTTCATTTCATAAACATATGCATCATCTATGTCATCATGCCATTGTCACTGAAACATACATATGCAACATTCGCAAATTCTGTTTGTTTCATACTTGGTTGCTTATGAATGGTAGTAGTGCAACATGTGAATGCAACACGAGTTTCTTATACCTTGAAACATGGCAACATGGTAGTAATATGACAAGTATAAAATAACAACAAAGTCATGAAACATGTGAAACATTGAATTGCAACATTTGGGTGAATTGCTTGTTTTGTTGCTTCATCACATGTGATCATTTGAAATGGGTATAACATTTGTGTAAAGTGGTTGATTATGGTCTAATACACCTTAACTACACTTAGGGTAATTGTTTGGACATTGTTCATGTAGATCAAAATGACAAAATTGCCCTTAAGTGGAGGTTTGACTTGAAATGACCCCTAGAGTGGCACTGTTTGACTGATTTAAAAGACCAACTTAGAGACCTTGCATGGCTGTGCACCCTTTACCAAAGTTGTAGCCAATTTATCAAGGAACAAAAGTCTCAATATGACCAACTCATGAAAATGGCTAGAACATGTTCAAACAAGGCCCACAAGTCATATTTCCATGCTGAATTCACACTTAGAATTTTTCTAAGTCTTTAAGGCGATTTACAGTTTCGAGTATCACTGTTTGGAGGCTTGTATCTCCCTAACCAGGCCGAACCAACTCTAGCTCCTTTTGACAAAGTTGTTGTACTCACTTCGATCTTCAATTTTGTTAACTACACCATGAATCAGATCGCCACCGTTTGGGAGTTATGGACCGTCGAATTCCCGCTGTCAGTCGTGCCATCGGGCGTCGTTTTAGTCCGTTTTTAGAAAACCGACAGAGCTGCCATGGCCGACCGGCGCAGGAGCTGCTCGCCGCGTGGCGCGCATGCTCTGTCGAAGTCTCCACGTCGCACGTCCGAGCTCCAGATGAAGGCCAACGTCTCGCCACTCGCTCGTTCACTCGCCATTTCGCTCTGCCATCGCCTTCCTCCGTGAGAGCACGGCGACCGGGACATCGTGGCAGCCGCTGAGCCAAAAATCCACCTCAACCGAGCGCCTTGGTCCGATTCATCCAAGCCACAGCCCCACCATGAGCTTCTCTACGTCTGCGACCCCACCGCCATTCCATTTTCACCTTAGGTAGACCTCCCCATGAGCGTGGCTCCACCGGGTCGCCATGACCACCGCCGGCCGAGCTTGCACGGGGCTGTGCCACTCGAGCCCCTTGCCGTCCCTTCTCTTCCTTGCGCTAGGTGCTGTGTGTGACGCTGAAGCTCGTAGAGTGGGCCACTAGGGCCGTGACGCAGTAGCCTCGCCGAAGCCGGCCAAGCCGTGGCCGAGCGCCGCCATGGCCGTCACCACCCCTTCTTGCTGCGGTAATAGCCAAAATTGATGGCACCGCTATATGCGCAGTGATGAGGTGAATGCCGTAGCACCGCTGGACTCGCCGGAGCTGTCACCAGCGACGAGCTACGCCGTCGTCTTCCTCCCTTCCCCTGCTTGTCTCATTGTCGCGCGGGTCCCCATCGTCAGTCGCTGAAGCTCAGGCGGGAACCAGACCTGGGCTACGCCGAGTCTGGGCCGCGCCAGCGCGCGCTTTGCGGGCCGCCGTGTCCTTCGGGCTGGCCCAGCAGTAGAGTTAGGGTTTCAACATTGTTTTGGTTTTATTCTTTTCACAGATTTGTGTATAGATTCAAAAATATGCATCTCCTAGTTGGTAGCTTCAAATGATGTGGTTTCAATTTTGTTGAGTTCATGATAATGTCTAGTTTTTATGAAAATATTACTTATGCCATGTTCTGTTATGAAAAATGGAGTTACTAATTATCTCTTTTAATCATGAAGGAAATAGGGGTAATTATATCTTTTTATATGTAGCTCCAAATGGCATGAAATTTTTATGGTGTACTGCTCATATCATGAATAGCTTGTAGTTAAATTTTCATACATTTTGGACTCTGTATATAGGAGTTATAAAATTATCTTGTTTGCATGGATGGATCTTGTGTGAATTTTCATAATTTTTCTATAGATCCAGTAAAGGTAAAAATTGGTGAGTGCTATTCTTATGCTAGAGTGATACTAGGAAAAATAAGAAATCTGTTGCTTGACACTTTTCAATAGGGTTTCCTAATTATGCTAAAAATAGACATGCCACCTGTTATTTTGGATACAGCAAGTTCTGCTTTCCCAATGGCTTTGAAATTTTTATGGTAGTCTATGTAAAGCATGGGATAGCTACTGTAATTTTTGTAGATTTTTCTGAATAGTTTTACTATATATTGCTTTAATCACCTAATTAACTAAATAAATTAGAAAAGGACATTAAATAATTTATTTAGAGGTTGGCACTATACTTTCTGATATTCCTTTGGTATGTGCAGCAAGTTGGTAAACTTGGTTTGGTCCAATTAGGCTTTTGCATCATCACTAAATATTTAATTTAGCGACCCTGTCATTTCTAAATAGATTCTAGGTTTATTGGAATTCGATTTGGTTAACGTAAGAATCATGCTTTGATGTTTACAAATGATTTGTAGAGAATTTCATAAGCTTTCCAGAATGTCCTCTTGCAAGTCATTTGAATTTATAGAACTCTGGTTAGGATTAAATTAAGGAACTACCCGTGTGCATATGAAACTTTAACTGTTGTTTTAAGTATGCCTTACTATTTCTAAGTTTGTGGTAATGTTCCTAGGTGTTAGGCCTTTAACTGAAGATGAGCATCTTTATCTTAGGTTATGCAAGTTAGGTAAGTTGATCTCGTTCTTCAAGTTAAGTTGGATACACGTTTTAAAGTGATTTGAATAGAGCTATTCTTAATCGGTAAACGAGTGTCCAGTGATGTTTTCGTTAAACACTTACTATGATTCATTCATCATGAGCATCATGTCATTCCTTATGCATCCATGATATTTATCTTGTGCATCGGCATGCAATAGGTGTACCGAAGGTGTGACATCACTGGAATTGAGGAACCGAAGCGAGGAGCAAAGAAGAGCCAACACCGGAGGTTCAGGGAGGTGCAGCCTTCGGAGAAGTGCCGACGAGGTCGCCGCTTGAGTGTGCGGATCACCGTCCGTGCAACTTTGTGAAAGGCAAGCCCTGGAGCATATTAAGCCTCCTAATTTCCGAAATGCAGTTAAAGTATTATTGTTACATATATATATTGTTGCATTAAGTTTAGTTGTTGGATGCAAACACTTGCGCATTGATTATCCAATCCTTGTCCGTGATATTGATACCACAAATCCTATGTAGCTCGAAGCTCGTAGTAGTGCTTAGCCCTCGCTTTAACTAGGTAGAAGTCGTGATTTCCTGTCACCGCGAGATATAGGAAGATACATATGGCACGGTTGGCTATATTTGCTATCGTGGAAAAGAACCATCTTAATTTGAAATGAAGACCGGACGAAGGCTTGCCGGTTTGCGATGACTGCCTCAGGTCGATTAAGGACTGAATCTTGGAGCCTTTCCTGTTCATGTTGAACGCATGCCTCTCTCGTAGTTGGCCGTGGTCTCAAGACCGACCATGGCCGAGTAGCTCACCTCGGGCCAGAGTCGATAAGTATAAAGTGCGCCTCGAAGGGAGCCGTGGCGTGAGTCCAAGGGCAGGTGATTTAAAAGTCCCGATCGTCTGGCGTAAGGGTAATCCCCGAGTGTGTCTTGGCGCCGATCGAACCCGCATGAATTTGGTTCTGAGCTGTTCCAAAGGTGACCCACGGCTACCCTTGCAAAGTATGCTGTGGTGAGAGTTAGGAATACCCCTCACCGAGTTGTAATTCGATTCGAGTCGCCGCCTCTCTCCCAAGTTAGTGAGAACTTGACGGGCTTATCTCCAATGTAGACACACTAAATAACATAATGGTTCGGAAATGATGATATGATGATGACAAACTTATTATACCTGCTATGGTTAATATTGATTGCTCCTAATAAGTGAGTGCTCTAGTACATGTGCGAATCTAGTGGACAGGTAAATGATGATAAGCTTGATGCTAAGTTTAAATTGGCCAGTATATTCATAAGCTCTTTTATGCAAATGTGTCAAGCTAGCCCACCTCATAAGCCTTGCATGATCCTTGGTGTCTTTATTTCTGGTTTTGTCGGGTAAGTCTAGCTGAGTACCTTCTCGCACTCGTGGTTTATCTCCCACCAATGCGTATGACCAGCCTACTTTGGTTGTCGCAAGTATTGCCTTCTCCCTACCGGGATGAAGACTAGACCGTTGGGCACGGTCTCTCCTAGTTCTCATATCTGAAGATGCTTTTGTGGGACATGACTAAGATCTGCCAATGTATTTGAAACTATGAAGTTATGTACTAAACTATGTTGCTTCCGCAAATTTGAACTTGGTTTGTAATATTTTATTTTGAACTCTGATGGATGTAATCCGAATGATACTTGTGAAATGTTGTAACGAATGATGTGTTGTGTTGAATCACTATGGTCATGGTTTGTATGTCGAGAGTTGGTTGAAATCCTTTGCGATTTCCGGACTACCGGGATTATGGGAGCTTAAGTACAGGAATTTGATCGCTTCGGTGATTGTTTTTGTACTTACGTTCTTATAATTTGGTCGGTTCTGTTACACGTTCCACCTGATGAGGAGGAAGATGAGGAGTTAGAACCTGCTAGTGATGAATATGGAGGAGAGATCTTCGACACTGACTCCGAGGACGATGCGTAGTTTAGCTTACTACTTAGCTAATGCGCTCGAGCTAGTCTTTTGTTGATCCTCATGCATGAACGAGTATCTTGTAATAAGTTAATCGTTGGGATGTAATATCAAACCCTATGGGATCCGTGATGTCAGTTTGGAACCTCTATGGCTTGGATGTAACCTATCGAACGTGTTATGCTCCACGTATGTGAGCTTTGATAAATTACGTCTGTGCGGTCTATCAATCTCATTGCTGGTTAAGTTCATTGCATTAATGTGTCAATTGATGCGCTTGATGAGTTGTGTGATTGTGATGGATGATTGTGCCTCTGTTGATAGTATAAATTCATTTTCTCCATTGGAGTCAGTTGGGCATAATTATAGAATTCATCTACAAAAATTTCCACATCGTCAGTGCTCATTGGCTATACATTTTGTAGATGGCTTATAACCTTCGTTGCGGTCGTAGCATGGGAGATGAAGAACAACCACCTCCTCCATCTCCCACACCAGCTGAGCTAATGCAGACCGTCATCAAAAGTCAGCGCATGCTAGCTGAGGCTATGCGCCAACTGGCTAACCGTGATGACCGACATGTCCGCTAGGGACCCAAGCCGAACCAGTATAACAGCTTTAAGGACTTCATGGACACAAAGCCTCCTATCTTTAGAGAGGCAGAAGAACCATTACAAGCTGATGAATGGTTGAGTACGATAGAGCAAAGGTTTGGATTGCTCCGTTTGACAGAAGGTATGAAGGCCTCGTATGCAGCACACCAGCTCCAAGGCCCTGTAGGCATCTGGTGGACCCATCATAGGACCACCTTCCCTGCAAACGTCGAGATAGTTTGGGACCAGTTCCAGATAGCTTTCAGGGGACATTTTATCCCTCCTGGTCTCATGGCCATTAAGCATACCGAGTTTATGAAGCTAACTCAAGGCAACAAGAGTCTTACTGAATACCTCCAGACATTTAACAACCTGGCGAGGTATGATCCTGAGTTCGTTGATACTGATGCCAAAAAGATAGCTAGTTTCAAGAGGGGACTTTCCCCTAAACTGATGAAGTCTATGGGCAACTGCAAGTGTGTCACCTTCAATGAGTTTATCAGTGACACCCTGACTCAAGAGAATAATGATAAGGTAGATGCTGCTTCTAAGACCCGTAAAAGAAACTTTGAGGTAGGTGCTTCTCAGTCTAAGGCACCAATGGTACCCAAAACCCAATATCGTCCACCCAATGCTAATGTCCGGTATCGCCCGCCTCAGAAGAAGAATCAAGCTAAAACTGGTTTCCGCAAGGGGTACACAATTTCCTTGCCAAAGAATACCTCTGGGCAGGGTAGCTCCAATGTCCCACCAGCTAACAGGCCGTGTTGGAACTATAACAAGCCTGGTCACTGGGCTACTACTTGTCCCTATCCTCCCAAGCAGAATGCTCAGGGAAACGTCCGTCAGGGGCGTGTTCACTACACTACTGTGGAGGAAATTCTACTGGTGAAGTGGTCACCGCTGGTAAGTTTCTTGTTAATGATCACCCTGCAGTTGTGCTCTTTGATTCGGGTGCTTCACATTCCTTTATGAGTTCTACTTTTGTATCTATGCATAAGATGAATGTGATTACAATTGTCAAGGGTGGTTATTGTATTAGTGCTGCTGGGAATAATATCATGACTAACCAAGTAGTTAAAGATGTAAAGATTGAGATTGGGGATCGAGAGTTCATTACGGATCTTGTAGTTCTGCCGGGGGTAGGAATCGATGTAATCCTTGGGATGAAGTGGATGAGTGGGAATGGAGTGTTGATCGATACATCAACCCGTGTGGTAATGTTAAGAGATCCTGTGGATAAGAAGGGTTTTCTAGTGCAGTTACCTCGTGATATCGCTATCCACAGTACAGCCAATGCTACCCTAGCCAAAGCCATTGAAGATATACCGGTTGTCTGTGAGTTTCCAGATGTCTTCCCTGATGACTTGCCTGGATTACCTCCGGACCGTGAAGTAGAATTCAAGATAGAACTCATTCCGGGTACGGCTCCTATTTCTCGAAGGCCCTATAGAATGCCGTCCAATGAGTTGGCTGAGCTGAAGAGTCAGTTAAATGAGCTATTAAAGAAGGGTTTGATTCGGCCTAGTTCTTCTCCTTGGGGTTTTCCGGCTATCTTTGTGAAGAAGAAGGACGAGTCTCTGCGCATGTGCGTGGATTATCGCCCCCTTAATGTTGTTACTGTCAAGAACAAATACCCTCTTCCTCGCATCGATATTCTGTTTGATCAGCTCTCCAAAGCTAAGGTATTCTCCAAGGTTGATTTGAGGTCTGGCTACCATCAGATCAAAATTTGTCCTGAAGATATACCTAAGACAACTTTCTCTACTCGTTATGGCTTGTTCGAATATCTTGTCATGTCCTTTGGGTTGACAAATGCTCCGACACACTTTATGTACCTGATGAATTCGGTATTCAAGCCGGAATTGGACAAGTTTGTCGTCGTGTTCATTGATGATATCCTTGTATATTCTCAGAATGAAGGAGAGTGTTCTGAACATCTGAGAATTGTTTTAACTCGATTACGTGACAACCAACTTTATGCTAAGTTCAGCAAGTGCGAATTCTGGTTGAACAAGATACATTTTCTGGGTCATGTGTTATCTGGAGATGGAATTTCGGTTGACCCTACTAAGGTGCATGAAGTCCTAGAGTGGAAGGCACCTACTACAGTCACAAAAGTCCGAAGTTTCCTGGGTTTGGCTGGCTATTATCGTCGCTTTATCCCGGACTTCTGTAAAATCGCCAAGCCCATGACTCGCCTACTTCAAAAGGATGAGAAGTTTGTGTGGACTCTGAAGTGTGAAGAGGCTTTCCACACTTTGCGAACCTTACTAACCTCTGCTCCTGTATTGGCACAACCTGACATCGAGAAGCCTTTCGATGTCTACTGTGATGCATGTGGCACCGGTTTGGGGTGTGTTCTTATGCAGGAGGCCCGAGCCATTGCTTATGCTTCACGCCAGCTTCGAAAACATGAAGTTAATTATCCTACCCATGACTTAGAGCTAGCCGCAGTTGTTCATGCCCTGAAGATTTGGAGACATTACTTGCTAGGTAATGTGTGCAACATCTATACGGACCATAAAAGTCTCAAGTACATCTTTACTCAACCCGAGTTGAACATGCGTCAACGTCGATGGTTAGAATTAATCAAAGACTACAATCTTCAAGTTCACTACCATCCCGACAAGGCCAATGTGGTTGCTGATGCCTTAAGGAGAAAGGCCCATTGCAATTCCTTAGTTAGTGCAGACTTTCATATGGCACACCTCCTTCATCCTGCAGTACTCCACAATATCACTGTGGATTGCTCTCTTAGAAGTCGAATTATCGAACTCCAGAAGACTGATGTGGGTGTGTTTCATATCAAGTGGAAGATGAAAGAGCAGGAGACCAAGCACTTTAGGGTCGATGACAAAGGAATTCTCTAGTTTAATGATAGGCTTATAGTACCCAAAGACAAAGAACTTAGAAATCAAATTATGGCTGAAGCCCATTCTTCGAGATTGTCCATCCATCCTGGTAGCAGTAAAATGTATCAAGATCTCAAGCTGTATTATTGGTGGACCAAGATGAAGAAAGAAATCGCAGCCTACGTGGCAAGGTGTGATAACTGTTGCAAAGTCAAGGCTATTCACATGAGACTTGGGTTATTGCAGCCACTCTCTATTCCTGGCTGGAAGTGGGAAGAAATTGTTATGGATTTCATTGTTGGGTTACCCACTACCAAAAAGGGTTGTGATTCCATCTGGGTTATCGTAGATCGTCTAACCAACTCCGCTCACTTTATTCCGGTCAAGTCCACCTATCACCCTCACAATTATGTTGAGATTTATTTTCAACAAGTGGTACGTCTCCATGGTGTACCCAAATCCATTGTTTCAGATAGAGGACCGCAATTCATGGCTCACTTTTGGGAGTGCTTACATCAGAACCTTGGCACTCATCTAATCCGCAGTTCTGCCTATCATCCGCAAACATCGGGACAGATTGAGCGTGTTAATCAAATTCTTGAAGACATGCTTAGAGCTTGTGTTATCTCTTGCAAAGGCTCTTGGGAGGACTGGTTGCCTCTCGCTGAATTCTCTTATAACAACAGTTATCAAGAGAGTATCAAAATGGCTCCTTTTGAAGCTCTTTATGGCCGCAAGTGTAGAACTCCTTTAAACTATGTGGAACCCGGAGAACGAAGATTCTATGGTATTGATTTTGTAAAAGAAGCCGAAGAGCAAGTCCGAACTATACAGAAGAATATGACTGCCGCTCAGGCTAGACAAAAGCGCTATATTGACAAGAGAAGAAAACCTATTGAGTTTGAAGTATGTGACCATGTTTATCTGAAGGTATCCCCTATGAAAGGAGTAAAACATTTTGGAATCAAAAGGAAGCTTGAGCCTCGATATGTTGGACCTTACCGCATTATCGAGAAAAGTGTAAGAGTAGCCTATAAACTCGATCTACCACGTGAAATAGGAGCTATATTCCTGGTATTCCATGTGTCCCAGCTGAAGAAGTGTCTCCGTATTCCCGAGGAAAGAATAGCAACAAGGAAAGTCAACTTGAAATCTGATCTTTCTTATGAGGAGAAGCCCGTGCAGGTTCTGGATACTCAAGAAAGAGTGACTCGTAGGCGAGTAGTTAAGTTGTACAAGGTAGTTTGGAGTAATCATAGTGATCGGGATGCAACATGGGAGCAGGAAGATTATTTAAAGGAAAATCATCCAACTTTCTATACTAAATGGTACGCTTTCCAAATCTCGGGACGCGTTTTTTCTAAGGGGGAGGGCTGTAACACCCTAGGTGTTTGGCTTCTACAAAATTGCATTTCAATTCTTAAACATGTGCATCATCTATCTCATCATGCCATTGTCACTGAAACATGCATATGCAACATTCACAATTATGTTTGTTTCATACTTGATTTCTTGTGAATGGTAGTAGTGCAACATGTGAATGCAACATGAGTTTCTTATACCTTGAAACATGGCAACATGGTAGGAATGTGGCAAGTTAAAATTGCAACAAAAATAATGAAACATGGAATTGCAACATTTGAGTGAATTGCTTGTTTTGTTGCTTCATCACATGTGATCATTAGAAATTGGTATAGCACTTGTGTAAAGTGGTTGATTATGGTCTAATACACCTTAACTACACTTAGGGTAATTGTTTGGACATTGTTCATGTGGACCAAAATGACCAAATTGCCCTTTAGGAGAGGTTTGACTTGAAATGAACCTTAGAGTGACACTGTTTGACTAATTCAAAAGTCCAACTTAGAGATCTTGCATGGCTATGCACTCTTTACCAAAGTTGTAGCTAATTTATCAAGGAACAAAAATTGTTTTATGATCAACTCATGAAAATGTGTGGAACAGCCTCAAACATGGCCCACAAGTCATTGTTGATGGTGGATTCAACACTGAAAAATATTTCTAAGTCCTTAAGTGATTTATAGTTTTGTGTACCAATGTTTGGAGGCTTGTATCTCCCTAACCAGGCCGGACCAACTCGAGTTCCAATTGAAGAAGTTGTAGTACTCACTTAGGTCTTCAATTTTGTTAACTATACCATGAACCAGATCGCCACCGTTTGGGAGTTACGGATCGTCGAATTCGCGCTGTCAGTCATCGCCATTGAACACTGAATCAAAAATTTCAGAAAATGGTCAGAGCTCGCCGTGGCCGACCGGCGCAGGAGCTGATTGCCGTGTGGCGCGCATGCTCTGTCGACTTCTCCACGTCGCGCGTCCGAGCTCCAGATGAAAGCCAGCACCTGCCCGACGCACTCGCCTGCTCCATTTGCACTCTTTCGTCTCCACCGCGCGCATCGCCGAGCCGCCGCAGCTCCTCCAGTTCTGTCCGAGCGTCGCCGTTGCTTTGCACACTCGCCACTGCAAAAATGCGCTGGCCATCTTGCCCCTAGCTTCACCGTGATCTCCTCTACCTCCTCCACCATTCAGCCAGGTCGATTGGGGTTTGGTAAGGGCGTAATCGCCATTTCTCCCACCGCCGCCATTTCGGGACCTCGCCGGAGTTGGCGCTCCACGCGGCCAACTGTCAACGCGACCTTCCCATCCCTTCTCTCCCTTGCGCGAGCTTCTGTGAACGCTACTGAAGCTCATAGGGTCAACCACTAGGGCAGTGGCGCCGTCGTCTCGCCGAAGACGGCCATGCCGTGGCCGTGCGCCGCCATGACCGTCGCCACCCCCTTGAGCTGCGACAATAGCTTCAATAGATGGCATCGTTAGATGCGCATTGATGAGGCTAACGCCGTAGCACCGCTGGACTCGCCGGAGATGCCACCGACGACGTGTTGTGCCGCCGTCTCTTCTTCCTCCCCTGCCTGTCTCTCTGTCGGGCGGGTCCCATATGCCAGTCGCTGCAGCGGAGGCGGGAGCCAGCCTGGGCCGCGTCGTGGCTAGGCTATGCTTGCGCATGCGCTGTGGGCCGCCGGGTCTCTTCGGACCGGCCCAGCAGTAGTTCATTAGGGTTTCAAATTGTTTTGTTTTATTCTTTTCACAGATTGGTGTATAGATTCAAAAATATGTATCTCCTAGTTGGTAGATTCAAATGATGTGGTTCCAATTTTGCTGAGTTCATGATAATGTCTAGTTTTTATTAAAAATATATTTTATGCTATGTTCTGTTATGAAAAATGGTGTTGCTAATTATCTCTTTTAATCATGAAAGAAATAGTGGTAATTATATCATTTTCTATGTAGCTCCAAATGGCATGAATTTTTTATGGTGTACTGCTCATATCATGAATAGCTTGTAGTTAAATTTTCATACATTTTGGACACTGTATGTAGGAGATAGAAAATTCTCTTGTTTGCGTGGATGGGTCTTGTGTGAATTTTCATAATTTTTCTATAGATCCAGTAAGGGTAAAATTTGGTGAGTGCTGTTCTTATGCTAGAATGAAGCTAGGAAAAATGAGAAATCTATTGCTTGACACTTTTCAATAGGGTTTCCTAATTATGCTAAAAATAGACATGTCACCTGTTATTTTGGATACAGCAAGTTCTGCTTTCCTAATGGCTATGAAATTTTCATGGTAGTCTATGTGAAGCATGAGATAGCTACTGTAATTTTTGTAGATTTTTCTAAACAGTTTTACTATATATTGCTTTAATCACCTAATTAGCTAAATAAATTAGAAAAGGACATTAAATAATTTATTTAGAGGTTGGCACTATACTTTCTGATATTCCTTTGGTATGTGCAACAAGTTGGTAAACTTGGTTTGGTCCAATTAGGCTTTTGCATCATCACTAAATAATTAATTTAGCAACCCTGTCATTTCTGGACAGATTCTAGGTTTACTGGAATTCGATTTGGTTAACGTAAGAATCATGCTTTGATGCTTACAAATGATTTGTAGAGAATTTCATAAGCTTTCCAGAATGTCCTCTTGCAAGTCATTTGAATTTATAGAACTCTGGTTATGATTGAATTAAGGAACTGCGCGTGTGCATATGAAACTTTAACTGTTGTTTTAAGTATGTCTTTACTATTTCTAAGTTTGTGGTAATGTTCTTAGGTGTTAGACCTTTAACTGAAGATGAGCATCTTTATCTTAGGTTATGCAAGTTAGGTAAGTTGATCTCATTCTTCAAGTTAAGTTAGATACACGTTTTAAAGTGATTTGAATAGAGCTATTCTTAATCGGTAAACGAGTGTCCAGTGATGTTTTCGTTAAACACTTACTATGATTCATTCATCAAGAGCATCATGTCATTCCTTATGCATCCATGATGTTTATCTTGTGCATCGGTATGCAATAGGTGTACCGGAAGGAGTGACCCTGCTGGAATTCGAGGAACCGAGCGAGGAGCAGCAGCAGCCAACACCGAAGGTTCAGGAGGTGCAGCCTTCAGGAGAAGTACCAGACGAGGTCGCCGTTGAGTGCCCGGATCACCGTCCGTGCAACTTTGTGAAAGGCAAGCCCCGGAGCATATTAAGCCTCCTAATTTCTAAAATATAGTTAAACTATTATTGTTACATATATATATTGTTACATTAAGTTTAGGTGTTGGATGCAAACACTTGTTGCATTGATTATCTAATCCTTGTCCAGATATTGATAACCTGAATCCTATGTAGTTCAGGTTCGTATAGTGCTTAGCCCTGCTTAAACATGGTAGAAGTCAGGTGATTTCCTGTCACCTGCGAGATATAGGAAGATACATATGGCACGGTTGGCTATATTTGCTATCGTGGAAAAGAACCAGTCTTAATTTGAAATGAAGACCGGACGGAGGCTTGCCGGTTTGTAGTGACTTTCGATCAGTATGCTTAAGGACCGAATCTTGGAGCCTTTCCTGTTCATGTTGAACGCATGCCTCTCTCTTAGTTGGCGGGTCTGGAGACCGACCACGAAGCCGAGTAGCTCACCTCGGCCGGGAGTCGATAAGTATAAAGTGCGCCTCGAGAAGGAGCCGTGGGCATGAGTCCAAGGGCGGTGATTTAAAAGTCCCGATCGTCCCGCGGAAGGTAATCCCCGAGAGTGTCTTGGGCTACTGATCGAACTCATGAATTTGGTTCCCGAGTTATTCCAAAGGTGACCCACGGCTACCCTTGCAAAGTATGCGTGGGTGAGAGTTAGGAATACCCCATCACCTGAGTTGTAATTCGATTCGAGTCATTGCCTCCCCGGTTAGTGAGAACTTGACGGGCTTATCTCCAAAGTAGATACACTAAATAACATAATGGTTCGTAAATGATGATATGATGATGACAGCCTTATTATACCTGCTATGGTTAATATTGATTGCTCCTAATAAGTGAGTGCTCTAGCATACAAAGCTAATCTAGTGGATGTGTAAATGATGATAAGCTTGATGCTAAGTTTAAATTGGTCACTATCTTCATAAGCTCTTTTATGCAAATGTGTCAAGCTAGCCCACCTCATGAGCCTTGCATGATCCTTGGTGTCTTTTATTTCTGGTTTTGTCGAGTAAGTCTAGCTGAGTACCTTCTCGTACTCAGGGTTTATCTCCCACCTGTTGCAGGTGACCAGTTCTACTTTGGTTGCTGCAAGTATTGCCTTCTCGCGGCTGGGGATGAAGACTAGACCGTTGGGCGCGGTCTCTCCTAGTTCTCGTATCTGAAGATGCTTTTGTGGGACATGACTAAGGTCTGGAAATGTATTTGAAACTATGAAGTTATGTACTAAACTATGTTGGTTCCGCAGATTTGAACTTGGTTTGTAATATTTTATTTGAACTCTGATGGATGTAATCTGAATGCTACTTGTGAAATGTTGTAACGAATGATGTGTTGTGTTGAATCACTACGGTCTTGGTTTGTATGTCGAGAGTTGGTTGAAATCCTTCGTGATTTCTGGACTACCGGGATTATGGGAGCTTAAGTATAGGAATTTGATTATTTTGGTGATTGTTTTTGTACTTACGTTCTTATGATTTGGTCGGTTCTGTTACATCTTTTACACAATGCGGCGTGTGCGGGGGTCTTTCCTCCGTGGGCCGCTGTCGCACGTCGGTTGGGCCGTGCCGGTGCGCTGCGTGGGTTCGTGCGCGGGCGTTGCGGGAATGGGCTGAGCCACGAAGTGGGCTGCGCGGTGAAGTTTAGTTTCTTATTTTCCAGTGAATTAACAAATGCTATTCAATTTAGTTTTGAGCTAAACTTTGCAAAATGATAGTAAATTCTATAGATGTCCTAAAATAGTGAAACAAAATTTGTTATGTTCACAAAAATGCTATCTATCTGTTGGTGTAGTTAGTTTACAATTAGCTATGACAATGATAGGTTCATAAATTCAATTTAGAAAGCTTAGTATTATTTAGCCAAATAATTGTAGGAATTTTTGTGGCAAATTGATGATAGCTTTAGCCATGAAATTTTTACAGTAGGATCATTAGATTATTAGGTACTCACTGTAATTTTTGTAGCCTTAGAGTAGGTTGATAAATAGAGTAGTTAGTACCCCTTGTTTTATGGTATGTAGAGTAAATCGGTATTAAGAGTAAGAATACCTTTAGTTGCTAAGATAATATATGTCACGCTTCATACTTGTTAGTGGTAACAGTAGGTAGAGCTAGTTTAGTAGCTTGACAAATGTATTTTTATTTTAAGAGTTGTTGTTGCCATATTATTAAGTGTTGCATCATCATTTCATGCATATAGATCACGAGTTGGTAGAGTTCATGCCCATGGACGAACAAGATTACGAAGAGGTCATTGAGGAGTACGAGGAGGAGATCCTTATGCAGGAGGGAGCCCCGGAGCCTTTTGGTGCTGACTTTGCTGAACCACCGCCTACCCAAGGCAAGCCCCGGTGCATAACCCATATTTTATGATCACTGCATATATATATGATGTGCATTTACGTTACAGGCATTTTATGGAAACCACAAGCATAAATATATCTACCTATGAGTCCTACTAGTTCAGGTCGAGTAGCTGCTATGCTCAATATTTCGGTAGCGTGAGTAACCTGCCGTTACTCACAATAGGTGATAATTATGATCACTCATGATAAATGGTGGAAAGGAAAATGGTGACCGAGCAGGGATATGGTTTGTGTACTGGTGGGTGTAAGAGGTTGTGTCCTGTGGCCAACAGGGCATAGCTTGGTTACACTATTTCCCTGTCCGTGTCGATTAAGGACCGGTCATTGCAATGGACGCTAGGCAAGTCACAGATCTATTATCCCGAGCACATACTTGGGTATGGGCGCAGGGAAGACTTGTTGCTCTTTTGTCGTGGGTTCTGGCTCTTTCCAGACCGACTGATTAGAGGCGGGGATGGTGGAGGTCCTTGCACCGCACTAAGTCCGGGACTTAGAAGTGGGGGCTTGGAGTCCAAGTTTGGACAGGGACCTTGACCCCTTGACAGGAGGGTGATGGGTTGGTTCTGCTTGTGCCTAGGGTACATGTGGGGCATGTGTTTTTGGGGTACCCAGCTGGGGACATTGATTCGCGAATCACCGCCGAGTCGGTACGGCTTGTCCTAACTCTAGCATCGTAGTAAGAACTAAAAGATGGAAGGTGATGAAATGGAACTGATTGCTCAACTCTTACTTGAAAGTAGAATAGGTGCTTATATAGAATGGATAGATAAGAAACTAATACGACTATTAATAATAACATAAATAACGACTCACTATTAGTATTGCTTTCTGCAAAAAGGAAACCAGCAACCCATAAAGCCTTGCATATCCCTTGGAGTCGGGAAGCTATTCCCACTAGTCGGATAAATC
Organism: Miscanthus lutarioriparius; assembly: GCA_904845875.1. Taxonomy (NCBI): domain Eukaryota; kingdom Viridiplantae; phylum Streptophyta; class Magnoliopsida; order Poales; family Poaceae; genus Miscanthus; species Miscanthus lutarioriparius. The sequence goes on along the minus strand of CAJGYO010000018.1, from coordinate 35,665,875 downwards.
TTGCGAGTACATTGTGTACTCAGGGTTTATTTACCCCAGTTGCAGGTAATGTTTGAAGAGTACCATTGTGTGAAGGATTCTTCTAGTGGGCACCGACGGATCCTTGTGGCTAGATGTTTATTTTTATTTCGTTGTTTAATCTTCCGCACTCTGACATTTGGCAATGTAATAATGAATTTCTAAGAACTCTGGATGTATGAAATGTATTAAGTATTATAACTCGTTCTCATTATTGGATCCTTGGGGGAAAATGTGGATCTTTCGGGTTCTCCCTTGGGGTGTGCCCGACGGATACCGCTCGTTGTAGCTCGCTTTCGGGGTGCTTAGTGTCTGGTGGAAGACGAACGCCTCCGTAAGTGTGTTATCTTGGGTGGTTCTGCCATAGTTGGTACCAGAGCTAATAATGGGTTACAAGTTCATCACCCTTTCCAAAAACTTAAAAATTTGACCAACAAAAGTTTTGCGAAAAATAGGATGTGCTAAGTATAAGCCCTAGCAGTATGGTCTATCTTGGATAGCGTCACTGGTTTTATCTAATCAGTTTTCTACAGGTACACTGACTTACATTGCGTAAGAAATCGCTGAGCATACAGATAGTGAGTGTGCGATGTGCCAAAATTTTACGAATGCCGCTATTCTGGCTTGAGTGAGCGTACAGGCCGATACATGCATCATGATAGTAGAATTTTGCTAAAAACTGAATCCCCCCTACACGTATAATTGGATTAGTAAATTTATAGGACAACTAAAAGAATGCTTTAAGAGATGTCTCGTCGTTCCTCTCATCCCTTGTTCTAATCTAGAAGGTTGTCCTTAGTGGTTGGTTCCTATCTCTTACATATGAATTTGAGGTCCGGACGTGGGCGCACCAGTGCTGGTGCGGGCTACAGTCTTGGCGAGGGCCAATGAGCACAACGGGGAGAGCCATGAGGCTCCACATCTGGCTCCTCCTCCGCCACCACCACCGCCTATGACTCACACGGAGATGATGGCGAAATTGATGGCTGCTCGCCGCGAGTCTGCTCGTGCCATGGAGCTGATGCCACGGGCTGTCGCTGGCTTCGCTCGTGGAGGCCACAGGGGCAATAGCGGGAATGGGGGTGGTGCCCGTGGTCCTAAGGGGCCCTGCTCGTACCAAGATTTTCTCAAGACGCACCCACTCACGTTCACACCATCAACTAAGCCCCTAGATGCAGAGCATTGGCTTCGTATTCTAGAGCAGAAGTTCCTGTTGCTCCACGTGACTAATGAGCAAAAGGTGCGCTTTGCAGCGCAGCAGTTGTTGGGGTCCGTGAGTGCATGGCGGGATACCTTCAATGCCATAAAGCAGCTAGATCACCGGGTGACCTGGCAGGAGTTCACCACAGCATTCAGAGAGTTATATATTCCTGCTGGTGTCCTCAACAGGAAACTGACTGAGTTCCTGGACCTTCGGCAAGGGGGTATGATAGTGATGGACTACGTCAACAAGTTCAATCACTTGTCCCAGTATGCTGGAACCCTTGTGGACACGGATGAGAAGAAGAGGGACCATTTCTATCGTGGCCTCTCTTGCAGCCTTCAGGAGAAATTGTATACTGGGAACTATCAGACCTTCGGGGCAATGATGAATGCTGCCATCACCGTGGAGGGCTTGCAGCAGGATTCCTAGGCAGAGTGGAAGAGAAAGCGGGTGGCTACGGGGTCCTCTAGCCACCCCCATACTCAGAAGGTACACGTGGTTCGATGGGTGCCCTATCAATCATCAGGTGGGCATTCGTTTCAACAGCCCTAGTATATTTCACAGGCTTCTTCCACATAGTACCTTGCACCGACTCAGCAGGTGCAACCCCAGCAACCTCAGGGATAGCAGGTCCCACCTTATCTAGGACAGGGAAACAAGGTGGGTGCTTGATTCAAATGTGGCAAGGATGGCCACTATGCCCAAGAATGTCCCCAGAACTAGCCAGCCCAGTCTACTCAACCATCGGCTAACTCCAGGCTAGTCAAGCGGACAGTGATCAAGAGGAAAGTGCCAGCCAGTCGATCCGGGCAGGTGAATTTCACGGATGCTGAGCAGATATTGCAGCAGGAACCGGTAATGGCTGGTATGTTCACCATTGATTCCCATCCAGCTTATGTGTTATTTGATTCTGGTGCATCACATTCATTTATGAGCATGGGATTTATAGACCGGCACAACATACCTCTTATGGCCATACCGTATGCCTATAGAATCTATACTTTAGGTGTGCAGATGTGCATCAATACTCGGACGGACACAGTAAGCTTGGTATTAGCCACTCACACTTACCGTCTTCAGTTCATGGTGTTGCCTAGGCAAGGCATTGATGCTATTCTTGGAATAAACTGGTTGTGGGTATATGGGGTAGTCTTGGATCTACAGCAGAGAATTGTGGAGTTACGACGTCCTTCTTCTGAGGATAGGATGTCTCTTCTTATACCCTCAGATCTAGTCTTACCTGTTGCTGCTCATGCTGAAGCCTCTCCTGATCTTTCCTCTATTCCGATAGTATGTGAGTTTCCGGATGTCTTTCCTGAAGATCTACCTAGGTTGTCACCGGAGAGGGAGGTGGAATTCTCCATTGAGCTAGAGCATGGTACTGCTCCTATCTCTCGACGCCCGCACCGCATGGCTCCAAAAGAGTTGGCTGAAATGAAAAAGCAGCTGGAAGAATTGTTGAAAAAAGGCTTCATCCGTCCTAGCTCTTCACCATGGGGTTGTCCAGCCATTTTTGTGAAGAAGAAGGACGGTACTCTACGGATGTGTGTGGATTACCGCCCTCTTAATGTGGTAACCATTAAGAACAAGTATCCCTTGCCCCGCATAGATACTTTGTTCGATCAGCTAGCTGGTGCCAAGGTGTTCTCCAAGATTGACCTTCGTTCAGGCTATCATCAGATCAAGATTAGACCACAAGACATACCAAAGACAACCTTTTCTACTAGGTATGGGCTGTATGAGTACCTAGTAATGTCTTTTGTGTAACACCTCTGATGTTTGGACCTAGAACTAAAACTTAGCATGTCATCATATGCATTGCAAAGCATTCATAAAGAAGAAAATTTGGAATGCATTCACTAAATAAGATTTGTTTCATAAGTTGTTATTTTATGTGATGCAATGTGATTCAAAACGTTAAACAAAGATCATGACCACAAGGGTCATATTTCATGTGATCATGTGAGACCATGTGTCATTTGACTCAAACAACCCTAATGGCCATGTTACTGGTCAAAAATCAAAGTTAAAGCTAAAGAAAGACAAATCAAATTTGAATTCAAATTTAAATTATAAAAGTCCGTTTTGCCCCTTTTGGATATTTCAAAATCCATTTGGAATTTGCGGTTGTGACAAAAAGCAAAGTTGGAGCTTATTTTATAAGGATCAACTTTGGTATTCAAAGTTTTTCAAGTTTACATATAAAATTTGGAGTAATTTTGAAATGATTCAAATGCTCTAATGCACCCCAAATTCAAATTTCAAAATGGAGGTAGAATTTGAAAATGTTTCTAGAAGCAAAGTTGTAGAGTTTGAAAAATTGAACAACTTTCATTTTTGGAGATTTTCAACTTCTTTAGAAAATTTGTGAGTAATTTGAAAAATGGACGCAGTGGCAGTTTTGTAAATTTTTCAAAAATCAACCTCCACCTCTCTGCTTGCCGCCGGTGCCACGCGGAGATCACCGCCGATCGGATTTCACCGCTTACATGCGCAGTGACACGCCAATACCTCCGTGGCGAGTTCGCCCGTGTGCTGTCAACACCGCACGCCCTCCTTGCTATAAATAGGAGCACTCCGTCGTCAGTTTGGAGTTTTCCCGTCGACTGCTCGCCGCCGGTGTCTTGCCCGCACTCGCGCAATTCGTCCTCGCCGTAGTGTCTAGGGCCAATTTCTTTGGCCAGAAGCTCCGTCCCGTCTTCCTGCTCATCCCAAGCCCGATCGTGTTGCTCCTGGAAGTCCAGCGCCGCCGCGTGACTTCGTCTTCTTCGGAGTCGGCCGGAGCTCCGCCATCCTTGGTCTCACGTGGTCCCGTCGATTCGGTACATCTCCGTCTTCACCGAGCCTACCTACGTGATCACGGTGAGCTTCTGAATGTGAAAACCGTTTCGCTTTAGTCCCTACTGCAGCGTCACCGTGGCTACGCCGTACACCGTCGTTCTCAGTCCGCCATGCCCGGCGTGGAGGTGGCTCCAGGGCACCTTTTTCCTTTCTGATAGCTGAGATTGGTTCGGGGGAGGTAGTAGATCATTTTGGTGAGGTCTGTTTCGCCGGAGCGTCACCGTCGGCGCATTTTGCGGCCGGTCAGTGAGGGCAGCGCCGTCGTGACAGGGTTGAGTCACTGACGGGTGGGGTCAGCCTGTCAGTGCGAGTGAGGAAGAAGAACAGTGCTGATTTTTATTTTCTGAATTTGTGAATAGTGCTGAAACTTTGGGAATTTGTAGGAAATTCATGATAGCTCCAAAAATTCTGAAATTTTGTGTGTAGCTTCTGAACATGCTCTAGTATGGTTTAAAAATTTGAAACTTGAAATTTGAATAAATTTTTAATGTTCAAAAATTCAGTCCATTAATTAATAAATGCAATTTCCATGATTTTTGTAGACCACTGTATAGCTCCAAAAATTATGAAATTTATTTTGGTACACTAATTTGATATGAGGAAGCTTACATAAAATTTTGAGGTCATTTGGAACAAGTTTATTTTTGGGCTTATTTTAAATTAATTAAAAATTTAATAAGAGCAACCCTAATTGTTAGGGTTAGGGTTTAATTTTTTTTGTTTGGGTCAGGTTGTGTGACCAGTAGGGTTTCAAGATCCATTTGGTCAAGTCCCATGTATGGTTTTTGATGGTAGGATTGCAAGTTGGTTTTGTTGGCTTGCAACGGTACCGTGAAATAAAATCATTTACGGGGTGTTGTTACATTTCATGTACCGTGAAAGCATCATGTTTATATTATCATCATGTTAAAGCATATGCTATCATTTCGTGTAGAACCCGAGAGTGAAACGATTCTAGTTGAACAAGTGCTGGAAGAATACCCGGTTGTCGCGGGATTTGGTAATTGTGGTACTGATCCGGAACCTGAGATCGCCAATGAAGGCAAGCCCCGGTTTATGCATTACACCATTACCTTGTTTACTTTGAAAAGTTTATCACTTATGTTACTTATCGCATTAAGTTGTTTATTCAAATGTTACCTACTTGATGCATTGCCTACCTTGTTAATTGTTTACCATCCTTGAAGATGATTTCATTTACAAAGGCATAGAATTGCTTAGTATGCTTTATGGTAGGCTTTTCAAAGTAAAAGTTTCGATATAATCAAAGATGGCATACTGGCCAAAGAAAGAAAGAAGGAAGGTAGAATGAACTAGAGACTAGTTGGGTGGCTTATCTTGAATGTTGGGTAATGTTGCCGACTATGTCGCTTAAAGGTCACTCATTGTGGATCTTCTGAACGAGACACTTTCTAGTACTAGTCACATACTCCAAAGAAGCCTACTTTGGCTAATCCGATACTAAGATTTAATGCCCACGACTGGGAGTGGTGAGATGGCGGGAGTAGCATGTACCCTCGTGGCTTGAATGTGGCGGATTTGAGGTGTCTTTGTGCTCTCTGGGTGGCGTGGAGATGGCTTAGTACGGGAGGATCCGTGTGGCGAGGTTGATATATGCAAGATTAAGTTCTACATATGTCGTGTGATAAGGAATCCTCAGCTGGGACTTGAATCAATTCGAATTGCCGGTGCTCCGCGGACATGGAGACTCGATTCATTACAGAAGCAATGTAGGACTGGTGAATTACTAAAACATGAGAAAAAGAATGGAATGAGAAGGATTGGAACATGGGATATGAACACTTAGTTGGAGATATTGAACTAAAATACTTAGTGGTAAAACTTGAAACTAGGATCAAGAATAGTAAGCTTTTGGCAAAGAATTTTTGAATCTTTCTACATCCTTACCTTGACCCAACACCAAGATCCCTAAGACCTTCGCCCTTTTTGGTCGGGTCACCTTGTTGAGTACTTTTGTACTCGTGGTTTGTTAACCCTTGTTGCAGGGGAGACGCATGCGCAGGCTTGTTTTGGTCCCTGCTACATGTCAGTGTATGAAGTCGATGATGATGAGGAATGATGAATGGCCTTTGGACAAGGCACTAGTTTGTGTGAAATAAATAATGTTAATGTAATATTATCTCGCTACTATGGTTGTATGACACTTATGGTTATGTAAGTTTGAAACAACTGGTTTGTAATATTAAACTTAAGTCTTCCGCTTTATTACCTCTGGTATGTATATTGAAAAATGTTGTAATCTGCAATGACTGTGATTGGAATCCTGTTTGAAACGTGGATGATTCGGGTTTCCCGAGGACACCCGACAGACCTGTTAAGTTGTTGGGAACTTGTGTACGCTATCTGAGGTCTGTTGAGACATCGATAGGTGCACGTGGGCCCGATTTCTTAGGAGGTTCTGCCACATTTTGATCTCACCAATGCTCCTGACTTCTTCATGTACCTGATGAATTTAGTCTTTATGTCGGAGTTGGACAAGTTTGTTGTGGTATTCATTGATGATATCCTGATATATTCGAAGAATCATGAAGAGCATGCCCAACACCTTTGGATAGTACTGGCTCGATTGAGGGAACACAAGTTGTATGCTAAATTCAGCAAGTGTGAATTCTGGTTAGATTCAGTGTAGTTTTTTGGGCATGTTTTAACACCTGATGGTATCTCTGTTGATCCCAGCAAGGTGCAAGATGTGCTGAATTAAAGTCTCCTAAGTCTGTGCACCAGATTCATCAGTCCCTTGGTCTAGCTGGGTACTATCGGTATTTCATTCTAGATTTCTCCAAGATAGCTCAGCTAATGACCAAGCTGCTCCAAAAAGAAGCCAAGTTTGACTGGAGCCCAGCCTGTGAAGAAGCCTTCCAAGCTTTGAAGACATTTCTAACCACTGCTCCTGTGTTGGCCCAACCAGATATTGATAGACCCTTTGATGTATATTGTGATGCCTCGAAGATGGGGTTGGGATGTGTGCTGATGCAGGATGGGCGTGTGATAGCTTATGCTTCGCACCAATTGAAAAAGCATGAAGTAAATTACCCCACTCATGATTTAGAGTTGGCTACTATGGTCCATGCTCTAAAGATTTGGAGGCACTATCTATTGGGCAACAAAGTACACATCTTTATAGATCATAAGAGCAGCAAATATATTTTCACTCAGTCTGAGTTGAATATGAGGCAAAGGAGGTGGTTAGAATTGATCAAGGATTATAACTTGGAAGTACATTATCACCTAGAAAAGGCCAATGTGGTAGCTGATGCCTTGAGCCAAAAGTCATATCCGATTGAAGAAACACCTTTGTCTCTCAACCATGCAGAGGTGTTGGCTCACATTGCCTTGACCTCAGAATTGCTGGAGCAAATTATTCTTGAGCAGAGGCAAGACCCTGAAGAAATTCCTCACATCAGGAAATTGATTGCCGAAGGACGTGGCCCTTACTTTAGTATTGATGAGCATGATGTGGTGAGATACAAGGATAGATTGGTGGTTCCATCAAATGATGAGCTAAAAAGGAAGATTTTGAACGAAGCTCACCATTCAAAGCTGTCTATTCATCCTGGCAGCAACAAGATGTATCATGATCTGCGCCACTTGTACTGGTGGTCCAACATGAAGTAGGACATCACCTGGCACGTCGCAGAGTGCGACACTTGTGGTAGGGTTAAGGCAGATCATATGTGTACTCTAGGATATCTGCAGCCCTTGCCCATTCCTGTTTGGAAATGGGAGGATATTTCCATGGATTTCATTGTGGGTTTACCTCGCACATCCAAGGGCTATAACTCTATCTGGGTCATCGTGGATTGCCTTACCAAGTCAGCTCATTTTCTCCCAGTGAATTCCACATATTCTGCCAGAAAGTATGCCGAGTTGTACTTGGACCGGATTGTGACCCTACATGGAGTTCCCCTTACTATCATCTCTGATAGGGGATCAATTTTTGTCTCTCACTTCTAGGAGCAACTCCAGGAGTGTCTTGGAACTAGTCTCCTACGCAGTTCAGCCTATCACCCCCAGACTGATGGCCAAACCAAAAGGGTGAACCAGGTGCTCGAGGATATGTTAAGAGCTTGTGCCATTTCTTTTCCTGAGAAGTGGGATGAATGCTTCAAGTTAGCTGAATTTTCTTACAATAATAGCTACCAAAAAAGCATCCGCATGGCACCATTTGAAGCTCTATATGGGAAGAAATGTAGGACACCACTGAACTGGGTTGAAGTGGGAGACCATGGATACTTTGGGCCTGATTTCATCAAGGAGGCTCGTGAACAAGTTGTCATTATTCAGAGTCATTTGAAGGCAGCTCAGAGCCGACCGAAAGCCTATATGGACAAGCGAAGAAGGCCCTTGGAGTTTGAAGTCGGGGATTATGTGTACCTCAAGGTGTCTCCTATGAGAGCGGTGCATCGGTTTGGTATCCATGGCAAGCTAGCTCCCTGATACATGGGTTCTTACAAAGTTTTGAAGCAGTGTGGCCTAGTTGCTTATCGTCTCTAGCTTCCCGATATTTTATCTATGGTACACAATGTGTTTCATGTATCACAATTGAAGAAATGTTTGCGGGTTCCTGATGAAGCTGTAGAAGTTGAAGGACTTCCACTCTAGCCTAATTTAACTTATATTGAGCACCCGGTCAGAATCCTAGATGAAAAGGAAAGAGTGACAAGGAACAGTGTGGTAAAGTTCTACAAGGTGCAGTGGCAAAACCACTCTGAGGATGAGGCCACGTGGGAACAAGAAAGCTATATATTGAAGCATTACCCCCACCTTCTCTCTAGTTCTGATAGGTAGTTGCTACGTTGAAATGTATCTCCTATCTCCTTTCCCACACTAGGCACATGAAATCTTGGGTCGAGATTTTGTTTTAGGGGGGTAGATTTGTAACATCCTCGGTGTTACACTGTACAGTTTTTGCTACAACACTGCATGAGCATCATACTTATGTGTAAATGTGTGTAATATAGTGTGTAAAACAATATACGAAACTTGAAACGTTCATCGAAAACATGAAACGAATGCTACATTTCATGTCGCGTTGTATCACTTAGTGTTCTAAACGAATTTTTATTGAATGAGAATGCTATAGAACGCATAGACGAAACTTTGATAAAGTTGGTAGTACAAACTTCATAGCAGGCGGTGAAATACTTGCGGTCGGGAATGGGGTTCGCTAGATAGCATAGTTGGTAGCTTGGAAATCGAAAGTGGCATGAATCCGAACAAATAACTTAGTTGTTTCTTAAGTCATAAAATGGTTCGACGGAGCTAAGTTCGACAATTTTTATAGGGGAATCGGGTTAAGAGGTGGCACGGTCTTAAGGTTGGTTTTAGTAGCTTGATACACCATCTCGAACGTAAAATAGTTGGTTTAGCTATTGGATCATAGAGTTGGGTGTTTTAGCAGCTTTAAAAAGCATGCAAGTCACATTTTTGAACGGTGCCAGTGTTTTGGTCGTGGTCACACCGGCCACCGACGTGCACGCACGCCCGCGCGCATGGCTTCGCGCTGCCAGCCACGGCCACCTGCTACCGCGCTCTGGCACGCAACCTGCACGCACACGCGCAAGCGGGGGTCCAGCGAGCCTAGCCACTCTGCCCATCAACGCGTCCGCCTGAGCCTTCTGCTCGCCATCGTCGTCGCGTCGAACTGCGTCCACGGCCGCGCTGCGCCCCGACCGTCGCTGTCACGCGGTCACTGCTACCGTTGACCCTTGTGGCTGCACGCGCGTGAGCCTGCCCGTCTGCCCTCGCCATCACGTCCGCGCGCACTGCGTCGCCATGCTAGTGCCCCCGAACCGGCGTCTACCTCTGTGGTGCCCTGTGTCGTGCCACTGTCGCCTTACGGGTCATGGCACTGTGGTCGCACGTCGCCGTGCCGGATCCGTACGCGCACGTGAAGCCTTCACCGCCGTGTTGCCATCCTTCTCCAATTTGAAAATTTCGCCACGCCAAGCCACCGTCACATCGACTGCAATGGCGTCGCGCCGGCCGAGCCGCACCAAGGCAGTAACCGCAGAGCTGGCCCTAGCTTCATAATTTCTCACGTCTGGAGGTCGAGTGGGAGTCCAGCTTCGCGCCAAGCTTGTTGCTGTTGCCGCCGTACGATGTCGGGGTTTTAATTGGAGTTTCCCCCGCCGTCGACCCCATTAAGCCCGAATGTCGTCGTCCATCAAATTGGCCGTGTGTAGTCCACCTCTTTCCAATTCACCGTGCACCCAACTAGACCTGTTAGTTAGACAGCGATTGGAGTCGTTCCAGCGAGCTTCCATTCTATAGTGAGGTAATGCGGTGCATTCTCCTCGCGGTGGTCCGCCATGGCCGTTGAGGCGGGCGCTCGGCCAGGATGTCGCCCCTTGCTCATTTGTCTCAATTGAGCAGGGCTTTTGCGTCTGCTTGACTGGTTTGCCTCGCCCGTGCAGCGACTTCGCCGGTGGAGCAGCAGGTCACCGGGGACGTCGTCGCCGCACTTGCCGTGAACCAGAGTCACCCCGCGCTCGTGGCCAACCACCTTGCCGAGCTCCATGACTTTGTCTTGTCTGCCCTACACGTCTCTAGTGAGGCCCTCTTGCTCCTAGGGTAGGTGGTTAAACCGCTTGAGGTCTAGGTCACCGGGACGAGTTCGCTGCCGCCGGTGAACTGGTGTGGATGTCGTTCCCGTGGCCAGGGCGATTGGGAGTGGTAGTGATTCAATTAGGACTTCTACATTGTTGCTCATAGTCTGTAGATGGATACAGGGTAGCTGTAGAGGTGTTGGGCTAGGTACATTCGTCGGCGCCGGTGTTGCCGCGGCCAGACCCCGCCGCGGTGCATGGCCACACCTATGCGTTGCACTGTTGTTATTGTATGATACCTCTATCGATGGCGCTTCACTCGTAGAGTGCTAGGCAGGTTTTGGTTGAGGTCGAGGAGGCTCGTGCTCGTCGGCGTTTGGCCGGAGATGCCGCGGCCTCGGGTGAGTTCCGGCTTGGGACGTTGTAACGCGAATTTGATGTAAACCGAGGGGCTAAGTGCGAGAGTCAGCGAGAGAGGGGAATAGTGGAATGGACCGTGGTTCCATTTGATTGGAAGCCGAGGGCTCTTTTACATAATGTGGCGCACGTGCGGGTCTTTCCTCCATGGGTCACTGTCGCACGTGGGCTGCGCCACGCGCGGTGCGCTGCGTGGGTGCGTGCGCGGGCGTTGCGGGAATGGGCCGAGCCATGAAGTGGGCCGCGCGGTGAAGTTTAGTTTCTTCTTTTCCAGTGAATTAACAAATGCTATTCAATTTAGTTTTGAGCTGAACTTTGAAAAATGATACTAAATTCTATACATGTCCTAAAATAGTGAAATAAAATTTGTTAGGTTCACAAAAATGCTATCTATCTGTTGGTGTAGTTAGTTTACAGTTAGCTGTGATAATAATAGGTTCATAAATTCAATTTAGAAAGCTTAGTATTATTTAGCCTAATATTTGTAGGAATTTTTGTGGTAAATTGATGATGGGTTTAGCCATGAAATTTTTACAGTAGGATCATTAGATTATTAGGTACTCACTGTAATTTTTGTAGCCTTAGAGTAGGTTGATAAATAGAGTAGCTAGTAGCCCTTGTTTTATCGTATGCAGAGTAAATCGATATTAAGAGTAAGAATACCTTTAGTTGCTAAGATAATATATGTCACACTTGGTATTTGTTAGTGGTAACAGTAGGTAGAGCTAGTTTAGTTGCTTGACAAATGTATTTGTATTTTAAGAGTTGCTATTGTCATATTATTAAGTGTTGCATCATCATTTCATGCATATAGATCACGAGTTGGTAGAGTTTGTGCATGTGGATGAACAGGATTACGAAGAGGTCATTGAGGAGTACGAGGAGGAGATCCTTGTGCATGAGGGAGCCCCAGAGCCTTTTGGTGCTGACTTTGCTGACCCACCGTCTGCCCAAGGCAAGCCCCGGTGCATAAGTATAACCCATATTTTATGATCACTGAATATATATATGATGTGCATTTATGTTACAGGCATTTTATGGAAACTACATGCATAAATATATCTACCTATGGGTCCTACTAGTACAGGTCGAGTAGCTGCTATGCTCAGAATTTCGGTAGCGTGAGTAACCTATCGTTACTCACAATAGGTGATAATTATGATCACTCATGATAAATGGTGGAAAGGAAAATGGTGATCGGGCAGGGATATGGTTTGGGTACTAGTGGGTGTAAGAGATTGTGTCCTACGACCAACAGGGCATAGCTTGGTTATATTTTTTCCTTGTCCGTGTCGATTAAGGACCGGTCGTTGCAATGGACGCTAAGCAAGTCACAGATCTATTATCCCGAGCACATACGTGGGTATGGGCGTAGGAAAGACTTGTTGCTCTCTTGTCGTGGGTTCCGGCTCTTTCCAGACCGACTGATTGGAGGCGAGGATGGTGAAGGTCCTTACACCGCACTAAGTCCGGGACTTAGAAGCGGGGGCTTGGAGTCCAAGTTTGGACGGGGACCTGGACCCCTTGACAGGAGGGTGATGGGTTGGTCCTGCTTGTGCCTGGGGTATAAGCGGGGCGTGTGTTTTCAGGGTACCCAGCTGGAGACATTGATTCACGAATCGCCGCTGAGTCAGTATGGCTTGTCTTAACTCTAGCATCGTAGTAAGAACTGAATGATGGAAAGTGATGAAATGAAACTGATTGCTCAACTCTTGCTTGAAAGTAGAACAGGTGCTTACATAGAATGGATAGATAAGAAACTAATACGGCTATTAATAATAACATAAATAAGGACCCACTATTAGTATTGCTTTCTACAAAAAGGAAACCAGCAAGCCGTAAAGCCTTGCATATCCCTTGGAGTCGGGAAGCTATTCCCACTAGTCGGATAAATCTTGCGAGTATATTACGTACTCAGGGTTTATTTACCCCTGGTGCAGGTAATGTTTGAGGAGTACCATTGTGTGAAGGATTCTTCTGGTGGGCACAGACGGATCCTTGTCGTTAGATGTTTATTTTCATTCCGCTATTTAATCTTCCGCACTCTGACATTTGGTAATGTAATAATGAATTTCTAAGAACTCTGGATATATGAAATGTATTAAGTATTGTAACTCGTTCTCATTATTGGATACTTGGGGGAAAATGTGGATCTTTTGGGTTCTCCCTTGGGGTGTGCCCGACGGATACCGCTCGCTGTAACTCGCTTTCGGGGTGCTTAGTGTCCGGTGGAAGACGAGCGCCTCCGTAAGTGTGTTATCTCGGGCGGTTCTACCACACTAAACAACCCCTAGCACCTAACTACTAGGTACACACCCCGAGGACAAAATGGTTTCACGACTTCGCTACACCTCGACGCAAGATTTGTGATGCCACCATGTGTTTGTTGATATGCCATTCTTTGGTTTTGAAGCCTAAATCTGCAAACCTGTGGCCGGTGGTTTTGAGGCTGAGACCGCCAAACCCTCCGGAGTCATGTAACCTATACGCAACCTCCATGATGTCGGCGTGTGTCTTGCTTGCTCTTGGCCAGGCCGGTCACCAAGTACTCACGCACCTGCCTTCACTTGGTACAATCACCATCTTGACTTCAATAATCAACATGCTTTTCATCTCTTTGTCGCATGTACTCCTTGTCATCATGTTCAAGTGCTTGTTGTTCATGGTACATCCTCTAGCCTTCGGTCCCTCAGTCTGGCCAATTCTTTGTGTTTGTCCTTCATTGCCCATGGTCCATCGGCTCGATTGACCTTTGCCATCGTCCTCGACCATGATGTCATGCTCAAGACCTGCACTTCACAAGCCAAGAGATATGTTGCATCACCACTACTTTACCTTCCCTTAGTCGTAAGCAAGAACAACTCACCGCAACGACTTATCGTCCATGATAATTACTTATCATACACAATGAACAAGGGCACATCACGAGCTTATCATGTCACTAAATGTCTCATAGAATCTTTTGTTGCAATGCAGTAACGCACAGACAATCCATACCTAATATTAAAGAGCGAATGATTTCTTCCATCCTACATTTTTACTTCCCAGACTACCATCGAGCCCTCTGTGTCTCATATATGACCCGTACTCATATGTTTAGACGATCCCAGTATAAGAGAGATTTCACCACCAAGCTGCCGTTGTGTTTATGACTTTGGTGCACACGTCATGCTATTTGATCTTCGAGCCAGGATATAATTAGCATAACCAAACTATCAAACTACTAAGCAAGAACTTAAGTGGTTCTTTATCTAGGCATGCGCAAGTGCCATCTCCCCGGGGTATTGCATCTTAGAGAATAGAAAAGGATAGTCGCAAACAAGATAAAAATATACACACAAATTTCATTTAAAAAAGAAACACATAAGTAGTTTGAGTTTTTTTTTCCTGATCTCCATGTCAGAGTATGAAAAGAAAGTGATTTGGTACGTTTCCAAATATGATCTTTTTTTTAAATGTAGTATACCTTTTTGTTATATTTATTAGGCTATAATAATTTTTCTTTTGTTGTAACGGACGGGTATGTTTGCTAATCACTGTAAGGGAGGCCATTCCTCTCTGTCCGAAGAAGGGTAAGGTGGAAAGACTCGGATTGTAGGCATGCATGAGTCGGGCTGATACACGTGCACAACATTATTAATACCAGACTATTTATTCACATTCCTGTTAATTAATTGATTATTATTAAGGAAACCCGAAGGTTTGCCCAACCGCGGTGAAATCTAGCTAAATCCATGTGGATCTTCAGTTCTACCAGCCACAAGGGAATCTCGGTACTGATATCTATCAGGAACAAAGAATCCCATTAACGCCCATGATATGCTTTGATCGACAGATGCCAAATACATGAATCGACCGGCAATAGGATAGCCCCATCCCATGCGACTTGCTGGCTTGCAGCACATTATTATTCTCCAATCTCCATGGCCAGCCCCAAGTCCGAAAGGGTAGTTTTCAGCTTAAACAGAGCTCCCACTACTAACCAGTAGCCATCATATCGCATAGCATCGGATATATGTTGTAAACAACCAACCAGGACCACATTACTTTCTTGTTCATCAATGACAACATTGTCCATCAACCAAGTCCTGCATGAGCAATATTCTTATTTTCTGAACTGGAAACATGGGAATTGAAAAATGCTGGCATCGAAATAACAAGTTGTCAGATCATTCTCTACCATGTGCTAGGATGCTTGCCAACCAATGATGTGAGGATTCCCAAATTGACGAGGAGGAGAAATCCGAACGGAATTCTGTTTTGCCGTTCTGAGTTTTGACAGAGAAATAGGCTTATGCGCAGTTGTTTCCGTCAGCACAGTCAAAGATTCAGATAATGCAGGCTGCAGCAAGGGAAAGGAGGCGCACTTAGGAGTTATTAGGACCACATTATTTTCTTGTTCATCAATGACAACATTGTCCATCAACCAAGTCCTGCATGAGCAATATTTTTATTTTCTGAACTGGAAACATGGGAATTGAAAAATGCTGGCATCGAAATAACAAGTTGTCAGATCATTCTCTACCATGTGCTAGGATGCTTGCCAACCAATGATGTGAGAATTCCCAAATAGACGAGGAGGAGAAATCCGAACGGAATTCTGTTTTGCCGTTCTGAGTTTTGACAGAGAAATAGGCTTATGCGCAGTTGTTTCCGTCAGCACAGTCAAAGATTCAGATAATGCAGGCTGCAGCAAGGGAAAGGAGGCGCACTTAGGAGTTATTAGGACCAAGTAAGGTCACCCACAGATGAGTGATGCCTTCGGCAAATTCCTCAATTTTGTTCACGACATAACGAACAATCTCATTTCACTCACGCATCTATGCAGCAGAATATGGAACACACCCTTGCCATTTGTCAACTTTCCGACCGCGATTGCTATGGTGAAAGCGTAGGGAAGGTGTTCCTATCTTCCCATGACACCATATAGGCTATAATCAGCACATTTAGTAGTTTTCCTGTTCCTCTGACAAAATACAATAAAAATAGTATTAGAAAAATCTACCTATGAACTGGTCGTCCATGGTTTTACTGACAAATTTGAAATAAAAATTTTCAAGTCACCTGTATGAAATTCTGCAAAAAGAATCAGGAATGGCCAAATTTCATTAACTCCTCAAATTCTTTGCCATTATTATATATACGTGGAATTGCTTTTGTAGACGGAATACTCTGAAATCTAGACACGAACTATCAGCGTATTTGCGATTCAAGCCTGATAAACTTTAGCTGTTTGAGCGGATTGCATAGTGACATTTATTACAATGTTTTCCTGACTACTAAATGCTGATTGATGTAAAATATATCCGATTTAAACTAGTTAATTTCTCAATTAACATTACTTTAGGTACTTTGCTTTCAGATTTTTACATACCATTGTTTTAAGAAAAATAGTTAGTAAATTAGGTTTATGGGTTTAAGGGTGTAGTGATAATTGTCTCTAATTTATCCTCTTCACAATCTCACGGAGCTATGTTTGCGGTGGAGAATGAGCTGTGGAATCTTTCGGACCAAAACTGCTCAGAGGAGGAGGCATTCAGATCATTACATATCTGTGTAGCATGTTTTCTCCAAAGAAACGTAGAGGTTTCATTCTGAATTGCAGCACCAGCACTGACCATTCAAACCATTGCATAGCGATCAAGAATTACTGACACCACATCCAATGGTCGCACGGAGCGCTCGGTGACGGTGCAGCCAATGCATTGGAGACCTCATATATTGCCGAGTATTCGTCATGGCTCATGTCTCAAGTGAGGAAACTGTGCTTCTTGCTCTGCACTTCCACGGAGCTGTTCGCCAAGACCACGTACTCCCTAGTGTTGGAAGTACTTCTGCGCGGCGAGCTCGATGAGCTCCATGTTGCCGCCGTGCTTTCTGGCGCCCCATACCAGGGAGTGCTCTTGGCAGATCAGTCGGTTCTTGACGAGCTCGTAGCGTCAAGTATATATAGTAGGCCGAACCTGCCAAGCTTGTCGATCAACCCTGGTGTAGTCCAGCGCCTTGGGGTGAGGCCATAGCCGGACAACACGGAGGAGAAGGGCTTTAGAGCATGTCCAATAGTTTTTAAAAAATCACTTGGTAAACTAATGAGTTTTTCGAGTGACTAAAAAAAGTTGGGAGCATATTTGTTAGCTTTCTCTAATAGTTTTTAAAATCTCGCCAAGAAGATAATTTGACATCAGGAATCCCGAACTATTTCTAAATCACACCAATCACTTTTATACTTTCTTTTTCTATTGTACATTTATATCAGGAACCCTGTCCTACTTCTTATTTTTTTCCACATCCTTGCACCTTAAATTGGCGCCATGGATATGCACGCTATTTATCCACACAATGGGGTCGATTTTTCTAAGTGTCAAAAGATAAGGAGGTGGGGTTGAGAGTTGTCGGAGATATTTTTTTTTTCAATCTTATCAAAAATCATGGATTGAGAGATTGTTTTGCGAACTATTGGAGATGCTCTTAGCCCCTCGTTGACAACTAAATTCGACCTAGATGGATGGGAAATCCGAGTTTTGCCCTTGAATAAAGATATTGAAATTACCGATTTACCCTTATCCGAAAAAATGAATAGAGCAAAATCAGGAACTAGTCCACCTATTTTAGTACTAGCACCATTTATTTTGGTATCGTTCCCACCTTTTTGTTACTTACGAGTACTTTCACATGGGTACATTTTTTTACCGTCGGATCTCATCATGGACGGCCTATACTTTTTCCAGTGTAAAATTTGTCTTAATATTATACATGTGAGTTCCATTATCCTGGAGACATAAATGAATAAACACCAAATATTTTTCCCTTGAAATATGTAGGGATATATTTTTTCTGCAAGATACATTTAGCTTACTCAGAACAAGAATATGTTTTCAAGTTTTGCATAGGTGCATTACTTCTATATTGCAATGAATCAAGAGGCAAAAGCGGGGAAGAACCGAAGCAAAAATACTAAGGGCAAGAGAGCTCGATCTCCTTTGCATCCTCATTTTGAATATTTGTCAGAGCCCTAACGGTGTCGGTATAACCATTTGAGTGTTCGGGCTGAGATAATTGGTGCTTTCTCTTTTTATGTAAACATAGTATTATCATTCTAGAATTAGTGAATGAATCAGAATATTTTTAGAAATAAGAAAAATTATTTGAGACTCTAACAACCACACCCATGTTCCGCGAAAATCTCCATATGGGATATTATGATATAACTTGTTGCAAATATAAGGGTGTCTTCACAAGATTCATTGGGCTACATGATTTCAGAGAAATATTCAATTGTTGTAGGAGTTTTGTAGCATAAAAAACTTCATCGAAAAATGATGTAACAAAGTACGTATAGGTGGAAAATAATTCACAACACTCATCAAGATTATTACGGCATACATTCTCAGCAATTAGCAATGTAAATGCAGCAGAAAACTCTCGGAAAATGCCTAGGTGGTCCTTGTTACATTTTGCTAACAACCAACAAAATTAATCTCTTTAATTATGTTCATAGTCATAATCCAAAAAAAATGTAAAAGAATCCCTGTTTTCCATGGTTATTAAACTGCCACTAATTACTCAGCCAACAACCACGTTTCTGTTTTAATTACTCAAGAAATGCCTCAAACATGCAAATAGGAGTCAAATGCAATTGTTTTATTTAATCCCACTCGTCAGGGTTCAAACTCAAGACCTCTAGTGAGTACTACACATATTGAGTTGCATGCAACGGCGAATTCAACTTAAAGCTGAAGATGCTTGGGAAATGTGAGCAATTCACTTCTACTTCAACATGGATGTATTTTTGTTTAAAAAATATGGATGTATTATTGGGCATTCATCAAGTCATGAAAACTAAAGATTGTCACCTTTTTTTGACAGTTGGCATCCACCAAAACTGAATTTCGTAATTTACATCTAAATTTTCAGTAAGTTTCACAGGCAAATAAAAGAGAGCCAATATATATGTTTATTGCCAAGGTGTGACAAAAATATCACAGCACATCAGTACACTCAGTAATAACCTCTCTTGTCATGCCATTATTAGAAGGCGAACATCATACCCTCAGGGAGGTACGCTCTATATATGAGAGCCTACATGCGCAAGAAATATACAACATCTTATTTCTAGCTTTTGTGCTGTAGGTACTGTATGATGACGATACGACCATACGTAGGTAAGCACACATACGTAACTAGTAGGCTCAAGCTTGCCGGCCTTCACCTTGAATGAAGGGTAGGTAAATTACTCAAGTGAACCGTCTCCCACCTGTGCCCGTTTGACGCTGGCAGTTGAAGTACATCGCGGCCACAGGCTTGCCGAGGTTGAAACGGCGTGCAAAATTGCGCAAGTTGAAGTTCTGACGTACTTGCGGTGCAAACACCGTGCCCCGCCCCAGTTGCTGGTAGAGCACCAAGACAATACGGTGGATGCCCATGGTGGGGCTTGGGTTCTCATATGGTATGACCTCTCGGCCTGCCATTTAATTCAAAAAAAATCATGAGAAACACAATCTTGATAGTTATATTCTTGCATATATAAATAGAGAGAGAGAGAGAGAGAGAGAGAGAGAGAGAGTATTCTTGCAAAGGCTCCACTCAAGTCATATGTAGGACAAGTGTGACAAAGGAGAATATAAATTAAAGAAAATACATACTCTTCTGACATTTTTAGGAAAGTTCAATTTACTAATAAAAAACTAGAGCTGGCTATAATGCCAAAACACAGAATAAATGTTTTGTAAGATAGGATATAAAACATCTAGTTCCTTTGCAATAATATTTCCATTTAATTGATACAGTGTATATTATTATTTATGTGATAGAACTATGGATAAAAAATATTACATTGCATATATATGTTGAAGCATATACAATTACATAACATTATAAAATACTTATATATGTCCCCAATATCTTTACTCTTTTCACATATATATCTAAGCACGGTGGCAGAGTCAGAAATGTGAATTGGCCAGCAGGACAAATTTTATCAAAATTCAATCAAGTTTAAAAAAAATTGAATGGAAATTACACTGACTTAGGGGAGAGGGTTTGGCACCCCCTCCCTCCGCCACGGACTAAGCACATGTAGCCTATTTTATTTTAATCATAAAAATATGTTGCATCTAGATGAATAATGTTCTTGCAAAGGGATGTAATAAAGTCACATAATAGACAAATATGATAACAAAGTAAAAAAATATACCCTTATAAATTTCTATATATGAATGTAAAAGTTCACTAACAAAAGACTAGATACGGATCGGACATAAATGTGATATAAGTTAATCAAATTGCAAATTCCGATCCTTTGCAATATTTTCACTTAATTGATACAAATATGTACTATATGATTATATGATTGAATTGCCAATAACAAAAATCTTACATTACATATATATATATATATATATATATATATATATATATATATATATATATATGTTGAAGTATATACACTAGCTTATAAGTGTTCACTTCATTTAATAATATTTTTCTATATAAATCAGGAAGATGCAAACATATATATGACTAAATCTAATTAAATTACTTTTATTGACCAGATTCTCGAACCGATAGAAAACATGAACATTGCATTACACTAAACTATCAAAAAAGGAATTCTTTTGTTTAGGTTTTAAGAGAAGGGGACTACATATTTTGCAGAGTCATATAGAAGATATGCACTACATATGTACTAATATATTAATAACGAAAAATTTACCAAAAAAATACTAATAATGACAAGAGTTTGCACTGGCACATTAGCATTACGTTCTACAAATATTTCTTAATATATATGAACCTTTAAGGAAAAGACTAAGGGCCTCTTTGGCACATCCTCATGAGGATTGGGCTTCTCTGCCTTTTTGGCACTATAGCACGTGCTTCTAGAAGCCAGTGAAGTAAAAAAAATATGGCTTCACTGGCTCCATGTTGTTTTTTAGGCTGCTATGAATGATATCGACTCTATGCTACAGTAGTCGTGCAATGGAGTGTCTAGTGGAGCCAAAGCAGGAGAGCCCCCCGAAAGGGGCCGGTCCTAAGGTGAGATTTTGAAAAAGAGGGATATTATAATGCATATATATACAATGCATGTTGTTGATGCTCACCAAAGCTATCATCCGTTGATGCTGGGATGTCAGTCACCATCCTATCAAAAGATAAGGCAGTGGGATTCATTTTCAGTTACGCAGAACTGTATATGTAGTTTGATCAAATAGTATTATGTGCAAGAACAAGAACTTACCAATGCAAGTATTCCCGTAGGGTAGGGTTGCTGGGATTAGGCGCATCAGGATCCACCATAACCTAATATATTTACATTAACACAAGCACATGGTCAACATGTTAGGGAATTAAAAATAAACCTGAGCATTTTTGGGCTGGGCTGTGATGAGAAATCCTGCATTTTTTTTTGTTAGTGTCTCTCTCACTGTAAATACTATTTATTAGGGCCAATCTATCTAGTCAACCGAGCTGGGCATGCACCAGGAGACTGTTTTAGCCTTCACAACGAGCCAAGCCATCGATTTCAAACTTCGGCAAGAGTTTGGAATGTGGCTCCTGAGCATCATTTGGTGTAGTCCCCTGGACTAAGAAAAGGAGTCGACACCTTGGCCATATATATATGGCCTACCGTCAAATGGACTCGATCGGATCTGCGGAGTGATGGCTTACTAGGGTATAGGCCACTCGAAAATCATCACCTCAATCTCAACTCTAGGTTTCACCGACACCGCCGACGCCCGAAACTCCATCCCATCAAACACTGGTCTGCCATCATACATGACAGTTAGAGGCACTGAGCCAGTAAACGGGTCTAAGACATCCCCGATTATGTGTCCCCTCGTCAGGGAGTCATTAGCCATATGCTATATTTTAGTGTGAGAGTATATGGTAGTAGCTAAGACCTACGAAAGCTATCAGGCCTTCCAATGGGCTTGAGTAAATCACAAGGTCTTTGGGCTATTTATAGTGTCCTAGAAGATGCTCAAGAAGCTGTGCATACATGTGATTCTCGTTTTCAACACAGCTTCAGCACATTCTTATCTGCCCACTTTCCAAATGATGCTCAGATGTAGCAAATATATATTTTATGTGGTCATATATCCTAATAAAATTAACCTAGTTAATGTAGAGAATTAATAGATTCTTCCACAGTACGGCATGTGCACATGAGCACATCTATTTAAGTGCCACATGCATGGCGTATATCTGCCCATTTGGGGCTCCAATACTTGCCTACTCTCTCCTTCCCTAAAAAGAGTCGTTGTGGAATCGTGCCGGTCAAACTTTTTCAAACTTAACTAGGTTTGTAGAAAATGCGTGCAATATTTATATCTCCAAATAAATTTATTATGAAAGTATATTCAATAATCTACCTAATGGCACTAATTATGTATCATAAATATTAATATTTTGTTAAATATATGTGGTCAAAGTTAAAAGTTGTTGGCTTTTTGGGAAGTGAGAATGACTCTTTTTTAAGGACAGATGGAGTATATATGTCCTTGGAATAGTCATTTAACTTGTCTTAAGAGAACTGCTGAAAACATGTGTCGAGAAAGAATAATGTAGAAGGGGGTCGAGGCTGAAGTAGATCGATGTATTACGTTTGAACATATATATGGTTCTTTTATAACAATCCTAAAGGAGAAAAAATGGAGGAATTCTAGAGAATCGAAATCCTATAGGAAATTTTCCTATGAACCCTTTTGGAGCAAAAGATTGGATTGCTACAAATTGTAAGAATTTCCTTTGGAATGACACTTGTTTTATAGTAATTTTGGAGGAATTTTACCAATAGGTTGAACCGTATGGAAAGCTTCCTTTGTGTCATTCTCTCTTATTGAGAGTGGATGTTTTATTCAAGTTTTATTTCATTTTATATGACAAACAACGTCATGAAACTTCTCACTGAGACGGATCTTAGTGCGGATGTGATGCACACACGCTAAAATATGAAAGCAGCTATTTGGATCAAAATTTCACCATGCATGCACTCCGCAGACTAGCTTCGGCACTAATTTCTCTTGCTCGAGAGATGGTAATCAGAAAAATAAGATTTTACATACACCAAAGGCCCTGTTAAATTTGGCTAGAAAAACGGCTGATGTTGATGCTGATTTGTTATGAGAGAAAAACATTATTATTTCACTAAAACGGTACGGCTGATAAGTTCAAGCGAACAGGGCCAAAATATTCTTGTGCAAGTCAGTCAATATCTAGCACAACGTAAATATTATGCTTTGCATAGGCTACATACTTCTATTTTCTTCAATTGCCAAAATTCTAATAAAGTATTGCTTTATTTTGTTTTATGCCTTTCCTGTGAAGTTGAAAATGACATGACCTCACTAAAACAGAACCGATGCAGTTCGATGCATCATTGACTCTTTTGCTCACGTTTTGTATTTCGTCTGGACACTGGCCGTTGTTGCTAAAGCTCAGTCTTGAGTACCCCGGCCCACAGCTTTACAGATCATCCATAGTGCAAGTGCGCCCCGGCCCACAGCTAGATCTAGAGATCTCTTCATATCTTACTGTGCCCAGCCTTCTGCATAGCATTGCATTCCCATGTTCTCATTCCACCAACTAATTCCACTCCCTTAGGTCCTGCTGCATACCTTATTAGGTGTTGTTTGGTTCAATCATTTGTGGACGTGAATCGTGAGCTGACGGCGATACTTTATGTTTGTTTCACCACCAATAGGATCCGGCAGCAGGGTTATCAACCCATGCTTCAGTACGTGGATTACGTCCGAATTGATCGGCAAACCATTCCACTCCAGCCCATCCTATTACCACGGCCGAACCAAACAAAACATGTAATCAACAATTCTCTTATCATTCCAGTGGCGGCGGAAATTTTCCATTTGCGTTGACATTACTTTATGCAACCAAAAAGTACCTAAAAGAGAGAGACAGAGAAAACAGGCATAAATAATTTTCCATTGCCTTGCTGCCTAATACGAACGTCATGTACTGAAGTTATTCTTATGTAAACAATATATTGTACATGCCATATGCCATAAAGGCTTGGCACAACCAGTTAATTTCCGCATCTATTTGTTGTCTGCTGGCAACCAAATTCCAACGCCGTTTATATCATAAAAAGAATAATTTCACCTCCACTACTAACTTCCGATCCATTTCTATTTCTCCATCATGTGCCATATATTATATATATCACCTGCGATTCAATTAAAATTTCCAATGGACGAGCATATATATATTTGAAGGTTTTGTATTAGGCAGCCTTCACCAAATTTTAACCTTGCGCTTAGCACAAGAAACTCGTGGATAAAATGGAAGAGTTGAAACTCAAAATTTGCACACCTAAATAAATAAAACTTCAAATTTTCAAATTTGATGACGGTGGGCTTCCACCTCAACGTTTTAGAGCAACTCCAGCAGGAGCACCCAAATCAGGGATTCTACTTTTTATTTGGGTGCTCTCCCCTGTAGGGTCGAGATGACGACTAGAGGGTGGGTGAATAGTCGTTTTTAAAACTTAATCGCGTCGGCTAACCGAAACAAGTGCAGAATTAAACTAACGGTCTAGCCAAGACTACATCCCTCTATCTATATTCTCTAGCACCTTGCAAAAATCCTAATTAAGCAACAAAGGTGCCGGGCTAACTAGAGCTCACCTAACCAATTCTAGAAGTAATGTCACACAAACCTATGCCACTAGTCACTTCAAGCAACAAGGAAGCTCCTACACATGCTAGTAAGCAAAAGCACAAAGCCACCTAATGCTCACTAACAATGCTCAATAACAAGGCAACCAATGCCAAATTAGAGAGCGCAAATACTTAGCTACACAAACTAAGCAATGTGACTAACAAGGTTACACAAACCAAATTAGCCACGTAAGGGAGATACTTCTATGCTACACAAGCAAGAAGGCAACTAGTGAGCTACATAAGCTAACTAATTACAAGAGCAACTACACAAGCACAATGTATATAAAAGTAATCACAGGCTTGTGTAAAGGGATTGCAAACCAACGAGAAGAAAAAGATTGGCACGGTGATTTTCTTCCGAGGTTCACGTGCTTGCCAACACGCTACGTCCCTGTTGTGTCGACCGCTCACTTGGTGGTTCGGCGGCTAATTGGCATCACCCACCAAGCCCGTACGTCGGGCACCGCAAGAACCTACCCCGAAAGTGAGAGTAGCTCAATAACACGCTCAACTAGAGTTCCTCTTCGCGGCTTCCGCGGGACGAGCACAATGCCCCTCACAAAGCTCTTCTCCGGAGCACCGCACAAGCTTCTTGCGGGCTTCGACGGAGACCACCACCAAGCCATCTAGGAGGTGGCAACCTCCAAGAGTAACAAGCACCACCGGCTTGCAACTCAATCACTTAGTGCCACTCGATGCAACCTCACGATGCAATCGCACTAGAATCGCTCTCTCACACAATCGGATGATCAATATCAAGCATATATGAGATGGAAGGCTCCCAAGCACTCTCAAGCATGGACACAAAGTCCCCCGAGGTGCTCAGCACCTGCCATGGCCGAGACAACCTTCTATTTATAGCCCCACGGGCTAAACTAGCCGTTACCCCTTCACTGGACAAAACTCGGGACGACCGGACGCTCCGGTCAGATCAACCGGACGCAGGACCCCAGCGTCCGGTCGTGTGATGCACGCCACGTGTCCCCTCTCTTCAAATACTGAGCGCCTGATCCCAACGGTCAAGTGATGACCGGACGTAGCTGCTCAAAGTGATCGGACGCAGCAACCCCAGCGTCCGATTGTTTCCAGTAAGGTACCAGTCACGGCCGGACGCGTCCGGTCGATCACGATCGGATGCAGCATCAGCGTCCGGTCCTTCTCCACCTTCTCTACATCGTCTACGTCACCGTACGTCAGCCTGACCAGACGCACCCTGCCAGCGTCCGGTCATTTTTAGCGCCAGCGTCCGGTCGAAGACCGACGCCTGCACACTCTTTGCCACTGACCGGACATAGGACCTAAGCGTCTGGTCACTGCGTGACTAGCGTCCGGTGCACTATGTGAAACCCTATCTTTTCTGTATAGGGCGCCGGTGGCACCATCGGACTGTCCGCACTCTACGGGCGGACACTCCGCCGGTGGAGTTTCGAACCTTTCCCGCCTCCGTTCCATCGCCGAGTTGATCCACATCAACTCTAACTTCATCTCCTTTGAAAATATGCCAACACCACCATGTGTATGTGTGTTAATATTTTCACAATTATTTTCTAAAGGATTAGCCACTCAACTTACCATGCCACTCAATCCTAGTGACGATGTAAAGTTAGATCACTCGAGTGGCACTAGATGACCGATATGCAAATAAGTTTGCCCCTCTTGATAGTACTACCATCTATCCTAAACCCGGTCATCAACTTCTCTACACACCTATGACCGGTGAAATGAAATGCCCTAGGTTATACCTTTGCCTTGCGCATTTCATTCCATCTCCTCCAATGTCGATGCAACACATGCACCAACATGATCAATAATGATATGATCCACTTCATATCATCATGTGATCATATTGGTTCATCGATCTTGACTTCACTTGCTTTTCACTGTTGCCTTCGTTCATCGGCGCCAAGTCTTGCTTAAACTTCACTGCCACGTGGTCCATCGCTCCAAAGCCTCCGACTTACCCTTCACACTTGCAACCGGTCCATCAAACCAAGTCTTGTCTTGATCTTCTCCACCTTGATCACATGACTCAATGTCATGTCTCATGTGCCATAAGCTCCTTCATCATCATATGTGTGAGCTTTGGAACATCTCTAAACCATTTTCACCTTCATGGCATATGTTGCTCACACATGTACTTGTGGACTAATCACCTATGTATCTCACATAAACACAATTAGTCCACCTAGGGTTGTCACTCATTTACCAAAACCACACAAGGACCTTTCAATCTCTCCCTTTTTGGTAATTGATGACAACTCTATAAAGATATAGAAATTAAGCTCTTTTGGATTCATGTTGCTTGCCCAAGCAATTTTACCATGTGTAAATGATTTTGGACAAGTACCACAAATCTGAAATGGTAGTATTAGCTCTCCCTACATATGTGCTAGAGTGTTTGTTTTGAAGCTCGCACATATGCATAGATTGAAATTGTGGGAGAGTAATTACTACTAAATGATGCTAAGGTGTATAGAGTAAACTTTTGAAGCGTGATACCAATCGGAGTTGCACCTTTAAGTTCATCGTTAGCACCATGGTTAGCTAGATATCACTTGGAAACAAAATCACTAGATACCTCGTGAGATCAACATTAAAACCAAAGTACTAGCATTACTTGAAAAACATACCAAGTGTCTAGCTATCATCCTATGCATGCTAGTTTTCATTTCACCAATCAAATTCTACAACTAGCATACTTCACACAAGCATGCATATTGAATTTAAGAACTTATGCAATGCAAGCAAGCTTCTCTTGTCCAATAATGTTGATCCATCTTTTTTCTTCAATGTTGCTCCCTCTTTGTCCATGCCCATGTCCGACCTCTACTTCTTTGTTTCAATCTCTCCCAAAGCTTTCATATCTACAATCTCATTCTTAAAGCTTTCGTATCTTTGTACAATGTCTCCCCCTTTGTCATCAATTTCCATAAAAGGTGTGCTTCTCATTGATGCAAAGGTAAGCATTTGGGGTAGATGGTTGAGGCTTGAATCTTGCGTTTTTGATGGGCATCACTTGATTGTTGGAATGACACCACTTAAAGATATCACTTTTAACTTGTACCACTTGTATCTTGTGTAGGACTTCTTGAGATACCACACATATGATCTTTGGTCTTGATATCAATTTGTGTGACACCTCCCCCTATGTGATAGTATGGGTCATCCATTTGATATACTTGAGCTCTTGTAGGTGAGAGATGCATTCTTCATTTGATGATTACTTAAAGTTGAGGATCACTTGTGGAACCATCGTCTTACATGATTGATACCATGTGTAGATGTGATATCACTTGAAAGAATCTTTTAGTATTGAACCACTTGTTGGATTTATCAATAAAAACCATTTCTTGAGTACCACTTATAGGATATCACTTGTGAGTTGATCTAGACATCACTTATGAATTCCTGATGAAATACTTGAGTCTAGATACCACTTAAAACAAACAATCTAGATATCCATTTGCATTTTTGTCTTGTGCTTGTACTCTTGTTACTTATGATGAGCTTCTAAAATTGACTTGAACTAAATTGATTTGTCTAAGCTTTCAAGTCCGGTTTGAACCAATGACAAACTTCTTCACACCTCTTATAAGGGTTATCTTGCCAATGTTGTACTTGTCACTTGTTGGTAATCCAAATTAAATCAAGTATTTGGGTTCACTAGCTCATGAACAAATTCATATACTAACCACTAGATCAACTAATCATTCAAGCAATAGTGGTAGGGTATGAATTTAAACATTTCATTTGTTATGCATGATCCTATGAAGTATGAACTATATGTACTAACCGCATACTAGTAAGAGATGAAATGATCATGCACATTACAATAATACCTTTGCTATGTTGGAGTAGAGGATAGTCACATAGATTCCAATTCATTACTTCAATAGCAATGCAAAGTCCAATTATAAGCTTGGTGAAGACCAATAGATACCATTTTGAATTCCATTCTTCACCCATATGAAATGAATACCACTTATGATCAAGTGCACTTTCTTGTTGTGGTTGGCTTGCTTCATCTTTTCATCTTTACTTGCATGAGAGCATCAAACTTGTAATATCATGACTAGCTCTCTTTTTTGGGTGTTGCTTGCTTTTCTTGATCAATCATTTTGATTGCTTCAACTAAGCATCTCAAATGTCCCTCGGATCACCACTTCCATGTTAGCCTTCCAAGTACCATACTTGGTTCACCTACACATAGGCGGCAAGCCCCTATACTAGGGAGAAGTGACCTCTCTCCAAGAATCATTCTTGACACTCACTTGAAATAACTTGATTGATTAATCCAAGTGATGGACTTAACTTGATGAGTAACCTTGATTCCTTCTTTAAGTCCTTTTCTTTCTACTTGTTTAAGTCATTTTCTTTCTACCAAATGATCTCCAATCATCACTTGAACTTAAACTTCATCTTCAACTCGAGTTTGATCTTGATTTTCATCATGAGTACCAAAAATGTGCAAAGTACATTCCACAATCAAATGGCCTTGTACTCTTTTCTTGTCATGCTTCTAGATCATCTCAAAACCAAACTTAGGTGCTTCAATTACTTATAAACATGTTTCCAACTTGAGGACCTTTCAATCAAAGTGACTCTAGATCAATCCAACATTTGTCACTTTTCTGGCAGATTCTGTACCCTTCAAAGAAATAAGCATATCTCTCAAAGTACAAATCCAAATACCACAAAATTTTGTGGAGATGTGCTTAACTAAGTTATATAGTAGATGTAAAAATTTGAGCTTTGTTTGACTTCTAAATTGTTACCAGATTTTAATTAATCCACCACTGCTACATGCTAAAAACTGATATACTATAGCTGACAAGATCAACTCCAAAACCGAAGCATCTCTTATCCAATTCTCATGAAATTTGTACAGAATCTTATACCATAAGTCTAGAGCTTGTACACTAATTTTCATGACAATCCAATAAGTTTTGGTTACTCAAACATGGTTAAGATCACAGCTAGCTTAGATTTTTAATATAGGACAGATTTCAATCACTTGATCTATACTTCATCAAGTATGAATCAAACTTGAAACCAACTTGTTTGAATACTTTCACTAAACATAAATCCATTCAATCCACTTACTAAATGTCATCTCATGAATTTATCCAATACAAATCAATCCAAACTTGACTACTAATCAATTATCCATTCAATCATCTCATAGTAAGCAACATTGCATATTTATCCAATTCAATCAACTCATATGCACCCAAATGAAATGATCAATAAGAGATATACCTTGGCTAGCTCATTGTGGCAGAACCGCCTAATCTAATGCCTCCCATGAGTGCTCGTCTTTTATTAGACACTAAGCACTCAGAGGAGAACACTAAACTACTCGGTTCCATCGGGCACACCCCAGGAGAGAACCCGAAAATCCACATTTTTGCCATCAGGATCACAAATGAGAGAATAAAGCTTACATCATTATGAATCATTTCTTACATCACTTTTAATACAACAATCAGAGTAGAATATTTATTAATATAACAGCGGAATAAAATCATATTATCAGAGTTATGAACAATTTAATTGAACAGCGGAATATAAACATGTGTTCAGAATTACAGCGGAAATGAATATCTAATCATGACATGATGAAGTATTGATATAAACTACGACAACAAATTATGAAACTTTCATTTATAAAAGCATTTGGTGAGAGTTATAAATAACAACTACGATCGCAGCGTAAAGGAAGTCCTCACTGAGCCCACCAGGAGGAATCCACACACAAGGGTCAGCTTTAGCATCCACCTGTCATCTGCAACAGGGGGAATAAAACCCTGAGTACTCAATTGTACTCAGCAAGACTTACCCGATAGAAGAAAAGAAAAGACTCCAAGGATATGCAAAGCTATTTGACTTGTGGGTTTATTGCATTTGCAGGAAGCATTACTAAGCGTGTGTCCTTATATTGGATTTTTATTAATAGCCACAATGGTTCATTAACTAACCATTCTATGTAAGCACCTGTACTACTTTCAAGCAGATGGTAAGCAATCAGAGCTCCTCTTTCCATTCCATCTTTCATCTTTCAGTCCTTACTACGATGCTAGGCCGCAGACAAGTCATACCAGATTTCCCGGTGATTCGTGAATCAATGCCCTCAGCTGGGTACCCCAAAAACACATGCCCCGCTTGTACCCCAGGCACAAGCAGGACCAACCCATCACTCTCCTGTCCCGGGTGTCCAGGTCCCCATCCAAACTGGGACTCCAAGCCCCTGCCCCTGAGTCCCGGACTCAGAGCGGTGCAAGGACCTCCTCCACCAAAAAGAAACCCTAACAGTTGGTCTGGAAAGAGCCGAATCCGCGATAAGAGAGCGACAAGTCTTCCAAGCGCACATACCCAAGTATGTGTTCGGGATAATAAGTCTACGACTTGCCTAGAGCCTTATGCAACGATCGGTCCTTAACCGACACAGATAGGGAAAACGGTGTAACCACGCCATGCCCCGTGTCCACGGCGACACAACTTCTTACACCCATCAATACCCAAACCATATCCCTGCCCAGTCACCATTTTTCCTTTCCACCATTTATATTTCCTAGGTAATAATAATCCAATAATATATTTCCTATCTCTCGCGAGTGACAGACAATGGCTCGACTTCTACCGGAGTCCTGTAGCATAGCATTCTACACGATTCTGTAATACTAGTAAGACTCATAGGATAAAGATATATATATGCAAGTGGGTTTCATTCAACTCCTTAAAACTTAATGCACAAATATAATTTAAACTGCAGAAAAGTAGGGATTATGCACCGGGGCTTGTCTGGGTAAGATATATATTAAAAAGTTAGTATCTGCATCTTCAGATCATCCACATCATCTGAATAGAAAGCCCATTGCATCATCTCCTGGAGAGAATGCCATTACACCATCTTCGGATTCCCAATCATCCTTCAATCGATCCGTTAATCCATCATCATACCTATATGATATGCATGCGATGCAATGCAAAGATGTAATTAATCAACTGCAATCGTGACTCATAAAATACGACATACGCCTCTCGAGTTATCGGGCTAGTTCTAACAATGACCATACTTAGGCTACAAATACACATTGTCGGATAAGGCGTTATTTTTCAACAAATATTTTAGTTATACAAACCCAAGTTGTTTCTTTGTTTTATCCTATCGATTTAATCATTATTCGAAATAGGACATCATTATATATCTAGCAAACTAATTATTCTAGAGCTACAAAAATTACAGTGAGTAGATAATAATATTAGTAATTTACTGTATAATTTTTAGAGTTAATACTATCACCGATTTATTCCGAAAATTTCTACAAGTTCACCTTTTCCTAACATTAAGCATTCCAAATTAATTAGAGCAACCCTAAAAACATACCAAACCTATGCGACAAATACACTACTAGGTAGATCATAATTTTAGAAACTTAACAAAATGGGTTTGATATTTTTACGATTTTTCTATGATTTACTATAAATTTTTACAAGTCCATTTCCGCAACTAAATTAACAAGTGCTTCATAAGACTAAAGGCCAGCGGCCACCAAACCGGCCCAGTGGCCAGCTCGGCCAGGTCCAGCGCAAAGGTGGCCCAGGCGGGCCACAGCGTGCACGGCTAGGCCAGCAGCGTGGAAGCAGGCCGACCAGGCGGCCTAAAGGCGCGGCGGCCCAAGGCAGGCGCGCGGCCAGCGCATAGCGCGGCAACCGGCCGGCCCAAGCGATGGAGACGGCGGCCCAACGCGCGGAAGTGGCGCGGATGGCCCAGGTGGCTGATGGCGCGGAATATTTGCAAAACGATCCCTGAGCTTCTACTAAATCACGCCGCAATACAATCAGTACTATTCCGATGGCTCACGTATTCGTAGTAAAGGCTCCATATAAATTTCCGGCTTGGACTTATATCCTCCCCACCTTGCTTTCTTTTCCCCAGAAGCAGAGGACGGAACAGGGGAGCACCGGCCAGCGGTCAATCCCGGCCGGGGCTGCACGGCGACGGTGGAAAACCGGCCGCAGAGCAGCGGCGGGCCCGGCCGTGTACGTAGGCACCGGCGGCATGGCCAGCGGTGGCCCACAGCACCCTGTCCATGCACGCACGCGGCAACGGATTAGCCGGTGGAGACACGTGCGACTCCGGTGACGGGAGGCAAACGGCGGTGGTCGAGCTCGGCGTGGGCGGACCGGCGATGCGCTGTGGCACGGCACCAGCGACACGGTCGCGTTTGGCATGGGTGCGCAGGGGCTCGGTCCAGTGCGGTGGTGGGCTTCACGCACGCGCCCGTGAGGACCGGCGACTGGCGGTGAGGAGGTGGGGTGCTGCGGCTCGGTTCGGTGGCGTGCGGGACAAGGGGCGTGAGGCAGCGCCGTGGGGGGAATAGGAGCTGGACCGCGGCTCCAGCATGGGAAGAGGTGCGGCGCGTGCGCATGGACGGGGCACGTCAGCCCAGCATGCAGCTGCGGGCAGCCGCAGGACCGAGGGGCGCAGGCACAGTGGCCGCACACGACAGCGGCAGCGAAGGAAAAGGAGTGGGGCGGCTGTGCAGTGGCGGCGCGCATGCGAGAGGAAGGCGCGGTTGACCACAACTGGAGTAGAGACGATAAGACTCGGCAGCAGAAAAAAGAAAGGGAGAGAGAGAAGCAATGCTACCGACATGGAGGTGACCCGGTTTGACTTTGCCCTGGCACGACGTGGTCTGAAACGGATGCGACGGTGGTGTGGTGCCCGTGTTTTCTACGGCGGCGCTGCTGAGTGGTGACTTGCGTGCACGCGCAGTGGGGGACACTTAGACTCCTCAACACGCCATGCCACGACACGGGCCACATGCACATGGAATCTGATGAAACCCACTTCACGCACAGCTGCATCTCTACTGTCTTGTCCATGCTATTTCCTTCTGTTCATACGGAAGAGTGAACGCATTCAGCATCATGGATGGGTTTAAGAGTGTACTATATACCTATATGTATACTTATATATATAGTTATATATATATATATCTAGCTGTTTACTAATTTACATAAATTGTAACGTCTAGGCACAGGAAAATTTCAGCAAAGCTCGAATTTAAATTTGATTCAACCGCTATATATATATATGTATATCGTTTTATTTATTAATGGATCTTATTTTATTTATAAAGGTTGCTTTTCATTCTTAATCTAATAGAACAAACCATTTGCTATCGATTGGCCAGAATTGCCGTTCGACATTTCTAAATATTTCTACGCCCGACGTGATTTAACTTGAGCCTTTACTTGAGTCCGCGAAACTAAGTCACACAGGATTCGCGTATCGCGTCGAATACGTTTTAAATCAAAAATCCAAGAAACTCATTTCGAAAATTTGACTAGAGAAGGGATGAATAGTCGTTTCTAAAACTTAATTGCGTCGGCTAACCAAAATAAGTGCGGAATTAAACTAACGGTCTAGCCAAGACTACATCCCTCTATCTATATTCTCTAGCACCTTGCAAAGATCCTAATTAAGCAACAAAGGTGCTAGGCTAACTAGAGCTACCTAACCAATTCTAGAAGCAAGGTCACACAAACCTATGCCACTAGTACTTCAAGCAACAAGGGAGCTCCTACACATGCTAGTAAGCAAAAGCACAAAGCCACCTAATGCTCACTAACAATGCTCAATAACAAGGCAACCAATGCCAAATTAGAGAGCGTAAATACTTAGCTACACAAACTAAGCAATGTGACTAACAAGGTTACACAAACCCTTGTGTAAAGGGATTGCAAACCAACGGGAAGAACAAGCTTGACACGGTGATTTTCTCTCGAGGTTACGTGCTTGCCAACACGCTACGTCCCCGTTGTGTCGACCGCTCACTTGGTGGTTCGACGGCTAATTGGCATCACCCGCCAAACCCGTACGTCGGGCACCACAAGAACCTACCCCGAAAGTGAGGATAGCTCAATGACACGCTCAACTAGAGTTGCTCTTCACGGCTCCCGTGGGGCGAGCACAATGCCCCTCACAAAGCTCTTCTCCGGAGCACCGCACAAGCTTCTTGCGGGCTTCGACGGAGACCACCACCAAGCAGTCTAGGAGATGGCAACCTCCAAGAGTAAGAAGTACCACCGGCTTGCAACTCGATCACCTAGTGCCACTCGATGCAACATCACGATACAATCGCACTAGAATCGCTCTCTCACACAATCGAATGATCAATATCAAGCATATGTGAGATGGAAGGCTCCCAAACACTCTCAAGCATGGATACAAAGTCTCCCGAGGTGCTCAGCACCTGCCATGGCCGAGACAACCTTCTATTTATAGCCCCACGGGCTAAAATAGCCGTTACCCCTTCACTGGGCAAAACTCAGGACGATCGGACGCTTCGGTCAGATCGATCGGACGTAGGACCCCAACGTCCAGTTGTGCGATGCACGTCACGTGTCCCCTCTCTTCAAATACTAAGCGCCTGATCCCTACGGTCAAGAGGTGATCGGATGCAGCTGCTCAAAGTGACCGGACGCAACAATCCCAGCGTCCGGTTGTTTCCAATAAGGTATCAGTCGCGATCGGACGCGTCCGGTCGATCACGATCGGATGCAGCATCAGCGTCCGGTCCTTCTCCACCTTCTCTACATCGTCTACGTCACCGTATGTTTGCCTGACCGGACGCACCCTGCCAGCGTCCGGTCATTTTTAGCGCCATTGTCCGGTCGAAGACCGACGCCTGCACGCTCTTTGCCGCCACTGACCGGACGTAGGACCCCAGCGTCCGGTCACTGCGTGACTAGCGTCCGATGCACTCTGTGAAACCCTGTCTTTTCTATATAGGGCGCCGGTGGCACCATCGGACTGTCCGCACTCTACGGGCGGACACTCTGTCGGTGGAGTTTCGAACCTTTCCCGCCTCCGTTCCATCACTGAGTTGATCCACATCAACTCTAACTTCATCTCCTTTGAAAATGTGCCAACACCACCAAGTGTACACCACCATATGTATGTGTGTTAATATTTTCACAATTATTTTCCAAAGGATTAGCCACTCAACTTATCACGCCACTCAATCCTAGCGACGATGTAAAGTTAGATCACTCGAGTGGCACTAGATGACCGATATGTAAATAAGTTTGCCCCTCTTGATAGTACGGCCATCTATCCTTGTCGGTGTTTCGGACCGAGGGGTCCTCAACCAACCAGTAAAAGTGAACTGCGTGCCCCTAATCCCGGATGGTGATGCAAAGAGACACAAGGTTTATACTGGTTCAGGTAATTGGTGCCCTACGTCCAGTCTGAGAGATCAGTCTTGTATTCCTTGCACCGAAGTGCTTGTAGTAGGGGGTTACAAGCTGGGTGAGAGAGGGAGCTAGTCCCAGGTCTCGGCGTGGGACGGTGCGAGGTGCTTGAGATGCTGCTCTCAAGCAGCTTGGGAGCGTTGATGTTACAGGATGTGTCTAGGGCGCATATGGGAGCGTGGTTCTATCGTATGTTCTTCTTTTTTCTCCTCTCCCCGAGTTATCCCTGGCCGCTTCCTTTTATAACCGCAAGGAAGGAGTCAGGAGTACATGAGTGAGCTACACGTGGAGCCTACTGTAGTTTGTCCTGTAGCAGCATGGCGTTGGAAATGGAGATCGGTACTTGTCTGGCGTGCCATGCTGGTCAGGTTTGAAGTGGTTGAGGTCGTGGGAGTCCTTATCGATGTCTAGTCAGTATGACTTCCACGGCCGGAGATGTGCCATGCTTTGGTGGACTCTTGACCTGGTGGAGTGCCGAGGCCTGGCAGGTTGTAGCTAACCGCGCCGATGCCTGATTTACCGAGGCCCTAGCGGGTGTTTGTAGCTGACCACATCGAGGCCTGATTTGCCGAGGCCCTGGAGGGAGCAGTTGGGCCTATGCACTGATTCCGAGGCTATAGTGACCCGGTTTAGGTGGAAAAGTGCAGGGCAGGGTAACCCCTGCACCGTCAGTAGGGGATGGTAAAAAGGAGATTTGACCGCCGTCCCATCGCCCCTGTTGCTATACCCTGCCAATCGTGGCTGACGTAGCGGGTGCATTCAGGCGCATTAAATGGATGGGACAGCCTACTAGGGGGATGGTTGAGGCGGAGGCGATGAGGATGCGGGACGAGCCCGGCCTCGGCCGAGGCGAAGAAGGAACAGTACGTCCGAGGCCCTGTCGGGGGGTCTCGGGCGAGGCGGAGAACGAGCAGCTGGGCTCTCCTGCTGTTGCTGAGACTACAGGGACCTGGACTTGACCTTCGGTGGAGTGGGGAGCTTTTGGTCTTTTGCCTGAGGCCTCGGCGCAAGGCCTCGAGCGAATCGGAGAATCTGCTGAGACCTCGCGGTTTGATTTTTGCAAGGTTTAAATAATATTTTTGGTTCTCGCTTGGGGTACCCCTTCTTGTGGTATCCGACGATCCTAAACCCGGTCATCAACTTCTCTACACACCTATGACCAGTGAAATGAAATGCCCTAGGTTATACATTTGCCTTGCGTATTTTATTCCATCTCCTACTATGTCGATGCAACACATTCCAAAATTCTACACCTATATTTAAGTCAAAAAAAACTCACACAGGAAGTAACAAAATACAAGGGGCATTCGTATGATTAAAAGTTCAAAATTAAAAGATTCATTTTTAAATTTGCATTTATTTGAAACATTGAAATTGTCAAGCTAGTTATCCGTATATGTATCGAGCTTGGTATAACACATTTATAATTAGTGATCGATCGACCTTCCCTTATGTTAATTTCATTGGTCAATTAATCTACTTGTCAAACTAATGGAGCGACAAAAAGGACAGATTCCAGCCCATATTGTGGCTTGACATAACACATGCACTTTTATGCTATTCCCTTTTTATCTTAAACCTGAGCTCTTTTCTAATTCTACCTCAAAAAGAGACTGACGGAGACATCATCATCATCATCATGATTTACAGCCTCTTCTATCCGTTCAGCTACAATTATTGTATGAACTGCTCTAACTCTAATACTCCTCTTTAAAAAAAACACGAATATGCATCCATCCAACTAATTAATATTTTTCTAATTACTTTTACGGTTTCGCTTGGGCCCAGCCCATTCAAGCCAGTCCATGCCTATCCATTATCCGAGGCGAACTCGGTTTTGTTTCCTTGAGGTCCAGCAACGAACAGACTAGTCGGGCGCCCTACCCACCGACCGGGTGGCACACAGCCTCACCACCGACCACCCCCACCCCACCCAACCATGTGGCGCGCTCCTCCTTAGGGTCGTTTTTCTTTTTTTTCGTTTTCGTTTTTCATTTAGTGCCTCCCTCCCGTGCATAGTGTTTTAGAAAGTTAAAAAAAAAGTTTTATTTTCTAAACCGAGTTTCAAAATTAAATTTCGATTGTACCACTGTGTTTCTTATAATAAATCCTTCAATCCCAGTAGAAAAAAATTATTTATATATATAATACAGAATATCATAAATACATCGTAGAACATCACATTAACACTACAAAAACATCATAAAGTATAGCATAGAACATCATATGTATACTACGTGAACATCACGTATATCATGAAATGTAAGAAATAAATAAAATTAGTGAATGTAAATAAAAAAAGGAAAACATAAAATTATAAATAGAAGAAAAGAAAGGAAAATAAAAAAATAAAATACAAAATAGAAAGTGAAATAAACAAAATTATTAATTCTATAAAAAAGAAATTAAAAATATATAAATATTTAAAAAATAAAAACATAAGAAAACAAAAAAGAAAGAAAAATAAAAAAACTAAATAGAAGCAAGGAAAGGAAAAAATAAAAATAAAAATAAAAGGTAAAGAACAAAAAGGAAAGAAAAAAGAAGGAAAAACACAATAATAAAAAAAGAAAAAGAAAAAAGAAAAAACTCATGCGCACCTTGGCATGGAAAAAATAAAAACGCACGTACCTGGACACGTCGGAGTCAAAATAAAAAAAAGAAACTAAAAGAAATAGAAATATAAGAAAGAAAAAGAAAAAAGGGAACATACGTTTTTTTAGGGGATAAAAAAGGAACATACGTACGTGGAGGCGCCGTTGGAGTCAGAATCCTGCGCTGGCCGTCGCTTCTGCTCTAGCTCTGGGCCACGCTTCCCAGTGGATGGCGGAAATGGGCCGTGCTCGGTGGGCCGATCGCTCCTGCACTTCCATTTCGCGTCGCGGGCCGAAATAAGCCCAAGGCGGGGAGCACGAGGGTGTCGCGCGGGGATCGGGTCCGACTGGTCGGCAGCCATCCGCCGGGATTGGTCGCCGCCTCTACCCTCCTCGTACCGTCGCAGCATTGCTTGTGGCTAATCGTTGGATGCCAGTTTCGTTTCTTTTTCCTCTCGTCTACGTATAACTGTAGTATCTGTTTGATACAGACACACACGGTATACAAACGACCACGGGCTCGAACTCAGACCGGCAAGGTCCCAACGCCTTGCCACCCGAGCTATGCTCGGTTCTCAATGCCAGTTGGTTTTGTTTTCGAGAAGTCTGGCAACATTTCGAGGGCTCGATGTCACGGTGTCATGTACTGAGGAACCGCCGCACAACACGTCACAGGTATAATTAAAAAGAATCCTTCGATAAGCAATCCTGAAGGTCCGCTCCTTGCCAGCTCACACGAAAATATGAAAGAGACGAACGGGATAAGAGAAGTAAAGGGATCGATGATAGATGATATCGGCTTGGGCCTGAGCTAGGCATGGGTTGGCCTTTAATAGCGTATGCCCCCCAAAAGATTTTAAAATAATTAGAAAAAATATTCAATTAATTAGATGGGGCCGTTGAGATGTGTATACTTTTTTATTAGAAAGGAGTAAATTTAAGACTTATTTAGCACAGTTATCCCTCCTCTTGAGGAGCCAGAGCCCTTGAAGAGGAACAACTTTTTATAGCTCTAGCTCCATATATAAAAACGGCTTCGGCTCCTCTACTATTTATCGTAAAACAACTCCTCCTCAAAAAGTATTTGATACGATTTCTTCGCAAAATCTGTTGCTCGAGCAGGAGCAGAAGTCATGAAAAACATGTCTTTATGGCCCGTTTGGTAGAGCTTTACAAAAAAAAACTGGATCTAGATTCATCTATATCCATCGTGGAGCAGCTTCACCGTGGATCTAGGATTCACATGAGTGTTTGGTACATCTCTACATTTCTCTCTATCTCACTCTCACTTGGGCCCCAAACGCTAGAAAAGAAGCCTTCGGCTTCTTCTTCCTCAAGACAAACTTGCGCGCAGGGGAAAAATCCTTAGGCGCGCGCCTGGCCGGCCAAAGACACGCACGACGGCTGGCCTCAGTGGTGCGCACGGCCAGCCAGGGGGCACGCACGGCCGCCAACCAGGGCACGCGGGGGGGCTAATCTTATGGGCTCGCGCTACCGACGAGTGGCGGCGCAACTGCCTGGGGCGGGTGGGCAGGCCAGAAGTAAACGGGATGACGACGGGAAAGAATAGAGCGAAACATTTTTTCTATATAATCAGTAGCATGGCGGGTAATTTTTTTCGACTCCGCCAAGATTGATTTGGTGGATCACCCTTTGAGCTACTCCACCAATTTAGTGAATCCAGAGGGCAGCGTTTTGGTGAATAAGATCAACGGTGGAGCTAGAAGCTTTTATCTAAATTTTTTGATTCGGATCTGTTTTTGATAAGTCTAAAGCAAGTGGAACTCTACTAACATGTCCTTAGTTACACCAAATAAACTCCCTCGTCAGCAAAGTGAGGGTTACATATCGCCGCCACCGAGATGCTTGCTACCACCGCCACCATCGTCACCTCCACCCTAGGGTGTCCTTCTTCCTCTCCGGTGCATCTATAGGGGACAAGAAGGAGAGGGGACCCATCCTTTTCCTCGTAGTTTCATATCTAGTTGCTTAGGGTTTAGTTCAAATAATTTTTTGGTGAAATCTGATGATTTCTGGTCGGGAACGTCTTTCCTGCGATGACTTCGGTGATTGCCACGACAAGATCATTGTTGCATACGTCGATTTCATCTGCAAGCGGCCAACTTGTGGCCTTTTATCTGCAAATGTGCTTCTGGGAGGCCCGAGGACAGTGACTCTGGTGGTCGTGGAGAGGAATTCAAGGTATTCAGGTGATGAATATGCTTTCGATGTTTGTACTCAACGATGCAACTGCCGATATTCTTTCAGCGATTTAGATGTATTTTGGGTTGGTTTCGAAGCATTGGTCTTACGGCATGTCCAATGTTTTGAGGTTGGTTGTTGGATTCGGTACGAGTAGTACGCTTTGGCTCCGGCGTTCGAGGTAAGTCATTGGGGAAGAAGACGATGGAAGAGTCAAGATAGAATATTACGTATTTTTATTTTAGATTTTTTTACGTGTAATTTAGGGATGTACTGTAACAAGATTTAATATAAGGCCCCCTCCTTTGAAAAAAAAAACTCCCTCGGTCCCTCTAAACAAAGCTTCAGGCAGAATGTTTTGGCTTTTCATCCAAACGGCACACAGGCAACCCAGCCAAGCAGGCTGCTCCCAGGATCACATTTAAACAGGCCTGCTGCTCAGCCCGCGTGCTCTCTCTCTCTCTCTCTCTGCTTGTGGCCTTCATTTCTGGTGGCGACGACCGCCGCCGCCCTAAGCTAGTATAAGCCAGGTGCCCAGGTCTTCGTCGCGCCCTTCACCGGCGACGAGCACTCGCCAGGTTTTCCCACCAATTTCTCTTCCCTTCTTACTGTGCCAAAACGAGCACCCAAACCCTAAACGTGAGCTATTTGGCTATTTACATTTGGATTTGATCTAACTTAAAAGTGTATACTTGCATTATGCCTACTAAGTTCTTTTTTTTTTTGCAAAGATTATCGGCTGTAAATGGGTACACCCATGTCCTTTATTGGGTCTGCGCCTTTTTCTGGGCAAAATCTAATGTGTTTTAGTGTGCGAAGTGGTTAGAGTTTTGCGAATACATGGACTCTGCTCACCAGAGCTTTCGTTTGATCGTACCTTAGGGAAATCAGTCTGATTTAGTATGATTGCTTCAGCCTTTTGTGCTGAACTCGGTAAGTTGTTTAAATAATTACCATCTAGAAATGCTCGTCTCATTAGGCTTCATGTCCTTAATTATTTATACCGCTGGGGGGGGGGGCGGGGGAGTATAGATGCAGGTCACCGCTATTTATGCCCTGTTCATGCGCTACTTCACGGTTACTTTTCAACGAGCGAACGATATTTTCCTCTCGCACCAAATCAGCATAAGCCAAATTTCCATGCGAAACGAACAGGGCAATTAACCCTCATTGCGCTATGTTTTTCTTTCTGCTTTGCTACCAATGATATTGAGTTCCATGACATGTTTATTTGAACAAATAGTTTGTGCAATTTAAATCTGCTCAATCACTTCACTTCGATTCTGACATGACCTCTTCTTTATTCTTTTTCTTTTTCTTTTTTATGATATCAACCTACTCTCGTGCAACATTAATTACAAATTCACACTATGGGACTTCGTATTATCGCTTAAGGTGGTCTCTGTAGCTAACTTGCTATTCTAGCAGCCTGTAGAATTCTTTTCATCACGGTCAATTTGTGTAATCAAGTCAATGTACAGCTAAGATGCGAAATTGGTTTGACGAAAAGTTTTGCAAAGAACTTATATCTGGTGCAATATTTAAGTAAAAAAAAGTGATGATTGACTGACCATTCCACCTTGTAGTATGCAGCCTTGAAAGTGGTTTGAAAATAAAAACTATAGATGTAAATTTTTTAGGCATTAATTGAATTTAGCAATGGAGAACATAAGAATAGCTTATCTTATAGTCGAGCATAAAGTTGAAGCTCGACATATAGTAGTCTATTAGCAGTTAGCACTGAGATTGTTTTTGTTTGGGCAATGACCAGGGTGAAACAACAAGAAACAAAAAAAAATGCAAACCAGGTACTTATAACATTGTATTTGCCATTTGATATCGTTTAAGCTGTCCAGCGACAA
The DNA here is from genome assembly GCA_904845875.1 of Miscanthus lutarioriparius. Lineage (NCBI taxonomy): Eukaryota > Viridiplantae > Streptophyta > Magnoliopsida > Poales > Poaceae > Miscanthus > Miscanthus lutarioriparius. The sequence continues at coordinate 35,623,227 of CAJGYO010000018.1, read as the reverse complement.
AAATTGTAGCACAGATAAAGATTGTCGAGTAACGCATCAAATGGATACCACACAGTATATACACTTGTTTCCTTGCCCTTTGGGACACATAATATAATTGCTAGTATACCTTTTGAACAAAATTGGGTGGGGTATGTGCAATTGTGGATGAACATGGGCTTTGCTCAATATATATTGCAGTTTATAGGCAGTGGTCAGGTCTATAAATATACATAATACAGTAGTTTTGCTAATGCATATCAAGTGAGTTTTTGTTCATGTTTTGTTAGTCATCTGAGTTGGATGGATGGTTATTTGGACTACCAATTTCAACTGTTTGGAGCAGAAACACATAAGTAGTTTCGTTGTCATTGACTTCTCAAGTGTAAAATATCAATTGACAATTCCTAAAAGTCTGGTCATGATGTAAAATACAATTTTGTTGTTTATTATTAATTTTAGTTGAGTTGAACTTTTCTCACGCGCAATTTGATATTATGTTCCTTGTTTGGTCTACCGAAATGCATGTATATTTCTGTTTTTTAGAATTATGCAGTCCTTTTTGCCAACCTAACCAGCAAAATTCACGTGGCTGTCATCCATTTTAGTTTCTTTATTTTCTTTTACGTGTGCTTTAATGGTCCCATATGTATATGAGTTATGCTTCACTCACATATGTTTCACCTTTCATGTATGTAGGTTTTGGTAAATCTGTATTACCATCTATAACTTAACAAAATGAAGTGCAATGCTTGCTGACGGGAATCGGAAGGGCTAGCCATATCAACCACTCGTGGTCATCTCTTATGTACCCTCCAGCACCCTGCACTCTTTTTTATGTTGAGGAAGGGTGTGTCATCTGCACCTTTGCAATTATTGAACACCTTACTTCAATTTAATTGGTCATTGTTAACCGCTTTTCAGGTACTGAGGATGCGAAGAAAATATTGAGTAATGATGGCACATGCCCAATATGTGATCAAGTGCTATCGAAAAGGTCAGTGGTATACACTAGCATTGACGTTTATTAGTTTTTTTTTAATATACCCATTGTCAAAACTATTTACTTCTATCTTACACATCTTTGATATTCCTGTTTTACTGTATCGTGGAACTTCTAATGACGTAATGAAACAGGTTATTTACTTCCGAGTATGTGCTATATATAGGCCTAGTGCTGTCAGTTTTTCCTACTTTATAATGAGACAATCTGGAATACTCTTACCCTGTTTTTGCTCAGCCTTATGAAACCTGTGGAGGTAAATCCGAGTGATGATTGGATAAATGTAAGTGGTTTTTTTACATATTAGATACAAAATTAATCTGATTTTATCATGTGATCCATGTGGGCCTCATTTCAGATGGCAATGGCTGGGATTTCTCGACAAATATGTATCCTCAAAACTGTTACGGACCGTCACATATTTTAGTGTGGGATCTGCCTTGTTTTGGTGTTCCAGCATGATAACGCCCCAGGTGATCAGTGATCCACTAATTCGAGCTCAAGAAAGGTATTTACCATGTTCTTACTGAAATGCTACTAGCTTAAGAAAAATACATAGCTGAAATACGTTTAATACAAATGCGGCTAATCTGAAAGTGATACTTTATCATAATCATCAGGTTTTTTCCTTAACATGATGTCAACCAGTCATGAAAAGTGCATACAGAAGTGTCATATTTGGTATTGGACAAAAGGAATTGGGGATGCAGTACAAGATGAACCGTGTTGTTGGTCAATGCAGACAGAAGATTGAACTTATGCAGGGAAAGTTTACAGAGAAGCTAGAAGAACTGCACGTTGCATATCAAAAGATGGGTAAAAAGGTGCCAGTTGATGGAACAGGAAATTGAAAACCTGACCAAGGATAAGCAAGAGCTTCAAGAGAAATTTGCAGAGAAATCCAGGTCGATTTGATACAGCTGAGGGCTCGTTCGGTTTAACTGGAACGAGGCCAGGAACGATTCCGGCTCATGAAGCTTATACAAATTAGATAACCGATCCAGCTGGGAATCTTTCCAGGGAGTCGTTCCCTTGCAACCGAACATGCCCTGAATCTGATTTGCCTAACATGAGACCAGGAACAGTCTGTATACTAAACTTGATGAGAACATTTCTTCTTTTGCAGGCAAAAGAGGAACTTGATTGGATGTATGATAAACTGAGTACTCAGGATGACTCCGAAGAGCTCAGCTCAACTTGTTTGGAGGCATGCCTAACATGTTGGATAGCAGTAACCCTCCTAGGCAAGGTAATCTAATTACATATCAAACTGCAAACAAAACGAAGTGGCCTTATCTCGTTTTACAATTTACCTATCTGTTATGCAGCCTGTAACATATCTTAACCACGTATCTTTCTCTTGCTCGAAGCTAAGGTTCACTGGCTCTCCACAACTATAGCTGATTTACTAGTTGCAGATTTTATTTTTATCCCTGATACTCCAAGGAGGAGAGAGGAGATGTGGGCTTCAGCAGCACGGCAGAGTCTCCAACTCTGATACATTTGAAATTTCTGGGGGTGCCTCCTGTTGATCCTAGACCCCGAAAACCAGCTGGGCCTGTCTTTGGAACTGGCACGAACAATCTTTCTGGAGTTTTCCGAAATAGGTTAATCTCACCAGTGAAGCGTCCTCACTTGTCCCGTAACCGTCCACACATGTTCATGTAATAATCACCTTTTGCTTGTGTGCTTACTGGTATTTGTGAGCAAATTGCTACATTTGCCTTACTGTCTCTGCATGCTGAATGGCCAAACTGTGTTTTCAGGTTGTAGAATTGGATGAGATCTGAGACAGCACCATTACATGATGCAAGATCTCTCTCTCTCTCTCTCTCTCTCTTTTTTTAGAAAGGATCTCTCTCTTATCTTTGTTCTGATAGAAAATCTTACTGGGTATCATTAGTATTTCCTTAGGAGTTTGATGACATAACAAAGTTGCACATTATTAGTATTTCCTTATCTGATTACAGTGAAGTTTACACCAACAATTTCTGATCATGCTCAATAGGAAGGCAGTTGATCTAGAAGAAAATATTGCAATACTGTGGTACCTTTTTCTTTTCTTTTTTTTTGGTTCGGTCAAGTTTTTACGTTTGACAAAATTGTAGTATCTGGCTATCTGGTCGATGCTTCCTGAGTTTTCATCACTGCTTAACAGTTTATGCATATAAGAGTGGTGTAAACAGATTCAGTGATGCAATCTTGTCCTTATGTACCCTAGAAACTTCAGGCTGACGTTTGCTATTCAAAGCCGAAGCTTGCAAAAGATGTCTGTTGATGCACGTGCTACATAGCTACCGCAGCAATGAGATGAGTCCAATGGTTCCGACTTTTGAGAGGTATGAACGGCTGTGCCTTTCAGGCTTTCAGCTGTACACTAGAAAACCCGCCGCGCCATCTTTGAGTAGTCCAGTGTTGATTAAATCAAAGAGAAAAAAAGGATACTCCTCTCATCTCATTTATATGGAGAACGAGTAGAACCGAGATCCATGTATATGTGAAGTAAAAAAAATGGAGATTAGGAGCAGGAACTGTGAGGCTCGAAACTTTGCTTTATTTCTTCCTGATCCATTGTAATGCAGAAAGTGAGAACGGGCACTATATCCAAATCAATCAACAACTAAGCAAATATATTCTCCATCTAGTATGTCTTCTTTCATCTCTGGTTTACCTAAACGTTACTAAATAAGGACCATAGTAGATAATTGCTGAACATCACTTGGAGCAGGCAAAATAGATATCAGTTCACACAGCGCGGACCAATTGGACAGCTGAGCACGGATCAATTTGATAGCTGAAAAAAAAGGTGCACATCATTAGAAAATAATCCAAGAGGTGAACCGCGACTACAACTTGTTGAAAAGCATAAAATTGTTATCCATGAAATTGAAACATGTGCTGAACTATTTGGCAAAAGGTATTCAAACTATTACCAATTGAGAATAAAATAATTTAATGCAAGTGCTGAGATTTTCTGAGATGGTTATTGGTGATTTTGACTGGGATGCTAGTGCTGTAAGACTTTGATGGAGAAATCTAATTCAAGTTTTGTCCTGCGATGACTGGGATGCCCCTGCCCTGATTGGTTGGAAAGAAGTGGTAATGTTTTCCATGAATAGTTAATACTTCAGATTTTATCAATAGATTTGATCAAATATTCTTGGAGAAAGTCTATGGTTGATATCTTGCGTTCAGGAAAACTCAAGATACAAAATGAGGATAAATGAGCAAGAGTGCATTTGCTATTTTACTTGCATCTCATGTTCAGGCTCAGGAACATGCAGAATCGAGACATTCAGGTAAAGAAAGGTGATGTGGGTGAAGAAGAAAGAGATAGAAGGGAGAAATAGCTCTGATTTCCAGAATAACCTAGGGACTTACTGTAGGGAGTATGCTGGTGGAAGGCACTGGAGCGATGAGGAAGCATCCAAGCTTAACGTTAACCCTGCAATACTTTGCAACACGTGCTGGTCCATCTACAGTAATCCTACAAGAAGAGGAATAGTATAACGTGCAGCATCTTTATGCAGAAAATGAAATGTGAATGCAATCTCTAATTAACTTTAGAGCCGATCAAAACTTTTTTGTTGTCATTAGTTTTTTGCATATACTTCAGAGAGCTGATCAAACATGCATAGGTGCTCAACTAACTTTAGAATTTTAAAACTACAAATCGCGTTAGCTCCTAGCAAAGAAGCCATGCCCACGTCTCCGCGATTAGTTCAGCCGTCTGATCCCCTCAATTAACGGCCTTAAAATCGGAATCTGCTCCTGTTGACCGGATTTCCGAGATTCCTCATTGATTCCGTCGCCGTGACGTCCACACCGCTTCCCGTCCAAATCGGCCAGCCGACCAATATATACCGCGAATCTTGGTAGAATCCTCCCGGTCCACTCACTCCCTTCCACACTCTTCTCGTCCCCTCCGTCCTCAGCTCCGTTTTCCGCACCTCCCATCCGCCCGCGTCTTTCGTCGCCGTTCGCCGGGATTGTGCCGCCGTCTCTGTCATCCCCTCTGTTTCCGTTGTCCGCCAGAGCCGCTGTGTTGGAGTTTTGCCTGCCGCCGTTGCCGGAGTGGTGGTGCGTCAAGGGATAGCTGCAACAGTGCAGCTAACCCTAGAAGCATCGCCGCCGCCGCCGCCGTTGCGTCGTACCTCACCGCCAGTTCCAAGAACTCTCAGGTTATGCCTCGCATTTTCTTTTCCGTCCGATTAGTCCTCGCTGCTCCTTGCTTGCCTCCTTTTAGATCTAAATGGTGCCTTGCTCCAATCGTCGATTGGTTGACAGATCCGAGCGCTTCGCCGTTCCTGTCGTCGTGGTTCAGTGCAGTTTTCTGGGCCAAGTTTAACCGTGTGGGGAGTGCGGGGGAGGGGTGCTCAGCGTTGGCTCCCCCCTCCCCCGCCCTGCCGTTGGCGCAGTCACTTTGGTGGTTCAGGCGGCTGCTCTCCGTGGCTTTATTCCGGCTTCGTTGGTTTCCAGGTTAAATCCTTTTCTGTTTATCTCCGTGGCAACTGGCATTGCTTCCTTTTCAGTTTTTATTTTGACTAGAAGTCTGGGTGATGCCTTTACCTGTTCTTGGCTTCCTTACCAGACCCTGTTGCCTAAACTGTTGCTGCCTCCTTACCAGACCCTGTTGCTTTAGCTGTTGCTGCCATTTCGTTGCGGGGAGCCTGCTCTACATTCGCCGATACTGACGGCGTCGTCTTAGTATGCCCCACGTGTGTGCTCATACTACTACTTAGTTTCGTTCATAGTGTTACATGATGTATTATCCACATTGGCGGTGTCGCTAATGCTGTGAACTTCTTTTGCTGCCCATGTTATAGTGACGCCTTCATCTGTTCAGAGCTCCGTTGACACAGCCTATTGCCTAGCCTCGCCTTCCATTTCATTGCTGGGAGTCTGCTCTACAAGTTCGCCACCTCTGACACCGTCGTGTTAGTCTGCTCAGGTGTGTGCTCATGTTACTAATTAGTTTCGTTCATAGTGTTACATGCTATATTATCCACAATGGCAGTCTCGCTAATGCAGTACTTCTCTTTTTCCTGTCCATGTCGTGCATTCTGGTCACAGCTGCCTAAAACCAAAAAAAAAATATAGCTGAATTTAATTTAGCTAAATCTAATTTAGCTGGATTTTGCTTTAATTGTTGCAGCCTGGTATGTAAACACTAATGTTAGCATGATTCCTTGCAGCACTGCTCCATAAAAGTATGATGCTCCCTCAGAATAGTGGTGCTCCACTTTTATTAGTGCAGTTCTTTTATATATAATGGTGTTACAGTGAGGCTTGCTCCTTTTATAAAACAACGGTTCGAGGTTATACATGCATTTGGATTTGTTCAAATAGAATAGCAGGGGTCAGTGAGGGTTAAAGGTTTAAATATGGTCACTGATACTTAGTGCTTAGCGAAGTGCAGTACAACTTCCTCTATTGTCTCTAAAAATTAAGTTAAGCTTAATTTAGTTACATTAAGCCTCAGACCAAAGCATTGCAAAAAAAAGGCAAATAAGCTCACACAAGTTTCCATTGATACTGATTACTAGATCTTTTTTCTTGAAAATGTTCTACATATAGTCCCATTTTCAATTAAGGCTCCTGTATTTCACATAAATGGATCATCCCTTAAATACATTGTTCATGAATGTTAGTGTTGCTTTGAGAGACTTACTCTACCATTAATTATCTTTTATTGCTATTGTGTTATAAGGTAGTAACGTCATTAATTTTCAGTTAGTGCTACTACATCTGCCTTATATGGTTTATCCTTTTCTTGATAACCTGGTAGTACTTGCTGTATCAAATGTGTTTTTGCCGTCCTCTCTTGACAGATTTGCTGCATCATTACGTTACCGTTTTCTCCATGCGTTACTAATTATTTTCTCATGGCCTGTAGTCTATCCTCGTGATAAGACAGAAAGATTGCTTTAACATCACCAACAGGAAAAAGAATGCTACAACTATTGTTTCCTCACATATTCCAAAGATAGTTACATCCCAACAAATCATGTTGCCATACCCATAAAGGAACCTGACTTCAAACTTCCTCAGTTCTAGGCAGAAGTGATCAAGGTTTGTCCTCAATCTCTATATATTTCCATCTAACCAAACAAAAAAAACACATTCATAGCAACTTTAGCAGATTCTAATATCACAATTGGTTCAGTTATGAAGGCAGTGCAAACAAACCTGACTTGATACTAACTCAATTCTAGACAAAAAAAAATCAAGGGTGGTTTTGAATCTCATGTCTTTTCAGGGCTGATATGTCTTCTGTTGTGGGAATAAGATCGCTTTGGGGTGCTCTTGGACATGATGTATTCCATCTGTATAGCATTACTGTCTCAAGTAAGAAAAAAATAGACTCTTCCTCTTTATATTTTGTTAACTGATACAAATGCTCATTGTTCTTAGGGATTGCAACCTCAACTGGATACATCCTCTCTATTTTATCTTTGGATTGAGATTGTTTTTATGAAGGGCGGGCCTTGGTGCAAGCGGTAGAGTTTACCTTTGTGACCAGAAGGTCCCGGTTCGAGTCATGATCTCCTCGCATTGCACGAGGCGAGGGTAAGGCTTGACACGACACCTTCCCCAGGACCCATACATGAGGCGGAGCTCTTTAGACTGCTAGACGCATCTTTTTATTGAGATTGTTTTTATCTCTGGATTGGCTACAAAAATTCAGATTTTATTCTTTTTTAGCTTATTGCA
>CAJGYO010000018.1:35452624-35615431 GCA_904845875.1 Miscanthus lutarioriparius | reverse complement strand
TATTTCATATCGCCTGAATCTTGTATATGTCCAGTTTCTGGTTCAACACCGGATTTCCGATGATTATTAAAGTAGACATCGAAATAACTCTCGGAGCATCCGAAGAAGGAAGGAAGAGACAGGGCATGGTGAGCAAAACAAGCTCAGCAGAGATCATATGGAATGAACAGCGACCGCTGTCCCGTCAACTCCTTGCTGATATATAAGCAGTGTTTCGCTCGATCGAGCAGCAGTGATTCCGTCCCTGCTTCGATTCTCTCTGCCAATTCTCCTGCTGTTCACGTCGTTTAGGGTTTAGCAGAAGAGAGAAGATGGCAAGGCGAGAAGACGACTCCTACACCAACGGGTCGGTGTTCGAGGCGTCCGTGGAGGAAGGAGGAAGGACAAGTCGGAAGCGTACGCCATCGACGAGCCGCAGCCTGCTGCTGAGGCAGAGGGCTGACGACGATGCTCTCTGCGGCATGTCGGCCTCAGTTTCTTTCATTCAGCAGGTGATGATAATCATCGTTGTGTTCTCTCTCTCTCTCTCGGGATACGGAATATATATATTCTGTTTCCGTATATACCTAGCTAGCTGGCTAGCAGTGTGTCTCGTTGCATATGCATTCCCTGACTAGATTTCTCTGCACTTATTTCGCCATCGGCCAGCTCATCGCGGAGTTCTTTGCAACGTTCTTCCTGATCTTCGCCGGCTGCGGGGTTATCACGGTGGACGACATGAACAGTAAGGCCACGTTCCCAGGCATCGCCGTGGTGTGGGGGATGACCGTCATGGCCATGATCTATGCCGTTGGACACGTCTCCGGCGCGCACATCAACCCCGCCGTCACCGTCGGCTTCGCAATCTCTGGCCGGTTCCCTGGAGGAAGGCATGTCATGCGACGACATTGATTATTAGCCATAGCTGCTGGTACATTTCGATCGGTCGCATGTTGATCATATGCACATGCGCAGCGCAGGTCCCGGCGTACATGCTGGTGCAGACGGTGGCCGCGACGATGGCGAGCCTGGTGCTGCGGCTGATGTTCGGCGGGCAGCACCTGCGCGCCTCGGTGACGGTGCATGCAGACGGCGGTTCCAACATCCAGTCGCTCGTGTTGGAGTTCTTCATCACCTTCTACCTCATGTTCGTGATCATGGCCGTGGCCACCGACGACCGAGCGGTAATACATATAGTATAATAATAACAAAGCCATCCATATGCTCGCAACACATATACTTATATACTGATCGCATCGAACTGATGATGATGGACGCTTCTGCTGTGCAGGTCGGGCAGATGGCTGGGCTTGCGGTGGGCGGAACCATCATACTCAACGCGCTGTTTGCTGGGTGCGTATGTCACTGCTTGCTTACTGCTCTCATCAGTTAACTAGCTAGTATAGGTTGTGCAACAAAACACCACCGGCATGCATGCGTTTCGTTAGATTTGAACTTTCTCGTTTCTGATCGCGATGGACAGGCCAGTGTCTGGAGCGTCGATGAACCCGGCGAGAAGCATCGGGCCGGCGCTGGTGGGGAACAAGTACAGGTCTCTGTGGGTGTACATCTTCGGGCCGTTCGCCGGGGCGGCGGCCGGAGCGTGGGCGTACAATCTCATCCGCCGCACCGACAAGACGCTTGCCGAGGTCACCAAGAGCGCCAGACAAACTAACTGATGCTCAGCCGAGGAGCTATAACCATCGAGGAGGAGCCGTGTTCATGTTTTGGATCCACACAACGTACACGTATGAGCGCGCGTGTCTATCGTTCGAGTGATATAATACAATAATCTGCAGGTATATGCAGTGAGGTGCAGCCGTGCAGGAAGATGATGGTCTCAATGTCGACGCATACTATGCATGATTTTTTTTTCCCGATCAATGCGTTATGCATGATATGATCGACATAAACACCATACACCAAATGAACTTGGATAAGAGATCACCTGAGGCAATGATCGCTATGAATGTGAATCTACGTCATGTACTGGTTTATTTTGGTGTATCATTTGTTTCTTTTTATCTTCTTTGTTGGTAAAATAATTACACGTCAAGATTATAGTATGTGTTCACTAGTAGAGAGTTGAGCAACGGTTTTGGGCTTTAGTCCCGGTTGTCCTTGGGTTCGAACTAAAGTTGGCTTTAGTCCCGGTCCAACGGCTAGCTAGCTACCAGAGGTCGATTCAGAGGGACCTTTAGTCCTGGTTGGTGGTTCCAACCATGACTAAAGGTTGGATCGCTTTGTCATAACCTTGTTCATAAGTGGGTGAGAAGCAAAGAACCATCTTCTCATGACGACATGGGTCGCATACAAGATCTTTCTCAAATCTTAACTTGGGCAATCCTTGGATGAGACAAAGTAATCTGAGTTTAGAAAGTAGATCAAAGCTCAAATTTCCAAACCTCCTATGCCACTTCCAAAGCTCAAGAAGATCCATCTACAAGACACTTTGAAGGGCCAAAGGATTTTGAGAAATCAACACGAAACACGTTGAAAGGAGAAATGCAAAGAAAGTTTCCTCAAGAGTCCAAAACACACGACAAGCCCTTCTTAATTAAAACACACCTCAAACCCATCCTCAAGAAGTTGTGAAACCGAGAGAAGATTGAAATGAAGATTCTCAACCAAAGCAACATCTTTGAGAATGAAGCTCTCATTAACCTTGATGGCCCCATGGTGACTACCTTACCTTTGTTGTTATCCCCAGAATGTGATGTATTCCTTACCATGCACATGGGTTGAGGCCGGAGAACCATTTGGAACTTCCGATAATGTGGCACGAACATCCCGAGTCAATGAGCCATATGTCACTCTAGGCCTCCAACCCGCTCAATAGAAAGATATAGGATGAGCAAACGACACAACACCGGGTTAGTAAATCTGAGAAGCATACTTGGTGTTGTCCCATCTGTCGTGGTTAGAGAAAACACCAAACATAAAATGTCTCGTAAGGGGAAGGCGATCACCACGACAGGGAAAGTGTGGTCGCTAGAAGTGTGAGATACAAAGCCACTACCACGGGGTCCATATTCATATTGAACACGGCTTGGAGCACGCTTGCATGACCACCATTGGGGCCTAGAACCTAAGGCATCTAGGTTCAGTTGCACGCCTATGAATAGGCGAAGCATGTACACCATGGTGAGCGTTGTACATATTCTAGTTCTTCATCTCAAACTCACGCCTTTCATCCCTCTTCCTCCAAAAGCAAAACTCAGCTAGGTGACCATCCCTATGGCAATACTCACAACAGAACCTCACATCTCTCATGGGTTGTTGGTTCACTCTCCTGTGGTTATGGTTTGCTCTTAGAGGTGCTAGTTGAGCTTTTCGAAGGGTTTCTTCTGGGGATGTCGTGAAGTGTGTCCAAAGGGTTTCATAGGTGATTTGGTTTTGGGATCCGTACTTGTTTCTCGAGGAAGGCACGCTCTTGAGTCTTAACATTCTTGATGTCCTTCCGCTTGAGCGCTCATCCTCCTACTCCTAGACTTGTGCTTACTGAGGTGTACTCGTGTTTGTCCTTCCACTTTCCAGAAGTCATACTTGCCCTTCATCTTGGGTAGTTAGCGATGAAGTGGTCGGGTCTCCATAGTTGTAGTCCTCCTTTTGTCCACCATGTCGTCGATTCTTGCGGTTGTCATGGAACCACTTGATCTTGTTGACGACCAACACAAGCTCATCGTAGTCAAGCGCCTTAACTCGCTTCCTCAATGATAGACATCAAAGAAGACAAAGCAAAGCAAATAAGTGAGGGGTTAGTCAAGATCCACCAAGACTAGACACAACATCCATGTTGGCATAGATGGGTTCTCTATTTTGGCTCTAGATTAGAGGTCAATCCCGGTGGACTTGACCTTGCCGAACAACTCATCAATAGTGGGAGTCTCATCGTTGGGGGAATCAAGGATTACAACAACCTTTACTTCCTACACCTTCCGATCTACGCCATGTAATGCTTTTAGGGCCCTCCCATGATCATCATAAGGTAGTTGAGTCTTGTTTGCCCTAATCTTGTTCACAATCGACTAAAATCGGTTAAACATCAGATCAATAGACTCTCTAGGCAACTACAAGAAATTCTCATATTCTTAATGATGCATCTCAAAGAGTCTGGTTTCGATAAGAGAAGAGCCCTCATGATATCTCTCGAGGGTAGAACAGATCTAGTGAGATGTATCAAGATTAGAAACCTGCTCAAACTCAATCAAGAGACACGAGAATAAAGCATTTCTGGCCTTACTATTGGCATCGTGTTGGTCAATCTTCTCTTGACCAATATGAGCACCTAGGACCACCTAGTCCAAATCCAAGAAAATGTCCCAAACACAAGAGTTGATGCTCTGGAGATCTTCCAGTATGGGTAATTTGTCCGATACGGAGCTTTACCACTTCCACGCTCCATTGCCGCTTTCGTGGATCAAGAACTGATTAAGTTGGATTGATCCTTAACTTGCTCTAATCCAATTGAAGGACCAAGTAGGCGACCAGAGGGAGGGCGATGAACGGGAGCCAAATTAAATTTTCTTTACAACTTTGGCTCACCATCCAATGAAACGCTCACAAACCAGAACTCTCTAAACTGAGCCTAAAACTCTCCAAAATGAGTTCACAGAGGCCAACTAGTGACCAGATGCACTCAAGAAACCTCAGAGAACATAGCGGAGAAGATATGGAAGCTAGTCGACCAAGACCAACGAAAAGCTCAAAAACAAATTTCAAACTGGACCAGTCCGGTGTGCATACTAGACCTGTCTGGTATGAACGAGGAGCACGAGTCACTTTGGGAGAAAAAGTAAAAAATCCTATCAAACGGTGTCCAAAAATTATGAAATCTAAAACATAAGCTCACAACACCATAAAAGGTAGCAACCCACCAAATTTTAGCTCAAAACTCCAAGGTTTGGATACTAGACATCTCCGATATTCACACTGGACTTGTCCGGTTTGGATGAACTTCACCTCGAAAAATTTGATTCAAAGATCCAAACTAATTCAAATCAACTCGGTTGAACTCAAACTTTGCATAGGTGTTCCTAGGGGTGTTGAGAGTATATCCTCAGAGCATCAACACCTAGAAACCACAAAATCAACCATGATCTCAAAATTCATTTCTGAAAACGGGTTTTCTCCAAAATAGGGAAAAATTTAGATCTTCATGCTCATGAGGATTCCGCGAAATCTATTTGGTAGATATGTTGCTCAGAGGTCCCAAAGACATATCCATCCAACCAAAACACCCTCACACACAAAGGATCAAGAAATCCATCAAAAGCACAACAGAGGGGAACCGGGAGAAAAAACCCAAATTGAATCAAACATAAGATCTTGAGAGAAGGATATCTACAAGAAATCTGGCTTCTATGATGACGCCATGATGATAGAGCACCTATTCGCCATAAACAGGGACCGCTTATGACGATCGTAATCTCGAGGATGACATTTGTTGCTTATGACCAAGTCGTGTCTTCATCATAAACATCGTCATAGTATACTCTATATGAGCTTTGTGATGACATATCGATGACAATATTTAATTGTCATAAAATATAGAACTATTATAATTTTTTTTAAAATATCATGTTATCCCACGTGGTTGCTAGTCCACACGCCATGTGTCCTAGGTGGACTCTTTCCATCCACGCCGGCTCCTAGTCTCATGAATGTCCACACGTCCATGTGTCCTAGGTGGATTCTTTGTTGACACAGCTTTTGGCTCACCTATAATATTTGCAATATTACGTAAATAATATATATATGACCAAAATCCATATAAATAAGAAATGAATAATAAGAGAGATGATATTGTCTATGAAATTTAGTACACTCAAGAATACACCAGTGGAAGGCGTATGCACGTATGTTTCTGTAACACCTTAAAATTTGCATCCTTTGAAATATAGTTAATGATTTAGTTTTGTATTTTTGTGCTCATGAAAACATAGGAAAATAATATTTTTTATTAAAATTCATCATAGGAAGTAGCAACATGATTCTGCATTCATGTTGGTGTATATAATTTATTGTGTTGAGTGGTTTGGATCCAAAATTCAAAATGACTTCAAATGCTTTTGAAATGTCTTTCAAATAAAAAAATAAAAAGGAAAACCCTCCTCCTCAGTTTTGGCCCGAAGGCCCAGCCCCATTTCCTCAATCCTGAAGCCCAACAGCAGTGCCGTCCCGGCCTGCATCTCTTCCCTGGGCCTCCACTCGGCCCAACTCCGTGCAAGGAGCCAGCCCAAGCCGCGCCCCCACCTCCTCCTCTCTCTGCTGCATCGGGCCCCGCCTGCCAGTCGAAGCTCCTCTCGCTAACCGTCCGGGCCCGCGTGTCGGGCCCTTCCCCTCCTCCGGTCGCCTCCTCCGGGTCCTCTGTCATCGACGCGCGGCCGCGGACCAAGCTCCAGCTCCCACGTCCGCCACGCAGACCAAGCCCTGTGCGACACAGACGAACGCGCAGACGCCCGCTCCACCCTCATCCGCTCATTCCCAGTCACGAGCCGCTCTCCGGGCGCACCGAGCGCAGCCGCCATTGACGTTGCGCTCGAGCTCTCCCCACCGCTGTCTTCCTCCATGTCTGCCTATAAAAAAGGAGGCCCGAGCACCGCAGAAGCACGCTGCACGCCACCACAACTTCTCCCTCCTCGAGCCGTCTCCCTCTCTCCAGCAATCGCCGCCGTCGCCGCCATTACCAAGCTCGGCTTGAGCTTTTGAATTCCGCCGAAGAAACCACCTCTCGCCTCCCTGTCCCTCCCTCACCTTCGCAAACGCATACCGCCTCCGTAGCACCGCTCCTGGACGCAGATCCGTGTCTGTGACACCACCTTCCGCAGCTACCCTGAGCACCGACGAACTCCCGTCCGCCCCAGCCGGCCCAGCCACCGCGGACCCAACGCGATTCGGGCGTGCCAAGCTACACCGCCGGCCTGCGAGTCCACCCCGGCCCTGCGCCCCTCACGACCGGGCCTTCACCCCTCAGCCCTACAGCCATGGAGTCCCAGCGAACAAGGAAGAAGATGAAGCATTTCTCTTTTTAATCTGCAATTAAAACTTATAACTGGTATTTCTCACTCATATGAACTTGAAATTTGATGCGCTTTTTTTTTAATTTTCTCTAAAACCACGCACTTTCTCCCTCAAACAAATTCGATTCAATTAATTATGTTCCTAAATAAGTCTAAACTTCTCGTGTTAGAAATTCAAATTTTTTGTATTGTTGAACAAGTTTGGTTTCTTTTTTTAATCTCTGACTAAAACTTGTAACTAATCTTTCTCCCTTATATTAACTTCAAATGTGACGATTCTTTTTTCTAAAAGTTTCTAAAATCATGCTTTATCAATTCGCTGTGTTCTTAATGGTTTTTTATTGCTGTTTATTGGTTATTTTATTTCTTAAGCAAATAGAGAATGATCGTTGTGAAGCTACCTTAGGAAAAATGTCTTCCATACAAAGAAACTATTTTAACAAACAATGGCCTACATATATGTTGGTGTGGAGGTGTTTCAAAAAAAAAATTGGAACTTATTTGATATTTTCTATCGTTTAAATGAATTTCTGCGTGCTTACCGAAATTAATTCCAAATTGAACAGTGCGTACTTGCAACGGGATTCAATTTTTTTTTACAAAAAGTATATTTATGATCATACATTTCACTCTATCCCATATCCTGAAGTTGTTGGGAAAAAACATTTGTTTGCTAGAAAGAATTCATCCTTCTATTCCTAAATTACCATAAAGTAATTATAATAGTTCTAAATTTTGTCGAAAAATTCTACAAATTTACTTGGTGACATGTTTTTGTTATATAATCTTTACATAAAAAATTCAAATGATTTTAGCAAGGTGGCAGTATAAATTGTTCACAAATTATACATCTCTCATATAGTAATATATGAAGAATATGAAAGATGTATCCAATCGTGAACAATATATACTACCACTTTGTTTAAATTGTGTCGGATGAAGAAATGACAAAAATAAAAGTTATAGATGTTGATGATTTCTACAACTTCGTTGTTAACTACTCTTTCATTTGAAACCATTTACTTTCCCAAAATTCTATTTGAAATTCTCATATTTTAAAATTCAAAATTTAAATCGTTCAAACAAAGTCGGATCGAGAAATGATCAAAACAAAAGTTGTAGATCTCGATGAGTTCTTAAACTTTTTAATTGACCATTTTTCATTTGAAATCATTTAATATTCCATGTGTTCGAAGTTTTCATATTTTGAATTTAACATTTTCAAATTGTTTGGCCAGGGTTTATTCTTGAAAATAGCACATGAAACTGTTTAGGTAATCTACTTCATATTAAAATTATGTTGGGGACCATAGAGATCATGTAAATCACAACTATTATAATTTGCATTTTAGATTTAAATATATTTTACGCAGAAAAAAAAAAAAGATAAATAAAAGGATATTCAATTCTCCCTGTAAAAGCCGTAGGCTCCACCAGCAGAAGCAGCCGCCACTCGCCCCGAATAGCCACAGCCATCCGATCTTCCATCGTGTGGTCCAGATTGCTTGTGGCCGCTTCAGTTGGAATCAGCTTCTTGCAGCTTCTCGTCGCTCTCCGCCAATTTTTCTAGCTTCTGCTGCTTCTCGTCCGAATCCGGTTGATCCAATATATAACCAGCTTCTGCTTCTGTTTCAGGAAACTTCTCTCCCCCTCTTGTCTATCCTCTTCGCTCCCTCTCTCCCGACGCGCTCGTCGCCCCGACCGCCGCCGCTTCCCCGCCGCATCGCCTTCCATTCCTCTCCCTCTCCCTCTCCCTCTCCACCGATGTCGCCGTGTCTCGGCCGGCGCCGTCGCCATAACGCGCCGCGCGCTGGCGGCGCGACGGCACCCCCGGGCTGCGGCGCACCGCACCGCGTCGGCCCCCGGTGGTGGCCGTCCCTGGCCACGGCGCACCGCGGGTGGGCCGCGCCGGCGGCCGCCGGAGTGCCAGCCCTCGGTGCTGCCTCCTGACGCCGGTCTGCGTGTGCTCCTCTGTTTCACGAAGCCCTAGCTCGCGAGGTTTCACCACAAGGGGTACGAATAGATCGATTGAGTGGAGCCAGGCAGATTTGGTCATGGAGATGACTATGGTCGTCGAAGCCAGTTTCTCTCTTGCCTAACCACTGCTACACCAAGCTATCTGGTTTCCTTTATTTCTCCATTCTTCATTCCATTTAATTAGTTGTCATGCTTCCTTTTGTGTCAAATCTGATGACACTAGCCACTAATTTCTATCGTTCAGGTAGTAGTGGTTTAAATCGAAAGCCCCTTTTCTTACATTCAGTTTTCTTTATTTATTTTTAGGTGACAACAAATCGTTAAAGTTCAGTTCTATATTTATCCAGAGACCTGACAAAAAAAATGAAAAAACACAGCATTTGAGTTGTTAAAAATTCATAGTGCCGGTAGTTTCATTGTAGTGCTGATTGATAGAAATTGTATGAATATAAAGGCAAGCATTTGTTTCTTCTCTTGACTTATTTACAGGTCTTTCGTGGAGTGGACATGGCCTTCCTTGTTTTCATGTTATGGATACGAGCTCCGTAGGTATTTCAGTTTTTGGTTATCCTGCTGACTATGTGGCCTCTATGCTGTCATTGTTGCTGTGAAGAGGCAATTTCCTTTAAAAACGGCTGTTCCGTCTTTTCTCAGGTTGATTTCTGCTGCAGCTGTGTTAGGCCTGCTTGGTTCCAAAGAACTACTGACTGTGCTGGATCTCATGATACATCTGTTACCAAATTTTGTTGCCTTGATTTCTTTATGAATTATGATATCCACCTACATGTCCTTGTATATGCCTGTTACTTACAATTACTACATAGTTCAGCAGCACCAAAGAACAAATACATGATTTAGGGTGATCATGATGACCTTAGTTTTTATCCCGGCCCAGGTTACACTAAAATGGGTAAAAATTGAATTTGGGTTTCTCCATCAGTGATACGATTCATTTAGACATATATACAGTTTTGCGGCTTCTATATAATGCATGTCGTTTGTGTGTTCAAAACTAATGATTTTGTTAGCGTAGAAACTATAATGTTTTAAATTCGGTTGGAATTGTGTAGGTTCATCAGTCTGGTCATCTCCCATCGTTTCCGTGTGACAATGGCTACAGATAAGTAGGATACTAGGATCTGAATAAAACCATTGGTCAACTTAGCGAGAGCCTGCACAGAATATTTTGCTATAGGGAACCAAAATTCCAAGGTGATCTGCTTGCGTCATCTATGTACAGTAGAGCTGGTCCATGAAGATTGAAGCAGCCATTATGAAATTATATCAGTTTTCCCTATGTTAGGACAAAAATAAAGGGTTGACCAAATTCCATCTTCTAAAAAGGAAGCAGCCTGCAAAAGAAATGGAAGACATTGGTCGCCACCTTCTCTAGACTTTGTCTATTAAGCTTTTCTCTGTCAGCCTGAAATTCAGGTAGCACTCCTCCCTCTTTCTTGTTTTTTTTTCCCAGCCTAATTTCATCCAGCATTTAAAGATCAAGGTCCATTTTCTATGATCCCTAACTCCAAATCTTGTTGCCTCAGTGGTATCCTTTGTGACATCAACGTGTCCTAATCCAATTTTAGAAAATGCTGGCCTTCTTATTGGTGCCCCAATTTTACCATGGGTCACTTCTACTTCTAAACCTAGCAGCAATAGTTTCCCTCATATTTACCATTGCAGTTACCATAATGAAACAAACCTATTGAATGGTCCTAATGGATAGAAGGGGGGGGGTAGTAGCTTATTGAAAATTTCTACAACAACACCTAGCAAAGATGTTAGACAATTAAATGGCGAAGCGAGTGTTGCGTTAGCCTACTAAAAAAGTAAGCCACCTACCACAATTCTAGTGACTATAATTTCTAAGCACACAATGGCTAAGTCACTACACTAAGGTTAGTGTGCTCTCAAAGGCTAACTAAAGAGCCACACTAACCACTAGACCCGACACGAGTTTGCTCTCAAAACTAATTATACTAAAGAGCGAAGCAACACTAGAAATGTAAATGCAAGGTAGGGGATGTGATGATTATACCGTCATGTCGAGGATAGAGCCAATCACAATACGATGGAGCCAATCAATCACAATCAATCAATGAATACCAAGAAAACCTCAGATAAGGTGACATAAGATTTTTTACCGAGGTTCACTTGCTTGCCGGCAAGCTAGTCCTCGTTGTGGCGATTCACTCACTTATAGGTTCACGCGCTAATTGGCATCACACGCCAAACCCGCAACCGGGTGCCGCACAACCAACACAAGATGAGGATCACATAAGCCACGAGCAATACACTAGAGTTGCCTTTGGCGCTCCACCGGGGAAGGCACAAGAACCCCTCACAATCACAATGATCGGAGCCGGAGACAATCACCTTCCTCCGCTCGACGATCCACCAATCACCGGGTCGTCTAGGTGTCGGCAAACACCAAGAGTAACAACAACTCCACTAGCCCAAATCGTCCAACTAGTGCCACAAGATGCTAGAACACTAAGCAATGCACTAGAGGCTCTCCAATCTCACTCAAGATGATGAAATCAAGTGTGCAAGTGAGTGGAGTGGTGTGCTCAGCTCTCAAAGGGTGTATGCAGCTGTTAGAAGTGCCAATAGAGTGGCCAAGGCCGGCCACTAACCCTATTTATAAGCCCACAAGCAAATAGAGTCGTTACCCCTTTGGAGCAGCTTTCTGCGAGGGCACCGGACACGGCGGTGGTGGCATCGCCCTAGGGGTGGCGGTGCCCCCCAACGGTCGAAACCAACGGCTAGTTTGACTAGCCGTGGTCACCGGACAGGGTGGCGGTAACCAACCAACCAGCTGCCCGAAAACCCCCTTCTCTGGATTTTTATGGCGGTGCACCGCCCTCAAGGCGGCGGTGCCCAGCCCCAGCTTCCTTGCTCTCGGCTGAAAAACAGCGGTGACACCGCCCTGCCAGCGGCGGTGACCTGGCGGTGCACCGCCCTCACGGTGGCAGTGTACACCGGACATGCCGGTGCCACACCCAACTCTGCTGCTCTTGGCCACGTCCAGGTGGGCACCGCCCTAGGGGTGGCGGTGCCATTGGACAAGGTGGCAGTGCCCCCACCAGAACACCTCCCTCTCGGCCACCACTGTCGGTCACCGCCACAAGGGTGACGGTGCACCGTCACAAAGGGTGGCGGTGCCCTCGGTGCAGCACCCTGAGCCTGACAACGCCTCCTTTTCTTCACCTTTTTCACCACCTTTGCAAATGCCCTAACACTCCAAGCGTTTCACCATCACGTGCAAGTGTGTTAGCATTTTCACAATCATTTTTTAAAGGTTAATCACTTCTCATGATTGTGCACTAGGCCTAAAATGTAATGCAAGTATTTTAACACCTAGTGGCACTAGATGATCGAGTTGTCCAATAAGAGCTCCCCTCTTAATAGTACGACCATCTATCCTAAATATGATCACACTCGCTAAGTGTCTCGATTACCAAACCAAAAAGCTCATATTTAGTTTCACCTTTGCTTTGAGCTTTTTGTTTTTCTCTTTCTCCTTTTCAAGTCCAAGCACTTGATTATCATGGTCACCACACTATCATCATGATCTTCACCATTGCTCTATCACTTTGAATAGTGCTACCTATCTCATGATCACTTTGATAAACTAGGTTAGCACTTAGGGTTTCATCAATTCACCAAAACCAAACTAGAGCTTTCACCTATTAGTGATATGAAAAACATACCAGCTTCCTAATACTGAGAAAGGAGTGGCCTTACTGATTTGGTCACAATACAATGCTTCTTTTCTTACATCTAATTCCTTTAGTCTGTTTTTTGGCTAATTTTGACTCAAATTCAGGTTTCATCATCATGATGGGAAAAAGAGAGTGCTTCAAACCAATGCAGCTCATATTCTACCACAAAATTCATATTCAACTGCATGATCCTTCCTTTAAAATGGCAACAGCAATACAAATGAAGTTGTTGGCATTACTGAGGAATCTGATCTGGACAGAATTAGGTAATCTCTAAATTCATTTAAAAAGTAGTCTGTCCATGCGAGCTTGTTTCTTTATGCTTGTATAAATATGAACAGTGGTGGTAAGCCCATGGGCCATGACTTGCTATCATTGATTTTTTTTGAAGACTAGCACAAATAATTGACAAGCAGTATCCTCCTGCAATATTATTTTTACTTGCCCAAAAAGTATGGCGATGCCAGTTACTATTTCAGTATTACACTGCCTCTTAAATTACTCCACTCTGGGTCGTAATGGACATGCATTAGTTGCTGCTGTGGTAGTTCCTGGTCCTAATTGTTGGGGAAAAAGAAGTGCACACATCCATGCTTACATTAGGATTTAATCTCTTTCGGTACAAAAAAGGGAAGAATTCCTAATTCCTATCTCCTTCCTATGCCCTTGTGGCATGGCCGTCGTGCTCTGACGTGCTCATGCTGCCTGAGTCCTTGGTCGATTGCTTACTTGCCTAATGAGGCTTGATTTACCAAAAAAAAAAAAGAGCATTATTGGTGTAGTAATCTCATCGAGTCAGGCTGCTCTCATTTGTTTCCGCTGCATTTGGTTGCAAGAAACCTTGGTGTTTCAATTGAGTTGGACTTTATCATTTCTCCTGGCCTAATAGTGCCACTGATTCTTATCTTTGTAATAGTGCGGTGATGATCAAGTTATTGGGAAGTACCTGCTGCTCTATAGCAACATGAACAAAGGTTAGCCTTAAGCCTATTTTTTGGTGCCTACAAAAGGAAAAAAAAACTATTTGATTCTTGCTGATGCCTCTATTTCTATGGCTCTGAGAAGCATTTTAGTCCAACTGATTTTTGCAGAAAGTCTCATAGTTGTCTACTATTTTACTTTACTGCAGTTTGATATCTTCAATATCATTTTCTTTCTGTTGATTTTTCCTACAAATATATGTCCAGTTTTGATTCAATAGAATTCAGTGTCCATTTGAACCTAGCAACTTCAACAAGATTATAGTCAATTAATTAACAGCAGCCCTTAATGTTTGCTGGAACAGAATGTCCGTCCGTGGCTTTTAGCCTTGCAATCTACGCTTCAGCCTCAAACCCACTCAATAAACATGTGTTACATTCTAACACCGTCCATTTCTCATTATCGAATTAACATACTATCATCTATTGCGCTCTTTTCCATACACCATTACCTTAAAACCCTGTTAATACACTTTCTGTAAACTTGCAGGCAAAGTACGACTCTACCAGACTACAGACAAAATAACCTTCAAAAATAGCTGCAATCACAACTGCTTCAATATCATAAACTCGGATAGGAGACTTCTTATGCAGCAAAGAACCTCTGAGAAGACCATCTCAAATTTAGTGCCCCTTCAAATTTCGCTATTTCTAACAAGTAAACATGCAACACGACCACTTAACATCCACATCATTCACAGAATGTTCAGACAAGTCCACTCTGAATTACCTTGTCCAATATGTACAGTAAACATATGAACCCTATGTGCACAAACCTAAACATAAATCGCTTGTGCCTGGCAGTATGCAGGGTTATACTAGTTCAGCCAATAAAGAAGTGGCTCTCGAGACCCGCACCATGTTTGTGGCCTGCCAGAGGCCCAAGCGCCTCCCCTTGAAGCCCAAAGACATGAAACCCTAATGGAAGTGAATCTCAACCTTTGATTTCAATCCGACGGTCAAAAATCATCCGGACAGAAATACTCAGATAAAAGCCGGTGAAAACCCTTCACCGGCTTCTTCATGCACTCCTTCCCTCTCCTTCCCACCTTCTTCACGCATACATGCCGCATTACAGAGAGAAGCGGCAGACGTTGTGGTATGGCTGGGACCGGCGACTTTTTCGGCTACTTTGTCGCTGTAGCGTCTTGCATGGCTCGCGCTGTTCCGTCGAGCCCGGCAGCCCCGGTGCCCTTATCTTGGCGCAATGGTGGTGGTGGAAGCGAGGGGACGCGCGGCGCCCCAAGCCGTCAGTCCAGCAGCGTGCGCGCTACCGGCTGCGCGTGGAGGTTGAGCCGCGCTTCTGCGGCGCACCCACCCTTAGGGCGTCTTGGGCGGCGCAAGGCGGTGGTGGGTCCGCGACGGAGGCGCCGCACCCGCCCTCTCCGCTCGTCACGCTAACCCTCTCCGTGGATCTCGAGTAGCGAAGCGGTGGAGGCGCGACGACCTCGCGCATGGTGGAATTCCGCCTTTGACGGCGGCGCTCGTTAGACGGACGACGAGGTGGCCTGCCGATCCGGGCGGTGGGGATCTGGCGGCTGCCGCCGAGGTCTCATGGAGGAGGTGGCTGTCATCACTAAGTTCGTGGCGCTTCGGTGAGCTAGCTGCGTCTTGCCCTCTCTTCATTTCTTTCACGTTTTTGAGGCGATCAAGGGCGAGTTCGTTCGTGCGTGATGCAGGAACCCGTTGATTCGTGTTCTTTTCCTTGCTTGCATGCTTCAATTAGCGAATCTGTTGCTGAGCAGTAAGAGAGCAGCACATGTTCTTCGAATGAATTAATTAATAACTAGTAGACTACAGTAGTAGAAATAATTATGCATTTTCTCTGAATGTTGATATGCTTGTTACTGCATCTAGTAGTAGCACAAACAGATATAAAAGGAAAAGTGATTCTAGCTATATCAACTAATTCTGCATGGTATGTGATGTACTTCTTCCCTGATTTGGAGTTGTGACAGCAAGTGTTTTTTGGCAAGTTAAGGGGGAAATTTATTCTCATTGTCTGTTCTAGACAAAGCAGCGTTGCCTGTAGCCACAGCACCATAGCAATTGTTTTATTTTTCTAAGGTAGGATTAAAAATACCTGATTGTTTGTTATTTTTGGCTCTTTCAGATATAGAATTCCTTGATTAATTTGGATAGGGCAGTGCCGACAAGAGCCACATTCTTGCCGCCTTGGTAAGTTCTGCTTCCATATGTTCTGCACTATATACCCCGTCAGCATTGTTAGACCTTATGCCAATTATTATTCATTGCAGTTAATTTTAAAAATTTGCACTCATGTTAGCAGTCAGCATTGTTACACCTTATGCAAATAAGTATCATCCCTACCTCCGTAAATATATTAGATTCTGTCTCTGGATTGGGACAGAGAGTATTTGAGAGCCTTGTCATATGTGGTTTTAAGCTTACCACCGTGTAAAAAAATTTATTTAGCCTTGCCAACCGATGCGAGCTCTCACTACTGAAGATAATTTTTTTTCATATATAAAGTTGTCATATGTATCTACTTTTATTTAGCCTTGCCAACTGATGTGAGCCCTGACCTCTGTAAATATATTATGTTTTATGGGTTGGTCATTATAATATAATTATGCAATTGCTTGTGTGGTCTATAATCAGTGATTATTTTATTGGGCTGGCCCACAATATGGGCTTGAATTGTAATGTTGGGATGTAATGAAAAAAAACCAATTTATAGCTGGGCCAAAAAACATTGGGATAATTGGGCTGATTGTAATTGAAAATAAAAAGGAAAAAGCCCATGCTATATGGGCCGTATGTGATTGCCACGTCATTCGCCATGTCATTTGCCACATAACCTGCCTTGTCATCTGCCACGTCACATGTGACATGTCATCATACATGTAGCGCTATTCTGTTCAATACGTTATGATGAGTTTAGTCTCGTCACTGCATCAATGACTGGAGAATTATCGTCACTCTGTTTCAATGACAATGTCCTCTAGTGGTCATAGAAGCTGGGTAGTGACCCACCTTCTGTGACGATAGTCACTTCATCACTATAGGCAGGCAGTGACAGGAAACAGGTTGTTATTGTTATAATCTAATTGTCACAGAAGCCCATAATTTTTGTAGTAAGAGGACAACTTTCTTTATTGCCACAAGATCAGAATCAACAAGGTTTGGTTCTTTTCTCACAAATAGAGGTACTCAGTCTCTCATATGTGGGATCTCTCACAACAGCGATGACTTTGGCTAGACTTTAGAGAAAACATCAGCGGGATCTCTCAAGAGTAGCGATGACTCTAGCTAGAATTAGAGAAAACTAACACCTAGAGATGGAAAACACTTACTAGAAGAGATAGCTGGCTTGGGCAGCGACTCCTCTTATTTATAGAGCTATTAGACGTTTCCAAGTCTTCCCTTAGATATTTCCTTGAACCACTTAATCCTAGGGGCATAATGGTCTAAGTTGGGTTCCTTGCATCGGATGGCCATGATCCCTTCATGAGGATGCTTCACCTCAACGCAACCTCTCTAGTGACACCACATGGTGCCCCGAGATCCATCTCGGGTTTTGAGTCCTAATCCCGGTAAACTATCTGCCCATGGTTTTGAGGACGAAACCGCCAAACCCAACTGGAGTCACATATATGTTACGTTTCCTCCCCGATCTCGACACATGTCACCACTTGTCCATGACCGCCCGATCACCATGTCCTCACGCCACCACTTGACTTTCAACCAGCATCTTGACTTTGTCAACATCGTCTACGCCATGTCCACATGTACACACTTGCTTGTTGATGTCCCAAGTGTTAGCCACACATGGTCAATGCTCTAGCCCTCAGTCCCTCAATATAAGCCTGTGACAGAACCGCCTAATTTATACAAGATTAAGTATGGCTGTCCCCGCTAACATGTTGACACGCGCATACTTTCACTTATACAAACCCGGTAGTTCGCCGAGTGTCACGAAGGACCTCGGTAAATCAACATCACAACCAAGATCGCGTGATTAAGCAAATACACATCACATACGCGGAGTTGCAGCGGAAAAATATTACATTTGGGTTCACAAATAATAGTACAAGTTTGGGTTTTAAAACCGATTAGAGAAAACAACATAGCTTTCAAATGATTACATTAATATAAGTTCTAAATACATTGCTAGCATAAGTGACATCCTCTGATAAAAGCATATAGGTGAGAAGTAAATATAGAGTCATTGAGCCCACCGTCGGTTAGCCACCATCTTTCGCAGGCCAAGAACTTCACCTGCAACATGGTAGGATAAACACTGAGTACTCGAATGTACTCAGCTAGACTTATCTGTTAGAAACCAAAACAAATGACACCAAGGATTATGCAAGGCTTTCTTTAGTGGACTAGCTGACTCGTTTACGAAAAGCATAAGTTATCATGAAGAAACCATTTTAAGTACTTTGCATCATCTTTATTATGACCTATCCATCTAGGTAAGCACCTATACTATAGCAATCACTTGATTAACCAATAACATCCAGTTATCAACTTAGATTTAGCATATCCCATACCATCCAGATAACCATCAGTGTTCCATCATAATTATTACGATGCTGTAGCTTGAGTCAAGTGCTCACTATCCAGGAGCGACGACGATTCGAATCGATTCCTAACCAGCTGGTGATTTATTCCTCACACAAACTACACTCACCGATCAAGTGAGCTACAGATCACCAATGACATTTTCCAAGTAGCCGTGGGATAACAGTCATGGACCGCACTACCCAGGGATCGCGAGCCAGGACGGACCTTGGGCTCACTCTTTGCGTCTCCGTCATACCCCCTTCAGCACCAGTCTGCCAATCCGAGTTTATTCCGGCTCGAATAGTGTCACTAGCTTCTCGGTCGAAAGGTACTTTATTCGGCCAGCTAAATGTGAGGCATACGTTCAACATGACAAGAGGGACGAGCAACGATCGGTCCTTAATCGACACAGACGGAAAACTAACAGCACCCCAGAACCCTGTCTGGTTGCCTCCAACTTTTCCGTTCGGTCTTCAATTATCCATCACACATGGTTAATTACAGGATATCATTCTTTCCATAATTAAATTCTTCCAGTAACCACCTATAAATGTAGGTGTCCGGAAATCACCGATCGCTACCGGTCTAAGCAAGGCTAAGCAGTTATTCGATCCAGACCTAATAGGGTAAAAGGTAATAAGGTAGGCAAAGATAGTAATAAATGCGTCAACGGTTTCAATCAACTCCTACAACTTAATGCAACAATATATAAACTCATATATAGAAAGAATTGCTTTTATCAAGTAGGAGATTTAGAATGCTCCGGGGCTTGTCTGGAATCCAACACTAGGTTAGTGTTTGTTAGACGACACTCGCTTAGTGAGCATCTCCCGTTCTAGCACTTGTCCAGTCCTTCCACCTTCGGGATAGGTCCACCATACACCGTCTTCGGGTTCGGCTCCAACATCACGTCCTTCACGTGGTTCATCTAGCGCACCTAGATGAGATGCAAGATGCAAGTGCATGAATATGAAGAATGGTAATACAAGATGCATCACATAAGCTTTCAAGACAAACACAAGATTATGCAAGACATAGACACCAATAGCTATTTAACTAACATCACACAACTAACTATAGAGAGCAAGCGCATCAAGCATGACACAAGTTTAACAAGGTCACAAGTATCATAACTTGACCATCAACAAGGGCATAAGCCACACTTAGCAACACATGGAGTAAACAACCACAACTAGCATATAATTATTAACTTATGTTGCAAACACATAATTGGGCAAAACCAACCTTACCAACATTTCACACATGACTAAAGAACACCAGAAAGCATGGTGCTCACCTCTAAATAATTTTTCTTAAAACATTTCTTAATTTATTTAGACATCAAGGTGTATTTATGAACATATACAAAAAATGCACAATAAATTCTACAAAAATTACAGTAGCTCACATATCCTCTCAATAGTCTACTGTACAAATTTCATACTATTTGCATAAGTATAGCTGCCTCTACGAAAAAGACAATTTGTTATTGCAAGAAATCATGTGAGAGCGAGATAAACCAATAACTCACTCATACTTCATCCAATACTCATGAAATTTTTACCACACATCAACTATCACATGAGTAGCATGTCACAAAAATTTCACTTTATTTCGAGCCCTAGATCTACAGTTATGGAAAATAATAAATTCAACTAGCATTACAACCTTACTGCACAAATCTATTTTTACAGCAAAATATTTAAACTAAAACATACCATATTATAGATCTACTGCATAGATAATTTCATAAGGATTCCAAAAAGTCCTCATTTACTATTTTACGATTTTTCTACTAATTACTACGAATTTTCAAAGTGGATCATTCAAATCTGCCTAAATCAAAGAAAAAGGGATCTAAATCTTGCATCGAGGACCCTGAAGTTTCCACAAATAAAACCCGAACGAATAGATCCTTTACTGCACTATTCATATGAGTCACTGATTCATCATTTAACCCCTTGGAAAACACCACATTCATGCGCGTGGTCCTCCTTCCTCATGACGGCAGCACAGGGAGTGGCTGGACTCGTGGCTCCGGCCGGCTGAGGCGGCGTTGGCGGCGTGCTGCTGCAGGCTTCGGCTGAGGCGGATCCAGGCGCGCTTCTAGGTGACCGCAGCATGGCCAGAGGGGGCCTGTGGCCTGCTGGCCGCGCGAGCAGGCGGGACGCCGGCGGCTGCTCCGGCGGCGACGGCACTACGGCAGCCGTGGCGACAGGAAAAGGGGCGCAGGAGGGGCGGCAAATGACGGCGAAGGTGGTGGCGCACTCGGTAGGATCGGAGAAGGCTCGGAGGTGGAAGAACGACAGCGGCGCAGGAGCTTCGCCGCTCGGCAAAGGCGGCCATGGCCGTAGCTCGGCGCAAAGCGACTGGCGAAGCGAGAAGCGGCAGCGCGAGTGAGAGGGAGTGTGGAAGCTCTGGCGCTCGTTATGGAGGAGCAAGGCGCGAGGCGGCGCGTGGCACTGAGGTGGGACGCGCGTCAACAATGGAGGGCGTGCTCTGCTGCATGGGCGACGCGTCGACCTTCTGCCGAACACCTAGCGCGCGTTGGCGTGGGCGAGGTGGGGAGCCGATTTGGGCTGCTTACGGGCCGAATAAGACATTGGGCCAAAAATGAAGTTTGCTCATATCGGCCTGCTCTACCTTTTTCATTAAGGCACTCAGGTCATTTGAGCAACATAATAGTGGATACTTAATCTCCAAGATAATAGCGTCAGCGCGTTGACGGCGATGAACAAAAGCCCAAATTGATGGTCAAAACGAAGTCCAACGAGTGCCATCATTATACATGCTCATATCCTTCATGTATACTCCAACTTTTATTTTGGGACCCGATCATGTTGCTTAACAAAATCACGAGAACGCGAGATGCCAATGTCGACGACGATGAATTCCAGACTTACAAAAATTTTAAGTACCGAAAACAGCTGCCGATTCAAAGTTTGAGCCTCGATTTGACTTAGTTCCAAGTTGATATGGCTCTTGGTCCAAAAACAAAGTTTATTCTACTCTAGTCAATCTTTAACTTTTGTTTAAGGTGCAACTCCATGCAAAGAGTGTAAGTGATTGGTCAACATCGGTCAAATTACCATCACGGTAAAGCTCAAATAAGAGTTTTTGACTGATTGAGGCATTTTCTTGACTTCTGTTCCACACGAACACTTCATGACTTTTGTTGTAGAGTTCAATTAGAATCAATTGGGTAAGGCAGAAAGGTTTGGATGATGACCTATACTTCTATTCACTTAATAAAGCAATCCAAGACAGATACTTCTATTCACTTAATAAAGCAATCCAAGACAGATTATAACTTATCATTTCATGTGACTTCTTGATTTCAAACTTCATGAAACTTTTTCAATCATTCATGTGGGTGGAAATTGATGTGAGACATATAAAATAAGCACCTTCAACATTACTTAGGTAAATATCCGAAAAGGGCCAATATGCAAGCAAAGGTGTGTTGCCCGAGTTTAAGTTGGAGCTCACTCTTGTAGATTTGATCTTGACACCTTCATCACCACTTAACATGCCATGTTTGAGTTCAAACCCATTGCTTAACTGGTGACAAACACCTGAGGTGTTACAAAGATATTGAAGTCTACTATTGTCCAGAATTTTCTCATGATATTTGATCGTTCAAAATCAGACATAAGCCGAAGAGTGTTGGCTGCTCCGAAACGATAGGATGGGGAAAACAGAGGAAAAACCATATCCTAACTATTTATTTCACTAATCCTTATACCTTAAGCCTATAAATTAAATGAAATTATGGGAACACCCTACAAGATTATTGCAGTCATTACAAAGATTCAAAACAATCGTAAGCATAATGTCAAATCAACAAAGCAATAAAGGTGCACAATTTAATCATTGGCTTAACTTGCGATACTATCGTTCTTATTGTACTAGGGTAACTATCCTAAGACTAATCTTCAAATTACGCAAGAAAGTGATGAGAAGCAGTTCTAAAAGCATATCAAACCAAGGAGTGAAGATAAGAACAAAGACTTTAAAATAAACACCAATGTAGAGATGAATAGCAATGGTAGAGTTATAGTAGAGAAGAAAATATCAAGGTTCATAGAGCAAGGGTTTTTGTAGCGGCTTGTAAACCTTAGAACGACCAGTTTGTACTAGGCTTGCATCTTACAGTCAGCATTGCTCTGATACTACTTTGTAGCAACCGGTTTTAAGAACAAAACTAGATACACACCATATGTGAGTCTAGGAAGTCAAATATCATATATAGCTATAATAAGGGTAATATCGATGGACAATGCTCAATATATAACGTACTTAATACAAAGAATATAACCTTAGATGGCAAACAACGGAAAAACAACTCCGATCTTCAGACGAAGATTTCAAATCCACAGGGATAACTGACTGGTTGATCATAAGCTTAAATCCTCCAAACTCTAGCAATCTGGTATCTATCTGAGATTTTTTCAAAGATTTAAAAAGTAAAGCAAGCGTAAGTACATGTCGTACTCAACAAATATAACATGGGGTTCATGAGGCTCAAAGGGCTGACACTGATTTAACTGCGATTAGCTTTTAATTGTCATAATTTTAACAAAGGAGTAGCAACAAGTTTATCACAAGCCCATATAAACACATGATCAAGTAAATATGAATAATGAATATCATAAACAGTAATCATTAGTGAGCATCTTCATCGTCAGTATCATCAGTGTTCATTATCATTAATCCTTAATGATCATCTATTATGTAAGGGTTTTAAGACCGTTCGTGACCGTGGGCACGGCTGATATACCAGTTTTACACTCTACAGAGGTTGTACACTTTCACTGTGAGTCGTGATTTACCCTTTTGTCCGAGGTCGCGAGCCTCTTGACCCACTATCAAGGAAGGTCTTCAGGGTTTACTATGAAGCCTTTCAAAGGTTCGTCAAACAAGTTAGGGCCATTAGATTCACTCGGCAAACAGAAATAGCGCCCCCCTATCTGATGGCACAATGACGCGTAGCCTATACTCAAGGGAACAGAGGATGCACTATACCCGATTTGTTAAGCTATTTTTACGCAAATAAAGGTAACCACTAACGAGCTATAAAAGATCCTCATACTGAGCTAAAGCTAGAGTCATGTAGCCCTCACAGCTGTACTGTAAGTTCCGATGATCACTTACAGATAAGTTCTTAGGGAGAGGAATCTAGAGCATCATAAAATAGCCCAATACTCTAGCCTTCTTGTTTTATGTTGCTAAAAAGCATCTTTTAATGTTTATTGCATATAACATTAGTCAAATTATAAGATCATGACTTTAGTTGAGCACTAGCATCAAATTACCCAATGCAATATCCCATAGGTGTCAAGGTACAGGGTAACAAAGTACTAGTGAAAGGTCCTTGTGTGGTTTTGTTTATTGAGTGACAACCTCCCTCTAATCGTCATCTCGACCTTTCAAGTGGTATCAGAGTTAGGCCTCTCATTTGTGGTCTTCATCGACCCGAGAGGATGACGACTTATGAGCTAGATGTTGATTGTCCATATGTTTTTTATGGCACATAATTTGATGATTGTGGAAGATTGCTCTACCTCATGGTCAAGTGATGATGATGATGATGATACCACAAAATCACTCGACAAGATTGATAGTGATGCCTCAAGTAATGCCAATGTTGATGCTACTCCATGCACACTTGATGGTGATAATGATGGATCATGCTCGGGCTATGAGAGTGATGTTTCTTCAAGCTCTCCAACTACATCACATTGCTTCATGTCATAAGGTGACACTAAGGTCTAATGCAAATGTGATTGATCTTGATTAATATGAGGAGCTTCTAGATAGATATGGTGGCATGATCAAAGCTTTAGAAAAAGAGATGGCTAAAACCGAGAAATTAAAAAATAAAAACTCTTTTCTAAAGAACACATGTGAACAACAAAAGCATCTACTTTATGTTACTGCTTGTTCACATGAGGAGCTAAAATTGGCTCATGAGGAACTTAGTGTTGCTCATGATAAATTGGTATAAGACCATGCCTTTCTCACTATGGAGATTTCTAATGGAAAAACTAAAACTAGTGAGAGCTCATCACATGGGTCAATTGATTAATCACATATTATTACTAACCCTTGTGATGTAGGCAAGAAGCATGTATCCATCTCTTGTGATGATTTATTAGAAATGCCATTTTCTTCACAAATAGATGTTTGTCCTACTTATATGTCTTGTGAGATTAACCTTTTCAAGGAGAACAATGAGCTTAAAAATAAAGTGAAGAAATTGAGCAACAAGTTAGAGAGGTGCTACAACTCAAAAGTCACCTTTGAACACATGTTGAAGACTCAAAAAAACTATGATGACAAGTGTGGCCTTGGCTTCAAGAAGGAAATGACAAAGAGCGAAAGAAAGAGAAAAAAAGATGAAGAAGCTACAACAAATAAAGCTCTCTCATACCATGTGCTACCAGTGTCATGAAGCGGGACACCTTGCAAATGGTTGCCCTAACATTGAGAAGCTCAAAAAGATAAAAGAAGAAGAGAGGCTCAAGCATGTTTAGTGTTTCAAGTGCCGCATTTGGGGTCACGTTACCTTAATGTGTCCAACCAAGCAATTGGTGAAGCAACTAGAAGTGCCTCAACCAAAGCCACAAGTTGAGCAAGAGAAGATATCCCAAGAGCAAATCAAGATCAACCATGAAGATGATGGTGATTTGATGATAAAGAAGAAGAAAATAAGGAGTGGAAAGGCAAGGCATCTAATGTAAACTTAAGATGCCAAGATGATGAGAAAGAATAAAGATGAGGAGAAAGATTATGCTCACATCAAGTGCTTCGAGTGTGGAAGGACGTGACACTTTGCCTCTAAGTGTCCTACCAAGCTTGAGAAGAAGACTCAAGCAATTCATGAGAGGCAAGGCAATGAGAAGCACCACATAAGCAAGAAAGTGAAGGCTCAATCAAAGAGAAAGTGCTACTTATGTCGAAAAAGGGGACACATGGCACATTTATGTCCCCTAGATAACACCCCTAAGCCTATTTCAATTAATGATGATTCTATATTTAGGAAGTGTGGTAATGGTACCTCTATAGTTGCTATTGCAAAACATCCCGCTATTCATACTAAGGCTATGCCTTAATATGTTGCATCTAACTTGAGAGGATCCAAAATTGTTTGGGTACCATCAAAAAGTGGATAATTGTTTGTAGCTGTCATCGGCATTGGAGACTTGATTCAATTGATCTCATATTGTTCGTCATATGTTGAATCAAGTTATGAAGTTTAGTGCACATCCAAACCCAATGCCAAGTGAAAATTGAGTGAAATCCAAGTGCTATCAACATACAAGTGCTATATTTTCAAGTTGTTGGTGATTCATTGGATATATTTGATGACTTGCAAATAATTGAGTTGAAGCTTGCTAGTTGGATGATCATGAGCTAGCCTAGGTATATTTTTTGTTGATCATTTTATTTGGGTGCATATGAGTTGATTGAATTGGATAAATATACAATGTTGCTTGCTATGAAATGATTGAATGGATAATTGATTAGTAGTCAAGTTTGAATTAATTTGTGTCGGATAAGTTTATAAGATGACATTTAGTAAATAGATTGAATGGATTTATGTCTTGTGAAAGTATTCAAACGAGTTAGTTTCAAGTTTGATTCATATTTGATGAAGTATAGCTTAAATGATTGAAATCTGTCTTATATTGCAAAATCTGAGCAAGCTGTGATCTTAGCCATGTTTGAGTGATCAAAACTTATTGAATTGGCATAAAAATTGATATACATGTTCTAGACTTATGCTATAAGATGTATAAATTTTATGTGAATTTGATAAGAGATACTTCAGTTTTGGAGTGAATCTTGTCAGTTATAGTGCAACAGTCATGTAGCAGGGATGGAAGAATTGAAATCTGGTAGCAATCTAGAAATCAAATGAAACTCAAATTTTATAGCCGCTAGATAACTTAGTTAAGCACATCTCCACCAAATTTCGTGGCATTTGAATTTGTATTTTGAGAGATGTATTTTTCTTTGAAGAGTACAAAATCTATCAAAAAAGTGATAAATGTTGGATTGATCTAGAGTCACTTTTATTGAAAGGTCCTAAAGTTAAAAATATGTTTATAAGTAATTGAGACACCTAAGTTTGGTATTAAGATGATCTTTAAGCATGACAAGTGTACAATGTCCTTTGATTGTGGAGTGTACTTTGCACACATTCGGTACTTAAATTAGAAGATTAAGATCAAACTTAAGATGAAGATGAAGTTTAAGTTCCAGTGACTTTTGAAAATCATTTGGTAGAAAGTAAATGACTTAAACAAGTAGAAAGAAAAGGACTTGAAGAAGGAATCAAGGTTACTCATCAAGTTAAATCCATCATTTGGATCAATCAATCAAGTTATTTCAAGTGAGTATCAAGAATGATTCTTGGTGAGAGGTTATTTCTCTCTATTATAGGGGCTTGCCGTCTATGAATAGGTAAACCAAGTGTGGTACTTTGAAGTCTAAGATGGAAGTGGTGATCCGAGAAATATTTAAGATACTTAGTTAAAGCGATCAAAAGGGTTGACAAAGAAAAGTAAATAACACCCAAAAGAAAGCTAATCATAATATTTCAATTGGTATTCTCATGTTGATGCTTTTATGCAAGCATTGATTAAAAGATGAAGCAAGCCAACCAAAACAAGAAAGTGCACTTGATCATAAATGGTATTTATTTCATATGGGGGAAGAATGGAATTCAAAATATTATCTATTGGTCTTCACGAAGCTCATAATTAGACTTCACATTACTATTGAAGAAATGAATTGAAATCTATATGACTATTCTCTACTCCAACATAGCAAAAATATCATTGTAATATACATGATCATTTCATCCCTTACTAGTATGCGGTTAGTGCATATAGTACATACTTTATAGGATCATGCATAACAAATGAAATGCTTTTATTCATAGCCTACCATTATTGCTTGAATGATTAATTGATCTAGTGGTTAGTATATGAATTTGTTAATGAGCTAAGTAAAGCCAATTACTTGATTTAATTTGGATTGCCAACAAGTGATAAGTATAACATTGGAAAGATAACCCTTGTAAGACGTGTGAAGAAGCTTGACATTGGTTCAAACCGGACTTGTAAGCTTAGGCAAATCAATTTAGTTCAAGAAGCTCATGATGGTGATAAGAGTATAAGCACAAGACAATAATGCAAATGAATATCTAGTTTGTTTGTTACAAGTGGTATCTAGACTCAAGTTTTTCATCAAGAATCTACAAGTGATATCTAGATCAACTCACAAGTGATATCCTATAAGTGGTACTCATGAAGATAACAAATGTTGAAAAATGATTTTTATTGATAAATCCAACAAGTGGTTCCATATTAGAAGATTCTTTCAAGTGGTATCACATCTACACATGGTATCAATCATGCAAAACGATGGTTCCACAAGTGTTCCTCAACTTTAAGTGATCATCAAATGAAGAATGCATCCCTCACCTATAAGAGCTCAAGTGTATCAAATTGATGACCCATACTAACACATAGGGGGAGGTGTCCCACAAATTAATATCAAGATCAAAGATCCTATGTGTGGTATCTTAAGAAGCCCTACACAAGATACAAGTGGTACAAGTTATAAGTGGTATCTACAAGTGTTATTCCAACAATCAAGTGATGTCCATAAAAAAATACAAGATTCAAGCCTCAACCATCTACCATAAATGCATACCTTTACATCAATGAGAAACACATCTTTTATGAAAATTGATGACGAAGGAGGAGAGATTGTACAAAGATATGAAAGTTTTGAGATTATGATTGTACAATGGGGAGAGATAAGATATGAAAGCTTTGGGAAAGGTTGAAACAAAGAAGTAGAGGTTGGACATAAACATGGACAAAGAGGGAGCAACATTGAAGAAAAGAGATGGATCAAAATTCTTAGACAAGAGAAGCACACAAGTAGGGGGAGAAAGCTCATGAACTTTGATTGCATTTGATATGTGCATATTCATGTGTTTGCTTGCATTGTATAAGTTCTTAAATTCAAAATGCATGCTTGTGTGATGTATGCCAGATGTAAAATTTGATTGATGAAATAAAAACTAGCATGTATAGGATGATAGCTAGACACTTAGTATGCTTTTCAAGTAATGCTAGTACCTTGCTTTTAATGTTGATCTCACGAGGTATTTAGTGCTTTTTATTTTTTCAAGTGTTATCTAGCTAACCATGGTGTTAAGGATGAACTTAAAGGTGCAACTCCGATTGGTATCACACTTCAAAGGTTTACTCTATACATCTTAGCATCATTCGGTAGTAATTACTATTTCATATTTCTAATCTATGCATATGTGCGAGTTTCAAATCAAACACTCTATCACATATGTAGGGAGGAGTTAATACTACCATTTCGGGTTTGTGGTACTTGTCCAAAATTATTTACACATGGTAAAATTGCTTGGGCAAGCAACATAAATCAAAAGAGCTTAATTTCTATATCTTTGTAGAGTTGTCATTAATTACCAAAAAGGGGGAGATTGAAAGGTCATTGTGTGGTTTTGGTAATTGAATGACAATGTCGGTGGACTAATTGTGTTTATGAGAGATGCACAGGTGATTAGTCCACAAGTATATGTGTGTGAGCAACATATGCCGGGAAGGTGAAAATGGCGCGGAGATGTTGCAAAGCTCACACATGTGATAATGAAGGAGTTTATTGCACATGAGACATGACATTAAGTTATGTGATCAAGATGAAGAAGATCAAGACAAGACTTGGTTTGATGGACCGGTTACAAGCGTGAAGGGCAAGTCGAAGGCTTTGGAGTGATGGACCGCGTGGCGGTGAAGCTTAAGCAAGACTTGGCACCGATGGACGAAGGCAACAGTGAAAAGCAAGTGAAGTCAAGATTGATGAACTAATATGATCACGTGATGATATGAAGTGGATCATATCATTGTTGATCGTGTTGGTGCATGTGTTGCATAGACATTGGAGTAGATGGAATAGAATGCGCAAGGTAAAGGTATAACCTAGGGAATTTCATTTCATCGGTCATAAGTGTGTAGAGAAGTTTATGATCGGGTTTAGGATAGATGGACGTACTATCAAGAGGGGTAAACTTTTTATATATCGGTCATCTAGTGCCACTCGAGTAATCTAACTTTGCATCGTCGCTAGGATTGAGTGGCATGTCAAGTTGAGTGGCTAATCCTTTGAAAAAATGATTGTGAAAATGCTAACACACATATACATGGTGGTGTACACTTAGGGGTGTTAGACACATTTATAAAGGAGATGAAGTTGGAGTTGATGTGGATCAACTCGGCGGTGAACGGAAGCGAGAAAGGTTCGAAACTCCACCGGTGGAGTGTCCGCCCGTAGAGTGCGGGCACTCCGACGGTGCCACCGGCGTCCTATATAGAAAAGATAGGGTTTCGCAGACCTGATTGGACGCTGGCCTCGACAGAACCAGCGCGTCCGGTCTCATGACCGGACGCTCAGGGTCTGTGTCCGGACAGTGCTGACGTAGGCGGCCCTGGAGTTAGGCGCGCGTGCATAGAACCAATCGGACGCTTGTTTGCGTCCAGTCATGATGGATCGGAAGCGTCCGGTCGCAAAACAGAGGCTCGAGGAGCTATCTGGAAACAACCGGACTTAGGCACAGCAGCGTCCTATCATTCACTGTGCAGCGTCGGGTTGCAACTTAACCGTTGAGATGGAGCGGCTCCGGTTGAACGTAGATCGCCACGTGGATGGCGTAGAGCGACCGGACGCTGGCAGGGTGCGTCCAGTCGATCTGACCGGAGCGTCCGGTCGTCTCGAAATTTGCCCAATGAAGGGGTAACGGCTAGTTTAGCCCATGGGGCTATAAATAAAAGGTGGTCTTGGCCATGGCTTGTGCTGAACACCTCGAGGGACTTTGTGCCCATGCTTATGAGTGCTTGGGAGCCCTCCATCTCATATATACTTGATTGTGATCATTCGATTGTGTGAGAGAGCGATTCTAGTGCGATTGCATCGTAAGGTTGCATCAAGTGGCACTAGTTGATCGAGTTGTAAGCCGGTGGTGCTTGTTACTCTTGGAGGTTGTCACCTCCTAGATGGCTTGGTGGTCTCTGTCGAACCCCGCAAGAAGCTTGTGCGGTGCTCCAAAGAAGAGCTTTGTGAGGGGCATTGTGCTCGCCCCGCGGTAGCCGCGAAGAGCAACTCTAGTAGAGCGAGACGCGAAGGGCGACAAGTGGTCCGGCCAGGTCAAGTGCTAGATTTTGTGGTAAGCACTCCACGTGGGAGAGTGTGACTTGCGAGTCACCACTAGCAAGAGGACCGGCGGCAACCTTAGTGCTTGTCTCAACGGGGACGTATTGTGTTGGCAAGCACGTGAACCTCGGGAGAAAATCACCGTGTCAACATTGTCTTCATCATCTTCTCGATGGTTTGCTTTTCGCGCAATACAAGCTTGTATTACTTTCATGTACGTTGTACTTGTGTAGTTGCTCTTATAATTAGTTAGCTTGAGTAGCTTGTTAGTTATCATTGTGCTTGTGTAGTTGCTCTTGTAATTAGTTTGCTTATATAGCTCACTAGTTACCTTCTTGCTTGTGTTGCATAGAAGTAACTCCCTTGCATGACCAATTTGGTTTGTGTAATCTTGTTAGTCACTTTGCTTAGTTTGTGTAGCTATGTATTTGGGCTCTCTAATTTGGCATTGGTTGTCTTGTTATTGAGCATTACTAGTGAGCTTAGTTGGCTTTGTGCTTTTGCTTACTAGCATGTGTAGGAGCTCCCTCATTGCTTGAAATACTAGTGGCATAGATTTGTGTGATCTTGCTCCTAAAATTGGTTAGGTGAGCTCTAGCTACTCTGGTATCTTTGTTACTTAATTAGGATCTTTGCAAGGTGCTAGAGAAAATAGATAGAGGGGTGTAGTCTTGGCTAGACTGATAGTTTTAATTCCGCACTTGTTTCGGTTAGCCGACGTGATTAAATTTAGCAACGACTATTCACCCCCCTCTAATCGCCATCTCGACCTTTCAACTAGAAAAAGCTTAGTGGCAGTCAAGGTAGACACATGCAGTATGAATTAAATGATTAAAGGTGTATAGGACAACAATGATAATCCCATGCTATTCTTGTCTTAAACTTAGATCCTTCTTCAAGTCCAAAACTTTAAAGATCTGCTTCTTGATTCACCACGTATAACTCACTGATTGGACAAGATCATAAAGAATCACATAAGCATCCATGCAATCATACACGAAGCAAACAATAGAACTAAATTAGAACAGTACATCAATCATAGAAAAATAAGTAAAAGAGTTTGAAACACGATTCTACGTATCGCTATGAACACACAGTTGCAAGAAGCACTCTAATCGGAGCTACGGTTGAAAAGATACAACTACCGAGAGATCTGCTTTATACGCGAAAAAAAAACTATAAGCTTCATTTATTTTAACTATATAAAATCTTATATAAATTGAATTAAGTCAAATTTAGATTTGAATTATAAAACTAAAGTAAAACAAATCATATTTTAATTACAAAACCCAGTTGCATAATTATTAATCAAGATATGATTTAAGTCATGAAATTTTAGAAATAGTAATATGGTAACCACTGTTACTAACGCGTAGATCTCATTGCTATGAATCTAACGCAACTTGAATGGGTCAAAATGAAGCTAAAACGCAGAAGATAAGAATTAAACAAGATTTCTTTTATTAAAATAATAGATTAAATCTAACCTCAAATTTTAAAAGTTAAAAACATATCTAACAGTAGTATGAACATGTTGGTTATGAAATTACGAACCTAACGCAAGTTGAATGGGTCAAATCGGAGTTAAAATGGAGAAGTTATGGCTAAAACAAAATTAGTGGCAAACCTGTAAATAAGTGAAAACATATTTTGGATCTAAACCGAAGAAACTACGCTTTCCAAAGAAGAAAACGTAATCTGTGATTGCGCGTTGGACCGCAGGTTAATTTGCCGAAGATAGAGGGGCTCTTTAGCAAAAAGAACAGTGAAGGGGTATGTTTTAATCTGGGCCATAGATCTTAGATTGGACGGCTCAGCATGATTGTGTATTTCTATTGTATTTCAGGATTTGTTTTTCTATAAGAAAATGGCCATAATGTGTGGGTGACGTGATGATGATGTCATCAAGCTAGCAAGAGCAAAACTAGGCACGCATGGCTACTCTGCTGGCTCGGTATGCTCGCGCGATGTCGCGTGTTTGCGCGCGTGCGTGCGCGCTTGGAAGCGAGACGCAGGGGTTGGCGCGCTCATCTCGGCTATGGCCTATGGGTCAGGCGCGGCGCCGCTGGATCAGTTGTCACCGGTGTGGGAGGCGGTGGCGCCATTGCTAGCGAACTGGAGCTCGGAGGACATCGTCACAAGCATGGGGAGAGACGAGGAAGCACGGAGTACTCACGTAGGTCGTTCATGGCGGCTCGGAGGAAGCGGGTACGTCCTAGTGCTCAACGGGGTGGCTCTGTCGTCCTAGATGCGGGACTCGGCAACGGTCTAGGCACGACAGCGAAGCAGCAAAAGGTGTCCGCGGCGGTGGCTCGAGCGAAGGGCGATTGTCGCTGAGAAAATGGGTACGGCAGGGGCTCGGGTTGGCTTTTATGGGGCAGTTAGCTTGGAGAACACGGCAAGGCGACACGACGTGGACGCAGCGGACTCCTCGGCGGCGGCTCCCGATGCGGTTACGACGCGAGGAAGAAGACCCCGCTGACAGATGGGGCCGGGGTGGCAGCGAGAGAGGGGAGGGAAACGACGGCGGCTTCGCTGGGCTTACTGCATGCGGCTAGGCTGGAACGTGAGCTGGGCCGCGCAGGAGAGTAGGCCAAGCCGGAGCGGAAGAGCGGGAAGTAGTGCAGCGCGGACAGCTGGGCCGAAAGGGGAGGAGATGACGAATTCTTTCTTTCCTTTTTTTTCAAATCCATTTCTAAACCAAATTTCAAAAGCATTTGAAATTATTTTGAATTTTAGACAAAACCACTCGTTACAATAAATCAAATGCTCCGGCATGTATGCACAATCATGTTGCTAAGCCTCATGATAAATTTTAAAATAATGAAAATTATTATTTTCCTATGTTTCATGAGCACAAAAATACGAAATTAAATCAATTTAACTACATTTCCAAAAGGGGCAAATTTTAGGATAAACCTTTGTTGAACCTTTAACCAAACCTCATCGAAACTCTGAGTTTCTCTCACATCTTTGGGTACCACCACACTTTCATTGTGTAATCTAGAACGTAGGACACTTTATCTTGCAATGTAACATCCTAAAATTTGTTCCTTTTAGAAATATAGTTAATGTCAATTGCTTGGGTGTTGAGATCTAGGCATTTCTCTTGTGCTTGAATTAGATTATTTTCATCCAACACATGAGAAAAGCCTACATCTACCATCCACCACATTTGAGGGCAAATAAACTTAAAATTACATATCATCCAATTTTTCCACCGTGCAAAGTGTGTGCCATAAAAAATGTGTGGACAATCAACATCTAGCCCATAAGTCGCCATCCTCTCGGGTCGGTGAAGACCACAAATGAGAGACCTAGCTCTGATACCACTTGAAAGGTCGAGATGGTGACTAGAGGAGGGGTTGTCACTCAATTACCAAAACCACACAAGGACCTTTCACTAGTACTTTGTTACCCTGTATCTTGATACCTATGGGGTATTGCATTGAGTAGTTTGATGCTAGTGCTC
Organism: Miscanthus lutarioriparius; assembly: GCA_904845875.1. Lineage (NCBI taxonomy): Eukaryota > Viridiplantae > Streptophyta > Magnoliopsida > Poales > Poaceae > Miscanthus > Miscanthus lutarioriparius. The sequence continues at coordinate 35,581,482 of CAJGYO010000018.1, read as the reverse complement.
AACTAAAGCCATGATATTATAACTTGACTAATGGTATATGCAATAAACGTTAAAAGATGCTTTTTAGCAACATGGAACAAGGGGGCTAGAGCGTTGGGCTATTTTATGGTGCTCTAGATTCCTCTCCCTAAGGACTTATCTGTAAGTGATCATCGGGACTTACAGTACAACTGTGAGGGCTACATGGCTCTGGCTTTAGCTCAGTATGAAGACCTTTTCTAGCTTGTTAGTGGTTACCTTTATTAGCGTAAGAATGACTTGACGAATCGGGTATAGTGCAGCCTCTGTCCCCTTGAGTATAGGCTGCGCGTCGTTGTGCCATCGGGAAGGGGGGCTCTATTTCTGTTTGTCGAGTGAATCTAATGGCCCTAACTTGTTAGACTAACCTTTGAAAGGATTCATAGTAAACCCTGCCGACCTTCCTTGGTAGTGGGTCAACAGGCTCGCGACCTCGGGCGAAGGGTAAATCACGACTCACAGTGAAAATGTACAATCTATGCAGAGTGTAAAACTGGTATATCAGCCGTGCTCACGGTCATGAGCGGTCTTAGAACCCTTACGGAATAGATGATCATTAATGATTAATGATGATGAACACTGATGATACTGACGATGAAGATGCTCACTAATAATTACTGTTTATGCTATTCATTATTCATATTTACCTGATCAGATGTTTATATGAGCTTGTGATAAACTTGTTGCTACTCCTTTGCTAAAATTGTGACAATTAAAAGGTAATTGCAGTTAAATCAGTGTCAGCCATTTGAGCCTCATGATCCCTATGTTATATTTGTTGAGTACGATAAGTACTTACGCTTGCTTTACTTTTTAAATCTTTGGAAAAATCTCGGATGGGTATCAGATTGCTAGAGTTTAGAGGATTTAGGCTTGTGATAAATCGGTCCGTTGTCCTTATGGATTTGGAGTCTTCGCCTGAAAATCGAAGTTGTCTTTTTCGTTGTTTGCTATCTAAGGTTATATTCTTTGTATTAAGTACGTTATATATTGATCATTGTCTATTGATATTACCCTTATTGTAGCTATATGTGAGATTTGACTTCCTGGGCTCACATATGGTGTGTATCTGGGTTTGTTCTTAAAACCGGGTGCTACACAAGGCCAACACAACCAAGAGCAAGAAACATGAAAAAAGGTTATGCTATAGTTATGGATTATATGAACATGAGTGGGTTATGTGTCCACATAAGAGTTGGGCCGACAAGTGTGAAGCGACCGAACAAAAGGCCTCAAACAAGTTGGCCAACCAAAAGAAAGGTGATGGACAAAACGCTGGTCTCCTGTGCAAGAAATTGGGGCATCCTACCAAGAAATGCCCAATGTACAAAGAGACAAGAAAGGAAGCCTAAGGTGCAATAAGAAGATGCTATGGATGCAATGAGATGGGCCATAAGGTTGATAGATGTCCATGCAAGCAAAACAAGCATAGAGCAAACAAAGACTGCATATGCTATGCTTATAGAAGAAAGGGCATCTAAGCTATGAATGTCCATATGGTAACACTCCTAAGCCGAACACATTTGTTTGTAATGATATACTTAGGAAGAACATAAATGGAGTTAGCACTAGCAAGATGATGTGTTCACCACAAACTAGTACTAAAGCCATTTGGATACCTAAGCACTTAACCCAAAAGGACCCAATAAGAGTTGGGTACCAAAGTGTGCTTAGGTTAATGATGTAGGTACTTGGTGATGAGGTGAAGGCTTCAGGGTGGTTGAGCAAGCAAATTGAAAATATTCACTCAATCTATGAATCAATTCTTATCATAATCTCTTATATGGTTGACCCGAAGATAAATTATTAAACAAATCATCTGCTTCATCCTCACCATTGGTAACAAGTGCCTAAACCTTTTAGGATAGCCACTTTGTATGTTTTGTGCTCAATAACTCACAAATTGGTCTATTTGTGAAATATTGAAAGTGGCTAATTAGATTCAATTGAAAAGTATTTTATTTTGCCATATGATGCTTTTAATGGCTCTCTAGTAGAGCAATTCATTTGTTGAGATGTAGGGCATACAAGAAATACTAGAAATAAAACAAAGAATCACAAGCAACACTTTAATTGTTTCTGTCCTGTACCTACCGGATGTGTCCGGTATGGCCAGGGACAGAAAGAGAAGTGTTTCTGTTCTGCCCATGCTGGACGTGTCCGGTATGCCTACCGGATGTGTCCGGTATTGCAGGAACTAGAACACTGATTGGATTGCAACTGAGTCTTTGATCCATATATTTTCATATATCCTTAATTTACTCAGAAGCTTGTGATTTATCAAACCTAAATAGATTGTGAGCATCTCTTGAACTCAATTCTAAATATGGCATTATTACTTCATGTTGGTCAAAATAGAAAATTGACTCCCACAATTCTTAATAGAATAAAGTGCTTGCTGAAAGTCATTCAAATTACTTGAGGCGCTTATTTAAGGGGAGCACAGTTTCTATTTTGCACCACTGTGGACTAACAAATTTATCTAGCACTCTTTGTAGTCCTTTGGATGAAAACCGTTTTCATATATGGCATGACTACTTGGCTAATGAGGTCAACATAATGATTATCATGCTATGTATCTCAGTGGTGATATTGTGGGCTCAAGGGAAATGTATGTATTTACATACATGCATTGTAAGTGCATCTAAGGCCCTTTATATGTTGGAATGTGCATTTGTGTGACATAGGATAGATGTTTTTCAAAATCGCTAACTAGAATGCATAGGTGGCGTGATTTTGGAAAACCTATTTGGTTCTTGGTCTTTGTGACCTAAGTCATGCCATTTGTGATTATTGCTCCAATTGATTGCTTGCTTGACTAATCACAAATGGAATGACTCTCTCAAGTCTATAAACTCATATGTATCTCTTTATCATATCTCAATGTCTCACTAAGTCTCTCAAAGATTCAAAATCATAAATATGCCAAATATTTGGAAAAGAGAATATTAAATCATGGCATTGGATAAGGAAAATAACTATACTCAGTTTGGATCAAGATTGTATATCTTTTGGACTGAGTTTTTGACCTAGAAGGGGTTTTGGAATCAAGAGAATGAATTTTAGAAGAAAGACAGACAACCCGCAATACCGAACGTGTCCGGGATTTCTACCGGACGTGTCTGGTTTGCGTAGGGTAATAAAACCGAACGTACCCCTTCGGCCACCGTCTGCCCTATCCTTCTTTCTCCCAGAAAAAGCACCTAGCTTCCCTTTCTTCTCCCCATATTGGCGATCCATTGATTCAACCGTGCAAAGAGGAGAGTAGAGATTGGATTGGAGGAGGCTTGCATCTAGATTGAAGGCTCCGGGACTTAGATTTTAAATCTCATCTTCATCCTCACTATCAAGGTACCCTAATTCTGGACCTCATCCGATCTAAGTGGTTAATGCTTCAAAGTCAAATTCCTTTGGTAGGGATGCTACATTACCTGTCTAGAAGCAATGCCCAAAGTTTGGATTGGATTGGTTGAAGATTGAGCCAAGGGCCCTGGTTAGCGTTGCTGTCCGCTCATACCGGACGTTTCCGGTATTCCCACCGGACATGTTCGGTATGAGGCAGCAGAGTAGGTTTTGCTCCTTTGTTTCAATCTTCTCAGTGGTTAATTCTTAGGACCAAGTTTAATTGTCTATTGTGTTTTGTGAACCTTGTGACCTAGTTTGGTTGAGGTGATTGCAAAGCATAGGGTAATTACTCTTATTTCTATATTTCAACCGAAATAAGCTATCTCTTGGGCATGTATCTAAAATTCCTTGTAAATCTTTGGATACAGGACAACAGTCATGAGTGGAAGACGGGAACCCAGATCCAAGTTCAGTCATGATCCAGCTTTGGACAGATACAAGAAAGCATGGCAGGACATGCATCTCGGATTTAGTGAGCAGTAGACCAGGAGGAGGTCTGCTGGAGCAGCTACTAGTACTGCTCTACAATATAGAGAGGGAGGTAGCAGTTCTTCCTCTGACACAGACACAGATAAATTCAGAATGGAGCCCAGAGACCGAAAGAGAAAGTGCACGGACAAAGGATCAGGTGATGAGAGCTCAGATGGAGAGCAGGGGATTGAGGAGGAGCAGCCAGTACCTCCAGTTCAGCACTCATATCAACCAGGCTAGGGTATGCACTTTGGACTTGAGGTACATGCTCCAGTCTTACCCAACTATGTTGCTAGAGTTGATTATCGTGGTAAGGGTATGACCAAGAGGGCCAGGGATCAGAGGAGGATATATCCCAAAGGTTTGCAGAGGATTCAGTACGATCACTGCTTTCATACTATGTTTCATATGGACTTCTACACTAGTGTGATCCTCACTAGAAACCCAGTGATTGCCAGATCTTAGTGGATTGACTAGCATTATGTCAGAGAATTGCAGAAGTCCTCCATCAATCATGCTATTGCCATTTATGAGCATACAGGGGTGTATGAGATCATGGAGCTCCAGCATGACTGGAACACAGAAGTGATAGCTCAGTTCTATGCCACCCTGTATGTTGAGGAGGATGAGAGGCGTATGCACTGGATGCTTGAGGGCAAGTGGTATAGTGTGGATTACGATGCCTTTGCAGCTCTACTTGGCTTCTCAGAGGAGGATCTTTAGAGAGATAGGATTCACACTGAGCAGATGTTGCCTCTAGAGCAGCTCGTCTACATGTATCCACCAGGAGGTGGGAGAGGAGTAGTGGGGAAGGTTCTTGGTCTTCACCCCACCAACAGATACCTAGACAGGATGTTCAGGAAGACCATTGACTGCAAGGGTGTAGATAAGGGAAACATTGCAGACTATTCTAGGAACCTACTCCACAGGATGGCACTAGATGCACGACCCTTCAGTGTATTCGACTTCATCTGGTGTGAGATCAGGAGTGTTGGAGAGAGGCCCCTCAAGGGCTATGGTTTTGCTCCGTACATTATGCCCATGATTGAGCAGGTCACAAGGCATATCTTTGAGTATGACAAGATTCATAAGGCCCTGAAGATAGTTGCAGATCTGCCTGAGATTAGAGTACCTCCAGCAGGTACAGGGGAAGCAGCAGCAGCAGAGGCAGATGCACCTGCAGGTGGTGCAGCAGTAGGAGGAGCTTCCCCTCCGCCACGTGGTTCTCACTCTCGTTCTACTTCACGTCATGGCAGTCATCCCTCGCCCATCCACAGATTCTTTAGTTCTATCTTTGGGATGTGCAGGGACATTCAGATTAGGCAGAAGAAGGATACACAGACTCTCAAGCAGATAGCTACTAGACTTGAGCTTGACCCTCCTAGGTCTCCACTGAGTGAGCCAGAGATTGAGGAGCAGCAGCAGATCAGATATGATAGAGAGTTTACCAAGTTCCTTCAGCATCAGCAGGCCTAGCACCAGGCTCAGGACCAGGCACAGCAGCAGCCACGTCCTAGTGCAGAAGAGGAGTTTGGTTCTGCGTGGTGGGGGGATATCTTTGGTAGTGGCCTCGGGTACTCGATCAGTGACTATGGCTTTGGTGGTTAGGGTTTCTACGTAGGTCTTGGTGCCCCTGGTCAAAGTTCTTCTTGCCCACCCGGTGCTCCATGTTCAGACGACGAGGGCGATGGCGATGGTGATGAGTGATCTCAGTGATCAGATACAGTTTGCAGCCCCTCTTTGTGCTTAGTTCGTTTTGTCAGACCTTTTATGGTGATGGATGACAAAGGGGGAGAATAAGTGATTAAAGCTTCAGGGGGAGAGTTAAACCTTCAAAGTGCTTCATATGTTAAGCTTAGCTTTCTATCTAGAGATTTGTATGACAGCTATAGTGTTTTGAGTATGAGAAAGCTTCATTGTTATATTTTGTGAGAGTTGAGACTTTGAGCTTTATCTATGTATCTCATGAGTCATGATTTAATTAGTGGCTTGTGGACTTGAGAAATCTTTGTGATGAGTGCTATGTGTGTAATATATATGATGTATTTACTTTCATAAGGACCATGCATGTTTTAGATTGAAAATGTATGGTGTGATGCTTTCTATTTATTCTTATGTGATATATCATGTCATATGCATCACGATTTTTATTTTGTCACACACACTTGTATCCCACGGATGCAATGATTTAGGGGGAGTCTTCTATGTGTTTTAGTATGTGCAAATCGACATTTGAGGTCATTTGTGAATTCAAATCATATTGCACATATTAAGGGGGAGCCTTTTATAAATCATTGAACCCAAAATCCTAATTGTTTATATCATTTTGTAAGCTTTAATCGGGTTGTCATCAATCATCAGAAATTGAGAGATTGAAAGTGTATCTAGCCCTTTAGTGGATTTTGGATGATTGAATGACAACACGATTATAGGTCTCACATGTTTGCTAAGTGTGAAACAGGAAATTGAAAGTCTCACATACACTTGAGTTTAAATATAAAGCCAAAATGATGTGTTGTTGTATAAACAATCTAGTTCAAGTATAAGACAACAATGCAAATGGAATTCATGTAAAGGCTTATTTATTGTGGGATTTCAATGATTGATGAAGATGGTGTTCTATGGAATTCATTGTATGATTCAACACAAGATGTGACTTGATGATTTGAGATGGTGAAAATAGCAAGGAAAGGCTTCGAGGTACTAAGCAAGGGTGAAGGACAAGTGATGACTTGGGGGCCAAAGAACCTAGCTAGGGTGAAGAAGGAAATACTTATATTTAGTTGAGGTACTAATCAAGCTATGATGGTAATATTGATGTGGATGATCAAATCATTATTAGATTGATTGTTGGAAGTGACTTGATACATTTGGGGTTATCTGTCGCAGAACCGACCAATTTATAAGAGTACAAGTACAATGGCAGCCCGCAAGCGGTCGCACTGTCATACTTGAACCCATATAAACCCGGTAGTCCGTCGAGTACCACGACGGGTCTCGATAAACGATTTACAACAACCAAGATCGTACATGATTCAACATACATGCCACATATTACATAAAGTTCACAGATACCTTTCACCATCAGAGTACGAATAAAAGTTATTACAAACCGAGTTTGATAGATAAAAGCGGAAGCAAATTAAGTTTGAAAGTAACATTTCCAACATAGTTTAGTACAGTGCCAAGATATGATCACGGTCCACAAAAGCATGTAGAAGGATTAATAAGAAGCCTGCCTAAGGCTTACTCCTCATCCACAACGGGATAGAAGCAACTCTTGCAATAACCATGATACACAGTGCCATCTGCAACATGGGAAATAAAATCCTGAGTACGAGAAGGTACTCAGCTAGACTTACCCGTCATAAACCAAAAATAAAATGACTCCAAGGATTATGCAAGGCTGTATAAGTGGAGATAGCTTGACAACATTTTGCATAAAAGCAAATGACTTATTGTACAATTAGAATTCCTTTATCAATTATTTATAACTATCCATCTCTAGATTAGCAACTATCCTGTGCCAAACATGTGGTATATCTATTTAAAAACATACAATAATAACCATAGCAGGTGTTGTAATTTCATATTCATTCGAACCATCATGTTCCATAACACAGTTACTACGATGTTGGGACTAGCCAAGTTTCTCACTATCCGGGAGAGACGGCGATTCGAATCGATTTCAACCAGCTGGGAATTTATTCCTAACACAAACTCAGGTCTACCAGCCACGATAGCCTTAGGTCACCTTTGGTACAACTCAGGTACATATTTTGTGGGTCCGTACTGCGCCGCACAATCTGGGACACCAGATGCCAGGACGTTTAGGCTTAGCCTGCCCTTGGTCTTAGTCTGATCGCCCTCGCAAGGAGCGCACAACAAAACGGGTCCCGGCCTGAGTTGAATTACTCGGCTTCGCGGTCGGAACGAGTTATCCGGCCAGCTAAGTGATAGGCATCCGTTCAATCTTGTCAGAAGCACCAACAACGGTACGGTCCTTAATCGACATAGACGGGGATAGATCCACACCCAAGACCTCCATGTCTTGTTGCTTCTCTATCGACATCCCGCCCGGTCTCCATTTACATTAACCATGGTTCTTTCTACGATAGCAATTATAGCCAACCGTGCCCCGGTATCCACCTATATCTCACAGGTGACAGGAAATCACCCGACTTCTACCGGTCTAAGCATGGCTAAGCATATATTCGATCCTGGACCTATACCGGTTAAAGGTGTAATAGCTGGACAAGGAATTTATATGCATCAAGTGGTTCCATTCAACTCTTATAACCTAATGCATCAATCATAAGTACTTAAGTAATCATTTGTAAAATACTGGGAGACTTAGAATGCTCCGGGGCTTGCCTCGCAGAAAGGAAGTAGGGCAGTGATTAGGACACTCCGGAAGCTCTTCAGGATTCTGCTCCACGCCTTCGGGAGCTGCGACTTGCGGATTCTCCTGCTGGTCCCCTTCCTCTGCTTCTTCGAATTCCAGCAACGTTATTTCTTCCTCCGATCCTAGATGCATGAATATGGCATAAGTATTACGAATGCATATATGTTATCAAGTGCATCATGTTTATTGAGTAGGTGCATATCTCTTCTCGATTATTTAATTACTACTTCCACGATGCATCTACTATATCACAAAACAGCAGCTACTTGTTTTACTCATAACAGGAGTTCTACTAATCCAAATGCAGTGATCCTAGACTTTCTGGAAAGCTTATCAAATTATCTACAACTTTGTTATTAACCATTTTTACAGCAAACATCATCTTTATCATGCAACTTAGCAAACTCCAGAATCTGTCCGGAAACTATTCTAATTCGCATTATAAAGTAACACTACTTCTACTTCATATAAGTATTCAAATCTTTACGACCAAAAGTCTACCAACAGTTTAAGCATACCAAATACATCCAAGAAAACATAATGGTGAAGCCTAACTATTTATTTAAATGCCTTTATTATTTTATTTGAACCCATAGGTTAAATAATAAACCTATACCAAATGTGCATTATAAATTCTTAGAAAATTACAGTGGCTTACTCGTGCTACCAATAGACTACTGTAAAAATTTCATACCATTTTGTCAAGTAGAACATCCTATACAAAAATGACAAGGCAGCAAGGCTTGAAATAACATAAATGGAAAACCCTATTGAAAAGTGTCAAGCAACATATTTCCTAATTTTCTTAGCATCCATATGGTACTAGGATTACCTTCAACAAATTTCATGAATTTTGGATTCATAAATAATTTATAAAAGTTCATACAAGGATTAACTATTCATAAAAGAAAAATCTATAACTATAAATCTACACATGCACTGATCCTCAAATTTTTACCAGAGTTCATATATGACAAGAATAGCTTACCACAAAAATTTCATAATTTTTGGAGCACAGAAACTCTAGATATAAAATAAACAAATTTGAATGCATTCAAAAGCACATTTCAAATCTCTATTTAAATCTTCAAAAATTTCTACTGTAAATGTCAAGAACATATTTTTCCTAAATACTACACTTCCTAAGGAACACTACACAATTTATTGCACAATTTTTGAAGCTACCAAACTGGAGATATAAAATTCACAAAACATATGAAATCTGCATTCAAAATGAACTAGCTTTAACACATGGAGTCGCTGACCGGTGGGACCCGCTGGTCAGCAGGGCCCGCCTGTCAGTGAAACCCAAATAGAGCTAGCGGCGCTGAGCAAGCTCGCGCGGCCACGGCTCATCGACGGCGAGTCCGCCGGCGGTGACGTCTTGACGACATGACCCCCACTATCTCCCGGACCTATTGACCTACTTGACCGAGCCTATCGTCCGAGCTAAACACGGTGGCGGCATTCATGGCGGCACGGCGGAGCCGGACAGACAGCGCGCTCGCGGTGGAGGCCACAATGAAGCTTACTAAAAAGCGCGACGAGCTTCCATGGGCTCAGGCGAACCTAACGCACACGGTTGCCGGGCCGACGATGGAGGAAGGTGCCCGACCATGGTGATGTGACGGCGCGGCGGATGCTCGGCGAGCTAGCGCTACGCGCCTGTTGTTGCTTACCAAGTCACGGTCGCGGCGTCTTAGCGGCGGTGAGTCACGGAGCTCTGGTGGAGGTGTTGCGATGGTGGAGAAGCGGCGAGGGCGGTGGCGTTAGCTATGGCGACGGCGAAGCTGCCGGAGCTTCGGCGGTATGTTCATGGTCTTCGGACGGCGAAGGAGGAGCGAGAAATGCAAAATGGAGCGCGGGAGGGTCGGGCGGTGACTAGCGATGTTAATGGCTCGCTCTGGCGGCCTCAATCGCGATGGGTGGCGGGCGCGGTGTGACGCGCGCCACCACCACTGCTTGCCAGAGTTCTGCCGGTGTCGGCCAGCGACGAATGAACGATCGGCCGATTCGATTAGTTCGAGACCGCAGCGGCGTGATGCCCGACAGTAGCGTTTTCATGTCGATCAAACTCTAATCCGTGGACTTCTAGCCAAAACTTCCTAAACCAAAGTTGAAGCCAGAAGTACCAGCTACAAATCTTGTTCAAAGAACTCATTCTAATTCATAGCAAAGCGGAGTAAAATCACCCCAAATATCGGTACATTAGTCGATCAAGGTTCATGACTTAGCAAAATTTTGCTAAGTGCTGCAAATGTTGACTTTTCTGATTTTGTGATCAAATTTCACACATGTTAGGAGCTGAATCAGTTAATGACCCAAAAATAAAAGTTGTTCCTTATGTCAAATACTACAACTTTGCTTTAGTGATCTCCTCCATGCAAGGTCTCTAACACCTAGTTCAAATTTGGTCAAACATGTCACTTTTAAATGATGATACACATCAAAGCATGGCTTAATGACCTATTTACCCCTAACCATGAATATCCAAGTTGTTCATAATGATACTCTAAACATGTTTAAGCAATTTGCAAGGTCATTCAATCATTTCATGTAGTAGTCACTCATAGAGCTAGTTAGTGTAATCACATGAAAGCTTAAGTGTTGGTTCATGAAATGTGACCATGAACTAAGTCCTATTTGCTAACCTAGGTGTTGCTACATGTTTGTGTGACTCACATCCACCAAGTACATGTGTACACTCATGATCATATGCATAGATACATGGAGACATGAAATAACGAGAAAAGTTGCATATGTTTAAGAAACATGCGATAACAAGCAAACGTTGCAGATGTTTCAATCCAATGTTTCAATGGTAAATGCTTATTTATGAATGCTTGATGATCATGCTCATGTTATGCAAGTCAAGTTATGCAAGGCTAACACCCGAGGTGTTACAGCCCCTCCCCCTTATAAAAATCTCGTCCTGAGATTTGCAAGGCCTACCATTCTTAGAAAAAGGCGGGATAAACTTCTCGTAGATAATCTTCTCTTTCCCACGTAGCATCTTGTTCACTATGATTGTTCCACACAACCTTATAGAACTTAATAATCTTACTCCGTGTTACCCTCTCCATCTCCTCTAATACTCGAATTGGCTTTTCTTCATAGGTCAAATCCGATTGAAGCTGCACGTTGGTGGGTGCAATAGCTTCTTCAGGTACTCAAAGACATTTCTTTAACTGAGAAACATGAAACACATCAAATATTGCACTCATCTCTGGTGGAAGTTGTAACTTATACGCAACATTTCCTTTTCGTTCTAAAATTTTGTATGGCCCTACATATCTTGGTGAAAGCTTCTTTTTCATCCCAAATCTTTTCACACCATTCATGGGTGATACTCTCAAGTATACAGTCACCCACTTCAAAAGTCAGTGGTCTTCTTTTTCTGTCGGCATAACTCTTTTGTCTTGATTGAGCTGCCTTCATATGTTGTTGGATGATACGTACTTGTTCTTCGGCTTCATTGACAAAGTCAATACCAAAGTATCTCCTTTCACCGGGCTCAATCCAATTCAATGGAGTCCTACATTTTCTGCCATACAAGGCTTCAAATGGAGCCATCTTGATACTTGCTTGATAACTATTGTTATAGGAGAATTCAGCTAAAGGTAACCATTTCTCCCATGAACCTTTTGAAGATATAACACAAGCTCTAAGTAAATCTTCTAGGATTTGGTTCACTCGCTCTGTCTGTCCTGAAGTTTGTGGATGGTATGCTGAACTTCTGATTAGCTTGGTTCCCAAAGCCTGGTGTAAGTGCTTCCAGAAACGAGCTATGAACTGTGGTCCTCGATCTGAGATTATAGTCCTGGGTACTCCATGCAGTATCACGATCTGGGAAACATATATCTCAGCGTATTTCCCAACTATATACCGTGTGTTCACGGGTATAAAGTGTGCTGACTTGGTGAGACGATCAACAATAACCCATATTGAATCGTGACCTTGTGGTGTCATTGGAAGGCTTGTGATAAAGTCCATACTGATTTCCTCCTATTTCCATGCTGGAATAGGCAATGGCTGAAGTAATCCGGCAGTTTTCATATGGACAGCTTTTACTCTACTGCAATTATCACACCTAGCGACATAGGCTGCGATCTCTTTCTTCATCTTAGTCCACCAAAAACGGGTTTTCAAATCTTGATACATCTTACTACTACCTGGATGGATGGACAATTTGGACGAGTGAGCTTCATCTAAAATTTGATTCCTTAGCTCATGGTCTTTTGGTACCACAAGTCGGTCCTCAAACCATAATACACCTCTTTCATCCAATCTGAAATGCTTGGTCTCTTGCTCTTGCATTTTTCTCTTGATGTGACTTATTCCTACATCTGTCTGCTGCAAATCTATGATTTTGCTCTCAAGTGAACAACTGATCGTGATATTGTGTAGTACAGCAGGATGTAACAAGTTGAATCCATCTTCCAATAATGCTTCCACGATGTTGCAATGAGACTTCCGACTAAGTGCATCTGCTACTACATTAGCTTTACCCGGATGGTAGTGCACTTCTAAATTGTAGTCCTTAATTAGCTCTAACCATCTTCGTTGTCTCATGTTCAGTTCTGGCTGGGTAAAGATATACTTGAGACTTTTGTGGTCAGTATAGATATGACATACATTGCCCATCAAGTAATGTCTCTATATCTTTAATGCATGAACAACGGCTGCAAGTTCTAAATCATGTGTAGGGTAGTTGACTTCATGTTTCCTCAATTGCCGAGAAGCATATGCAATTACTCTTCCTTCTTGCATAAGCACACATCCCAAACCTATTCCCGATGCATCACAAAATACATCAAAAGGCTTTTCAATGTATGGCTGTGCTAGCATAGGTGCGGTAGTCAACAAGGTTCTGAGTGTGTGAAAAGCTGCTTCACATTCTGGTGTCCATTTGTACTTCTCATCTTTCTGAAGTAGTCTGGTCATGGGCTTAGCTATCTTTGAGAAATCTGGAATGAAACGACGATAATATCCTGCTAACCCTAGAAAACTCCGAACTTCATGAACCAAAGTTGATGCTTTCCAATCCATGACCTCTTGTACTTTTGATGGGTCTACAGAGATTCCATCTCTTGATAAGATGTGACCTAAGAAAGGTACTTTGCTCAACCAAAATTCACATTTGCTAAACTTGGCATATAGCTTATGCTCCCTCAATCTGGATAGGACAATCCTCAGATGCTCTTCATGATCGGACTCATTTTCTGAATAAATTAATATATCATCGATAAACACGACCACGAACTTGTCGAGTTCGGGCATGAATACCGAGTTCATCTGGTACATGAAGTAGGCTGGAGCATTTGTTAGTCCGAAAGACATAACCAAATACTCGTATAACCCGTACCTGGTAGAGAAAGCAGTTTTAGGTATGTCCTCTGGCCGGATCTTTATTTGATGGTAGCCTGACCTCAAGTCGATTTTGGAGAATACCTTTGCCTTCGCTAGCTGATCGAACAAGATGTCGATGCGAGGTAATGGATATTTGTTCTTGATGGTCACATCATTGAGTGGTCTGTAATCTACACACATTCTTAGTGACTTATCCTTCTTTTTCACAAATAAGGCTGGACATCCCCATGAAGATGAGCTAGGTTGAGTAAGACCTTTGTCCAATAGATCTTGCAATTGAACCTTAAGTTCTGCTAACTCATTGGGTGACATTCTATAGGGCCTGCTTGATATGGGTGTTGTACCTGGCACTAACTCAATCTTGAATTCCACCTCCCTATCAGGTGGTAAGCCTGGTAATTCCTCTAGAAATACATCTGGAAACTCACAAACTACGGGGATATCACTAAGTCTGGTGGCTTGGATAGCACAACCTAAATGTTGGAGTTCAAAATTACGGGAGAGTGGTACTAGAAATATGCAAACTCCCATCGACGACTCCAGTATTTTAACCGAGGTATCGAGAAGCGCGCAAGCTTCCCCCTAGTCCTCGTTGGAGCCCCTCGCAAGGAATCCCTCGCAAGGGCCAAGCTCCCGGTCGGGTAACTCCGTGGATAGCCTCGGGCCTTCCCCACACGCAAGTGGGTCTCCGACGTGCCTTCCGGCAAGCCTCTCTCGGATGCTCCCCGCCGTCTTCACTATCAAGCTTCCGGTCGAAACGCCGTGGGCCTTGTTCCCTCCGGTACACGGTGGCGGCCACACCACAAATGCGGTTGGTATGATCTCGCAAGACTACAAGCCCCTCCGATGTACAACAATGGTGTGCGCAAGCACCGAGTGGTAAGAGGTATGCAAACCTCACTAAACACTAGGCCTAAACCTAGAGCAAGTGCATAAGCGGTGGTCTAATCAACCTAAACACTTCGCAAAGCACCTACGCTAATCACCTAATGAAACACTAAGCACTATGCAAGTGGAGATCACTAAAATGGTGTATCAACACCCTAGATATATTTCCTCAGCTCCACTCTACTCAAATAGCCGGTTGGGGGTTGTATTTATAAGCCCCACTGAGAAAGTAGCCGTTGGGGTCGAATTCCCGCGAAACTGCTACTGACCGGACGCTGAATCGTCCTGACCGGACGTGTCCGGTCGTCTCGACCGTTGAGCTGGCAATATACTGATCGGACGCTGGCCAACATCCGGTCGCCTGCCACCGGACGTGTCCGGTCGCAGATTTGCCGTTCTGGAACCTTACTGTACTCGATCGGACGCTGCTGTCCTGCGTCCGGTTGGTTGCCGCCAGCGTCCGATCCAGTGTCTGGTCGCCTGTCTGCCGAGTCCTTTGCCCAGCGTCCGGTCCAGCGTCCGGTCACCTCAGTGAGCACGTTTCTTCGCGATCTTGCGTACGGCTTGGTTCTAATCTTCGTGCTTGTACTTTGCTTGATATCTTGGGTCTTCTCTTGTGCTTCTAAGGTCTTTTCTTAAGATGTTGATCATCGGATCACTACGTCGCCTTCATCCAAGTCACGTCTTGCACCCTATTGAACTACAAAATAAACACTTGCAGATTCATTAGTCCAATTTGGTTGTGTTGGTCATCAAACACCAAAATCCAACGTAAATGGGCCAAGGGTCTATTTTCCTTACAATCTTCCCCTTTTTGGTGATTGATGACAACACGACCAAAGCAAGCAAATGATAAGAATTTGGAGATTAAAAACTACCTACTTGCTAGGATGCAATGCAAAGGGCAAGGTTATATGATACTAATTGACAGATACCAATTAAAACTTTACTTAAAAGCTTGTCTTGCCCTTGCAAATGTCCCCATGTGATATTATGGATTAAAGCCTTGCTTTCTAAAAAATTCTCCCATTACTTAGACTAATCCATAATTCACTTTCCTCCCTTTCTCGGACCATTACTACTTGTAACTAAATGCTTGTCTTTGGTCCTTCAAATTCTCCTCCTTTGGCATCAAACACCCAAAAAGGAATACATTAGTAGCACAAGGGAGGGTCAAACTTTGTGATCCTTTTTATGTGGAATGGAATAGGTCACAAAGTTTGACTCTCACATTATATAGACTAAGCTCCCCCTAAATTTATGCATATTAATACCAATTGAAGATTAAAGCATATGCATAATTTGTAAGATATAGCTCAAGGGAATTTAATCTATATAATACATGGAGAAAGCATATAAATATCAAAATGAAATCAACATGATAATTATGGTTTAGAAATACCACATGTGGACACCAAATTGATTTCTACCACTTCCAATGAGTGGTCAATATTTGAAGTGTGATGCTTAACTCCGGGGACAGCATTTTCCTTGCAATGAGACTACTACACACATGATAAACTTAAAAAGGGTATTAGTCTCAAAGCATCCAACTTGTAGATTATCCTCCTCCTAAATTTGTGCACACACAAGTATGGAATACTTGTAGGAATCATGCACATTGATTTTAGAATCAGGAATACCACTTGAAAGATGACATCTCAAGAATGTGAGAATCATTTTTGAAGATAATATTCGGGAGAAATTATCTACAATTTGGACTTTGTCACATATTAGATGAATAATCAAAAGACAAGCTATGTGCCGTGCTCCTAAATAAATTTAAACCATGTAGGTTTGCTCTGAGGATTAAGAATAAAAACGAGCAAGCCTACCATAAGATATACCTAGTGTATGCATGACAAAAGATATAAACATGCAAATGCAAACCTATACATGAAGGGTAACTAGATGCTAAGAGATAGCAACTGTAGAGAAATTTGAAACTAATATCGATTGAAGTAAATTGAATCTAGTTACCTAACATGGGAAGGGGAATTTGAGTCCATAGTATTTACTAACCTACTTGGCAATGATTTTGTCCATCATGATGCACCCCATGAAATGCATCCATACTTTGCCAAGTCTCTAAATTCCCCTTTGTCCATTGGACTTCTTACTTCCCTTTCGGGATCCAAACCTTCTTGGTGCTCTTCATGTTGGAATTGATCTCCTTTGGCACCTAAAAGCGTTTGACCCCATTGTTGGCTTGCTTGTTCACCTTGATGGCCACCACCTTGTCATTTTTCTTTTTCTTCAAGAGATAAGGTGTGGAGGCCTTCTTCTCCACCTTGTTGGTGTAGGTGTTGGAGAGCTTGCTTGTTTGCTTTTTCTCTTTCTTCTTTGTTTCTCCTCCATTCTTTACCTTGCACTCATAGGACTTGTGACCTTCCTTGTGGCACACGTAACAAACCACAATTTGTCCTTCATCAAGCTTCTTGACTCCCTTGACGGTGTTATCTTGATGAAGTTCAGTTCGCTTCGCCTTGCCTTTCACTTGAGTCAAGTCCTTGGTGAGGCGAGCTACTTCTTGCTTGAGTTGCTCATTCTCCTTTGCAACCTCTTGTGTGCATGTGTCTACAACAATTTTCTCAACACAAACTTGGTTGCACAAAGATGAGTCTAGACATAGATCATTGCAAGAAGTAGAGGCATCTTTTTTAGACATGTTAAATATAGAACTTTTCTTTTTAGATGCCTTGGTGAAGGTAGTACTAACGGTTTCAAGATTATCAACTTAATTAGTTAGCTCATCACAATGTTTGCACATGGTTTCCATTTTTGCAAGCAAACTTTTATAAGCATCTTGTGAGCTAGCTAACTTTTCTTTTAATTTTTCATTTTTCTTTACAAGTTGCTCATCATTTATTGTGCATTCATTTGTTGTTGCACTAGCCTTAAGTTGCTCAATTTTAGTAGATAGTTCAACATTGAGATTAGCAAAGTTCTCATATTGTTCAAACAAAGTTTTGTATACTTCTTACGAACTATCTAGCTTTTCTTTTAAATTTTTGAGCTTCTTTTGTTGACTAGTGCAAACTTTAGCATATTTAAGATTTTGTTGCACAATTTCATCATAAGAAGGCATATCATCATCACTATCACTCTCACTAGAGGATGAGCTTTCGTTACCTCGTGCCATAAGGCACACACGAGAAGAGTTTGATAATGAGTGCTTGCGGTCTCGCCTCTTGTGATGGTGTTCTTCTTCACTTGAAGAATCATCCCATGATCTTATTGAGGTGAGAGCTTGGTTCTTTCGTGCCTTCTTCTTTGTCTTGGGTGTGGGCTTGTTTGGACAAACTTCTACAAATTGCCCCAACTCGTCACATCCATAGCATCATCTCTTTCTTTGCTCATTTCTTTGATTTGTGAAAATGAGATCTTGAATTTGAATGGGCACACCATTGACATTGAACCTTTGGATCATCTTCTCCACCTTGTTGATTAATTTGATTGATTCTTCATCAAGATCGGAGGTGGAGGAGGAAGATTGATCATCACTTGAATCTTCATCATCATCATCACCGTCCTCGTCTTCTTCTTCATCTTCACTTGAGGAGCTTGAGCTTGAGCTTG
This sequence comes from Miscanthus lutarioriparius, assembly GCA_904845875.1. NCBI lineage: Eukaryota > Viridiplantae > Streptophyta > Magnoliopsida > Poales > Poaceae > Miscanthus > Miscanthus lutarioriparius. The sequence goes on along the minus strand of CAJGYO010000018.1, from coordinate 35,563,346 downwards.
TCTCATCTTGCTTGCCCTTCACCTTTTTTTTCTCACTACATGCGAGAGTTGTGCCTTTGCTTGATGAAGAAGCTTCTTCTTGACCCATCTTACGTGACATTTCAAATGCCACTAACTTGCCGATGACTATGCCCGGGGTCATAGTGCTCAAGTCCTCCATATTGTGAAGGATGGTGATGATGCTTGCATATTTCTTTTATGGTAGCATGGAGATGATCTTCCTCACGATGTTTGCATCATCTAGCTTTATTAATCCTATTGAATGGAGCTCATTGATAATTAGATTCAAACGTGAATACATATCACGAATATGCTCATCATCATTCATTTTAAAGGAATCATAATTTTGTTTAGCTAGACAATGTTTTTGCTCACGGACATTACTTGTGCCGTCATGGAGCTCTTGGAGTTTTAACCAAATTTCATGTGCCGTATTTAAAGTAAATACAGTTAAACACATCCATGCTAAATGATTTAAACTAGCAATTCTTAGCTCTAGCATTGAAATGCATTTCTTTTTCATCACTCTTTGTGGGTTTTTGGGATTCTTGATGGGTTTCATCCCGTCACGAGTGACTTTCCATACACCCAAATCAACCGTCTCAAGGTGGCAAGCCATTCTAGCCTTATAATTAGGGAAGTTAGTGCCGTCAAAGTGCGGAGGCCTAGAGGTATTCATCCCAACCACTCTAAATGGCGTCGGTTCAACGGCGGTTAAGCCAAAGGTCCAAATTGAGCCAACCAGCTTTGATACCAATTGAAGGGACCGTGACGCCTAAGAGGGGGGGGGTGAATTAGGCAACTAAAACTTCTAACTCTAAACTATGGCCTCTTTTTCTAATCCTAGCAAAACCTATGCAATAGATAAACTATCTAAATGTGCAACTACGGTTTAGCTAGTGTGTTGCTATCTCTACCGCAAAAGGAGTAATACAATTAATGTAAATGCGGAAGCTAAAGAGCAAGGAAGAGATATGCAAACTCCTGTCGACGACTCCGGTATTTTTACCGTGGTATCGAGAAGCGCGCAAGCTTCCCCCTAGTCCTCGTTGGAGCCCCTCGCAAGGGCCAAGCTCCCGGTCGGGTAACTCCGTGGATAGCCTCGGGCCTTCTCCACACGCAAATGGGTCTCCGACGTGCCTTCCGGCAAGCCTCTCCCGGATGCTCCCCGCCATCTTCACTATCAAGCTTTCGGCCGAAACGCCGCGGGCCTTGTTCCCTCCGGTACACGGTGGCGGCCACACCACAAACGCGGTTGGTATGATCTCGCAAGACTACAAGCCCCTCCAATGTACAACAATGGTGCGCGCAAGCACCGAGTGGTAAGAGGTATGCAAACCTCACTAAACACTAGGCCTAAACCTAGAGCAAGTGCATAAGCGGTGGTCTAATCAATCTAAGCACTTCGCAAAGCACCTACGCTAATCACCTAATGAAACACTAAGCACTATGCAAGTGGAGATCACTAAAATGGTGTATCAACACCCTAGATATGTTTCCTCAGCTCTACTCTACTCAAATGGTCGGTTGGGGGTTGTATTTATAAGCCCCACTGAGAAAGTAGCCGTTGGGGTCGAATTCCCGTGAAACTGCTACTGACTGGACGCTGAATCGTCCTGACCGGACGCGTCCGGTCGTCCCGACCGTTGAGCTGGCAATATACTGATCGGACGCTGGCCAGCGTCCGGTCGCAGATTTGCCGCCCTGGAACCTTACTGTACTCGATCGGACGCTGCTGTCCTGCGTCCGGTCGATTGCCACCAGCGTCCGGTCCAGCGTCCGGTCGCCTGTCTGTCGAGTCCTCTGCCCAGCGTCTGGTCACCTCAGTGAGCACGTTTCTTCGCGATCTTGCGTACGGCTTGGTTCTAATCTTCATGCTTGGACTTTGCTTGATATCTTGGGTCTTCTCTTGTGCTTCTAAGGTCTTTTCTTAAGATGTTGATCATCGGATCACTACGTCGCCTTCGTCCAAGTCACGTCTTGCACCCTATTGAACTACAAAATAAACACTTGCAGATTCATTAGTCCAATTTGGTTGTGTTGGTCATCAAACACCAAAATCCAAAGTAAATGGGCCAAGGGTTCATTTTCCTTACAGCCTCCACCTTTGGAGGCTGCTGATTCTGCTGATCCTCTACCATGTTTTTGAGCCTTGCAAACACTCTCCATCCCTCTCTTAGTGAGTGATTCATCCCAATTGCCAAATCCATTTGTGGGTTCAGAGAGAATTCAAAAAAAAAGAGCAATCCAACCACTTGAGCACTTGTGCATATTATCAATCTCGTGATTTGCATTTGTTACTCTTGGACTCTTCGGTCCTAGACGACTAGGCATCACCGGAGAGCACCCGAGAGATTGTGGTGTGCCTCGAAATGTTTGTAATGGTCGATTCCGCCGCCGCAAGGGAAGGAATCAACTAGTGGAAGGAGGAAAAGGAGTTGAAAAAGACTTCGTCTAGAGTGACCTTCGTGGTACCCTCTAACACTGACCTTCGCTGGGTCACCCACGACCCCCTCAACGGAGAGTAGGACTCAACTGAGTTCAAACTTCGGTAAAACAAATACCGTGTCTCAATTCGTATTTCTTTTGATATTTGTGTTGCTCTAGCTCTTCTGCAGGTTCTCTGTATATCATATCATTTCTAGTAGGTACCTGCAGCTTGGATTGAAGATTGAAATCGAAAGGAACAAGTTTGGGGCTGTTCCACTGAACACGTGTATACCGGACCTACCGGACACGTCCGGTATTGGTGCATGTGCAAAACTTAATTGTATTTTGATTTAACTCTTTGGTTGCAGGTGTCTGGCTCCCTAGATTTATTTAGTATCTTTTACATACTCTGTGGCTAACTTGTGAGAGGTAGTATTACTCTTATTTGGAGTTTCCCATTACTAATCGCTTCCGCATTTAAAGGTGTTAATATTTAGAAATACCTATTCACCCCCCCTCTAGGCGGCATCCTAGGTCCTTTCACCAGTCCATCGGCACGAACTCGCTTGACCTTCTCCATTGCTATTGACCATCTCAGTGCTCCACACTTACACATCACAAGACAAGAGACATGTTGCACAACACCATACTCACGCTATGGTTAATCTCCAACACTAAACCAAGGCCTGATCACCTCTTGATTATCATTCATCACTCACCACACATGGGCGCATATCAACCATGTGTTCGCAAGGTTTAACTTGGATTGTATATTTTTGTGTTAGTTTGGACTTGTGTTGTCAAACTTATATCTCATGTTCTTAAGAGAACATTGTGGCCGAATTTGATGTATAGACTCGTGACTCAAACATGATGTATATTTTGATGCATTGTGTAGGTTGTGGAAATGCATTATCACTGCCGACCCTAAACAAACCGTTGGCGATATAGTAAAATCGGTGGTGATGATCAAGACATTACCGCCAAACAAAACACCGCACTGGCGGTGATGATCAAGGCATCACTGCTGGATCAAACACCACACTAGCGATGATGAGCTCATCATCACCACTGGATCATACTCTGCACTGGCGGTAATGATCGCTTCATCACTACTGGATCATATGATGCACCCCTAGTGATAAGCTCTTCATGACCGTCAGATCATATGTCAAACCGATGGTGATGTCCACTTCATTACATCTGGATCATACGCTAGACTAGCGACAACGTCCACTTCATCACTATCGGATCGTACAACGGACCAGTGGTGATGGAAATGACATCACCGCTGGATCGTACACTGAGTCATCGGTGATGAAGTTTATCACCACCGGTTTTGAACCAGCTGTGATAACCTTGGTGATCAATGCTCACATTAACAAATGTCATTGAAACCCAGCAGTGAAGGGGGTTACGAACCGACAATGATGAGCTTTGTATAGTAGTGTTCATGCTTTATTATTGCACTAGATAAGAGTTATATTTGATACAAAGAACATGTCATGAAGATCAAAATAAAAAACATCAATATTTTCATTATCACGGTACATCACACATGAAAAATTGAATAATTAAATTAAATTACCAGCGACCAGAGAGAAGGGGTGAACGGGAGACAAAAACAAAATCCTCTTTGAACAAAGAAATTCTGGCCTATATAATTTTCATGCAAAGCACCTCTCTTCTAGCAAACAAGGCCTCGTAGCCATAACATAACTATTTGACCTTAAAATAATGCTAAGATTGCCCAGAGATATAGAGGAAGCAAGAGCGAGTAAAAAACAACACTTAAGGGTCAAAGTTTGAAAGTTCTATACAAAAGTTTAGAAGTTTAGTACAATCCTGGGACTTAGGTCTGAGCTTCTTAAGTCTAGAAATTTGGATCAAGTCCGGGGGTTTTGGATTGCATGGAAAACAACCTTCGAAACAAGAAGGAAAAAAATCCAAAACACAATAAAATGAACTCCAAAAATCGTGTCATTTTGCACATACCTTCCCTATCAAGTTAGGTCTAAGTTTCTCAAGTCCAGAAATTTGGATCAAGTCAGGAAGTTCTAGATTGTCCAGACTATAGCCTCCAAAACAAGAAGGAAAAATCCAAAACTCAATCAAACCAACTCCAAAAATCATGTAATTTTACACACATCTCCTTAACCCCAGAAGAAGTTGTTCTCAAGAGATCTTGCTAGTAAGATAGATATTTCTTCGTCAGTCTCACAGAATTAGGGAAAACCTAAGAAAAGAAAGAAGATGGGGAAACTTAAAATATGTGGAGCTCAATTTAGGATTTGATGGGGCACTCCCTAGGATTGCTCACCCATGTCATAGCAACAATTTACCCCAAAAAACCCGACCCAAATCGTAGCTAATCATCAAGAACAAAAAATACCTCAAAAATGCATAAAAAGAAAAACTCAAGAATAAGCAAGAAAGGGATGGTTTCAACATGAACTCACAACAACGAAATCATGAATTAAAGCATAAATCCGCTACAAGGTCATGGCTAGCCACCTCCCTTCATCATTCCACTAAAAATGAAGAAAATAGAGCAGGAGGTGCTACTCTCTCTACTCCTCTCTCTCTCTAAACTTGGCTAAGCCTATGGAAATGAAATTATGGTTGCAAGAACTAAGTCCCCATCTACACAGATAGACATACACACACATAATATATATGTCCATGGCTGATCACTAAATGTAACACCCTCGGTGTTACACTGTACAGTTTTTGCTAAAACACTGCATGAGCATCATACTTATGTGTAAATGTGTGTAATATAGGGTGTAAAACAATATACAGAACTTGAAACGTTCATCGGAAACACGAAACGAATGTTACATTTCATGTCGCGTTGTATCACTTAGTGTTCTAAACGAATTTTTATTAAACGAGAATGCTATAGAACGCATAGACAAAACTTTGATAAAGTTGGTAGTACAGACTTCGTAGGAGGCGGTGAAATACTTGCGGTCGGAAATGGGGTTCGCTAGATAGCATAGTTGGTAGCTTGGACGGTGCAAGTCACATTTTTGAATGGTGCCAGTGTTTTGGTCACGGTCACCCTACCGGTGCTCGGCGTTGCCGCGTCGGCCGCCGACACGCACGGCCACGCACGTGGCTCCGCGCTGCCGGCCACGGCCACCAGCTACCGCGCTCTAGCACGCAACCCGCACGCACACGCGCACGTGGGGGTCCAGCGAGCCTGGCCATTCTGCCCGCCGACGCGTCCGCCTGAGCCTTCTGCTCGCCATCACCATCGCCGTCGCGTCGAACTGCGCCCACGGCCGCACTGCGCCCCGCCTGTCGCTGTCGTGCGGTCACTGCTACCGTTGACCCTTGCGGCTGCATGTGCATGAGCCTGCCCGCCTGCCCTCGCCATCACGTCTGCGCGCGCTGCGTCGCCACGCTACAGCCGTCGAACCGGCGTCTGCCTCTACAGCGCACTATGCCGTGCCGCCATTGCCAAGCGGGGCATGGCGCTGTGGTCGCATGTCGCCGTGCCGGATCCGTACATGCACGTGGAGCCTTCACCGCCATGCTACCGTCCTTCTCCACTTTGAAAATTTCGCCACGCCAAGCCGTCGTCACATCGACTGCAGTGGCGCCGCGTCGGCCGAGCCGCGCCAAGGCAGTAACCACAGAGCTGACCCCAGCTTTGTAATTGCGCACGTTTGGAGGTCGAGTGGGAGTCCAGCTTCGCGCCAAGCTTGCCGCTGTTGCCATCGTACGATGTCGGGGTTTTAATTGGAGCTTTCCCCATCGTCTACCCCATTAAGCCCGATTGTCGTCGTCCATCAAATTGGCCGTTTGTAGTCCACCTCTTTCCAATTCACCGTGCACCGAACTAGACCTGTTAGTTAGCCAGCGATTGGAGTCGTTTCGGCGAGCTTCCATTCCATAGTGAGGTAATGCGGTGCATTCTCCTTGCGGCGGTCCACCATGGCCGCCGAGGTGGGCACTCGGCCAGGATGTCGCCCCTTGCTCATTTGTCTCAATTGAGCAGGGCTTTTGCGTCTCCTTGACTAGTTTGCCTTGCCCGTGCAGCGACTTCGCCGGTGGAGCAGCAGGTAGCTGGGGACGTCGTCACCGCGCTTGCCGTGAACCAGAGTCACCCCGCACTCGTGGCCAACCACCTTGTCGAGCTCCACGATTTCGTCCCGTCTGCCCTACGCGTCTCGGGTGAGGCCCTCTTGCTCCTAGGGTGGGTGGTTGAACCGCTTGAGGTCTAGGTCGCCGGGACAAGTTTGTTGCCGCCGGTGAACTGGTGTGGATGTTGTTCCCATGGCCAGCACGATTGGGAGTGGTAGTGATTCAATTAGGACTTTTACATTGTTGCTCGCAGTCTGTAGATGGATACAGGGTAGCTGTAGAGGTGTTGGGCTAGGTACATTCATCGGCGCCGGTGTTGCCGTGGCCAGACCCCGCCGCAGTGCATGGCCACACCTATGTGCTGCACTATTGTTAGTGTATGATACCTCTACCAAAAGCGTGCAAGTCACATTTTTTAACGGTGCCAGTGTTTTGGTCGTGGTCACCCTGCCGGTGCTCAGTGTTGTCACACCGGCCGCCGATGTGCACGCACGCCCGCGCGCGTGGCTCCGCGCTGCCGGCGACAGCCACCTGCTACCGCGCTCTGGCACGCAACCCGCACGCACACGCGCAAGCGGGGGTCCAGCGAGCCTAGCCACTTTGCCCATCGACGCGTCCGCCTGAGCCTTCTGCTCGCCATCGCCGTCGCGTCGAACTGCGTCCACGGCCGCGCTGCGCCCCGACCGTCGCTGTCAAGCGGTCACTGCTACCGTTGACCCTTGCGGCTACACGCGCGTGTGCCTACCCGCCTGCCCTCGCCATCACGTCCGCGCGCGCTGCGTCGCCACGTTACTGCCCCCGAACCGGCGTCTACCTCTGCGGTGCGCTGTGTCGTGCCACCGTCGCCTTGTGGGTCATGGCACTCTGGTCGCACGTCGCCGTGCCGGATCCATACGCGCACGTGAAGCCTTCACCGCCGTGCTGCCATCCTTCTCCAATTTGAAAATTTCGCCACGCCAAGCCACCGTCACATCGACTGCAATGGCGCCGCGCCGGCCGAGCCGCACCAAGGTAGTAACCGTAGAGCTGGCCCTAGCTTCGTAATTGCTCATGTCTGGAGGTCAAGTGGGAGTCCAGCTTCACGCCAAGCTTGCTGCTGTTGCCGCCGTACGATGTCGGGGTTTTAATTGGAGTTTCCCCCGCCGTCGACCCCATTAAGCCCGAACGTCGTCGTCCATCAAATTGGCTGTGTGTAGTCCACCTCTTTCCAATTCACCGTGTACCCAACTAGACCTGTTAGTTAGACAGCGATTGGAGTCGTTCCAGCGAGCTTCCATTCTATAGTGAGGTAATGCGGCGCATTCTCCTCGCGGTGGTCCGCCATGGCCGTCGAGGCGGGCGCTCAGCCAGGATGTCGCCCCTTGCTCATTTGTCTCAACTGAGCAGGGCTTTTGCGTCCCCTTGACTGGTTTGCCTCGCCTGTGCAGCGACTTTGCCGGTGGAGCAGTAGATCACCGGGGACGTCGTCGCCGCACTTGCCGTGAACCAGAGTCACCCCGCGCTCGTGGCCAACCACCTTGCCGAGTTCCATGACTTTGTCCTGTCTGCCCTACACGTCTCTGGTGAGGCCCTCTTGCTCCTAGGGTAGGTGGTTGAACCGCTTGAGGTCTAGGTCGCCAGGACGAGTTCGCTGCCGCCGGTGAACTAGTGTGGATGTCGTTCCCGTGGCCAGGGCGATTGGGAGTGGTAGTGATTCAATTAGGACTTCTACAATGTTGCTCGTAGTCTGTAGATGGATACAGGGTAGCTGTAGAGCTGTTGGGCTAGGTACATTCGTCGGCGCCGGTGTTGCCGCGGCCAGACCCCGCCGCGGTGCATGGCCACACCTATGCGCTGCACTGTTGTTAGTGTATGATACCTCTATCGATGGCGCTTCACTCGTAGAGTGCTAGGCAGGTTTTGGTTGAGGTCGAGGAGGCCCGTGCTCATTGGTGTTTGGCCGGAGATGCCGCGGCCTCGAGTGAGTTCCAGCTAGGGACGTTGTAACGCGAATTCAATGTAAACCGAGGGGCTAAGTGCGAGAGTCGGCGACAGAGGGGAATAGTGGAATGAACCGTGGTTCCATTTGATTGGAAGCCGAGGGCTCTTTTGCATAATGCGGCGCACGCGCGGGTCTTTCCTCCATGGGTCGCTGTCGCGCGTGGGCTACGCCACGCGCGGTGCGCTGCGTGGGTGCGTGCGTGGGCATTGCGGGAATGGGCCGAGCCACGAAGTGGGCCGCGCGGTGAAGTTTAGTTTCTTCTTTTCCAGTGAATTAACAAATGCTATTCAATTTAGTTTTTAGCTGAACTTTGAAAAATGATACTAAATTCTATAGATGTCCTAAAATAGTGAAACAAAATTTGTTAGGTTCACAAAAATGCTATCTATCTGTTGGTGTAGTTAGTTTACAGTTAGCTGTGATAATGATAGGTTCATAAATTCAATTTAGAAAGCTTAGTATTATTTAGCCTAATATTTGTAGGAATTTTTGTGGTAAATTGATGATAGGTTTAGCCATGAAATTTTTATAGTAGGATCATTAGATTATTAGGTACTCACTGTAATTTTTGTAGCCTTAGAGTAGGTTGATAAATAGAGTAGCTAGTACCCCTTGTTTTATCGTATGTAGAGTAAATCGGTATTAAGAGTAAGAATACCTTTAGTTGCTAAGATAATATATGTCACACTTCGTACTTGTTAGTGGTAACAGTAGGTAGAGCTAGTTTAGTTGCTTGACAAATGTATTTGTATTTTAAGAGTTGCTATTGCCATATTATTAAGTGTTGCATCATCATTTCATGCATATAGATCACGAGTTGATAGAGTTTGTGCCCGTGGACGAACAGGATTACCAAGAGGTCATTGAGGAGTACGAGGAGGAGATCCTTGTGCATGAGGGAGCCCCGGAGCCTTTTGGTGCTGACTTTGCTGACCCACCGCCTGCCCAAGGCAAGCCCCGGTGCATAAGTATAACCCATATTTTATGATCACTGAATATATATATGATGTGCATTTACGTTACAGGCATTTTATGGAAACTACATGCATAAATATATCTACCTATGAGTCCTACTAGAACAGGTCGAGTAGCTGCTATGCTCAGGATTTCGGTAGCGTGAGTAACCTACCGTTACTCACAATAGGTGATAATTATGATCACTCATGATAAATGGTGGAAAGGAAAATGGTGACCGGGCAGGGATATGGTTTGGGTACTGGTGGGTGTAAGAGATTGTGTCCTGCGGCCAACAGGGCATAGCTTGGTTACATTTTTTCCTTGTCCGTGCCGATTAAGGACCGGTCGTTGCAATGGACGCTAAGCAAGTCACAGATCTATTATCCCGAGCACATACGTGGGTATGGGCGCAGGAAAGACTTGTTGCTATCTTGTCGTTGGTTTCGGCTCTTTCCAGACCGACTGATTGGAGGCGAGGATGGTGAAGGTCCTTACACCGCACTAAGTTCGGGACTTAGAAGCGGGGGCTTGGAGTCCAAGTTTGGACGGGGACTTGGACCCCTTGACAGGAGGGTGATGGGTTGGTCCTGCTTGTGCCTGGGGTATAAGCGGGGCGTGTGTTTTCGGGGTACCCAGCTGGGGACATTGATTCGCGAATCGTCGCTGAGTCAGTATGGCTTGTCTTAACTCTAGCATCGTAGTAAGAACTGAAAGATGGAAGGTGATGAAATGGAACTGATTGCTCAACTCTTGCTTGAAAGTAGAACATGTGCTTACATAGAATGGATAGATAAGAAACTAATACGGCTATTAATAATAACATAAATAAGGATCCACTATTAGTATTGCTTTCTACAAAAAGGAAACCAGCAACCCATAAAGCCTTGCATATCCCTTGGAGTCGGGAAGCTATTCCCACTAGTCGGATAAATCTTGTGAGTACATTGCGTACTCAGGGTTTATTTACCCCAGTTGCAGGTAATGTTTGAGGAGTACCATTGTGTGAAGGATTCTTCTGGTGGGCACAGACGGATCCTTGTCGCTAGATGTTTATTTTTATTCCGCTATTTAATCTTCCGCACTCTGACATTTGGCAATGTAATAATAAATTTCTAAGAACTCTGGATATATGAAATGTATTAAGTATTGTAACTCGTTCTCATTATTGGATACTTGGGGGAAAATGTGGATCTTTCGGTTTCTCCCTTGGGGTGTGCCCGACGGATACCGCTCGATGTAGCTCGCTTTCGGGGTGCTTAGTGTCTGGTGGAAGACGAGCGCCTCCGTAAGTGTGTTATCTCAGGCGGTTCTACCACACTAAACAACCCCTAGCACCTAACTACTAGGTACACACCCCGAGGACAAAATGGTTTCACGACTTCGCTACACCTCGACGCAAGATTTGTGATGCCACCATGTGTTTGTTGATATGCCATTCTTCGGTTTTGAAGCCTAAATCTGCAAACCTGTCGCCGGTGGTTTTGAGGCTGAGACCGCCAAACCCTCCGGAGTCATGTAACCTATACGCAACCTCCATGATGTCGGTGTGTGTCTTGCTTGCTCTTGGCCAGGCCGGTCACCAAGTACTCACGCACCTGCCTTCACTTGTACAATCACCATCTTGACTTCAATAATCAACATGCTCTTCATCTCTTTGTTGCATGTACTCCTCCTCCTTGTCATCATGTTCAAGTGCTTGTTGTTCATGGTACATCCTCTAGCCTTCGGTCCCTCAGTCTGGCCAATTCTTTGTGTTTGTCCTTCATTGCCCATGGTCCATCGGCTCGATTGACCTTTGCCATCGTCCTCGACCATGATGTCATGCTCAAGACCTGCACTTCACAAGCCAAGAGATATGTTGCATCACCACTACTTTACCTTCCCTTAGTCGTAAGCAAGAACAACTCACCGCAACGACTTATCATCCATGATAATTACTTATCATACACAATGAACAAGGGCACATCACGAGCTTATCATGTCACTAAATGTCTCATAGAATGTTTTGTTGCAATGCAGTAACACACAGACAATCCATACCTAATATTAAAGAGCGAAGGATTTCTTCCATCCTACATTTTTACTTCCTAGACTACCATCGAGCCCTCTATGTCTCATATATGACCCGTACTCATATGTTTAGACGATCCCAGTATAAGAGAGATTTCACCACCAAGCTGTCGTTGTGTTTATGACTTTGGTGCACACGTCATGCTATTTGATCTTCGAGCCAGGATATAATTAGCATAACCAAACTATCAAACTACTAAGCAAGAACTTAAGTGGTTCTTTATCTAGGCATGCGCAAGTGCCATCTCCCCGGGGTATTGCATCTTAGAGAATAGAAAAGGATAGTCGCAAACAAGAAAAAAATATACACACAAATTTCATTTAAAAAAAGATACACATAAGTAGTTTGAGTTTTTTTTCCTGATCTCCATGTCAGAGTATGAAAAGAAAGTGATTTGGTACGTTTCCAAATATGAACTTTTTTTTTAAATGTAGTATACCTTTTTGTTATATTTATTAGGCTATAATAATTTTTCTTTTGTTGTAACGGACGGGTATGTTTGCTAATCACTGTAAAAGAAAAATAAGGGAGGCCATTCCTCTCTGTCCGAAGAAGGGTAAGGTGGAAAAACTCGGATTGTAGGCATGCATGAGTCGGGCTGATACACGTGCACAACATTATTAATACCAGACTATTTATTCACATTCCTGTTAATTAATTGATTATTATTAAGGAAACCCGAAGGTTTGCCCAACCGCGGTGAAATCTAGCTAAATCCATGTGGATCTTCAGTTCTACCAGCCACAAGGGAATCTCGGTACTGATATCTATCAGGAACAAAGAATCCCATTAACGCCCATGATATGCTTTGATCGACAGATGCCAAATACATGAATCGACCGGCAATAGGATAGCCCCATCCCATGCGACTTGCTGGCTTGCAGCACATTATTATTCTCCAATCTCCATGGCCAGCCCCAAGTCCGAAAGGGTAGTTTTCAGCTTAAACAGAGCTCCCACTACTAACCAGTAGCCATCATATCGCATAGCATCGGATATATGTTGTAAACAACCAACCAGGACCACATTACTTTCTTGTTCATCAATGACAACATTGTCCATCAACCAAGTCCTGCATGAGCAATATTCTTATTTTCTGAACTGGAAACATGGGAATTGAAAAATGCTGGCATCGAAATAACAAGTTGTCAGATCATTCTCTACCATGTGCTAGGATGCTTGCCAACCAATGATGTGAGGATTCCCAAATAGACGAGGAGGAGAAATCCGAACGGAATTCTGTTTTGCCGTTCTGAGTTTTGACAGAGAAATAGGCTTATGCGCAGTTGTTTCCGTCAGCACAGTCAAAGATTCAGATAATGCAGGCTGCAGCAAGGGAAAGGAGGTGCACTTCGGAGTTATTAGGACCAAGTAAGGTCACCCACAGATGAGTGATGCCTTCGGCAAATTCCTCAATTTTGTTCACGACATAACGAACAATCTCATTTCACTCACGCATCTATGCAGCAGAATATGGAACACACCCTTGCCATTTGTCAACTTTCCGACCCCGATTGCTATGGTGAAAGCGTAGGGAAGGTGTTCCTATCTTCCCATGACACCATATAGGCTATAATCAGCACATTTAGTAGTTTTCCTGTTCCTCTGACAAAATACAATAAAAATAGTATTAGAAAAATCTACCTATGAACTGGTCGTCCATGGTTTTACTGACAAATTTGAAATAAAAATTTTCAAGTCACCTGTATGAAATTCTGCAAAAAGAATCAGGAATGGCCAAATTTCATTAACTCCTCAAATTCTTTGCCATTATTATATATACGTGGAATTGCTTTTGTAGACGGAATACTCTGAAATCTAGACACGAACTATCAGCGTATTTGCGATTCAAGCCTGATAAACTTTAGCTGTTTGAGCGGATTGCATAGTGACATTTATTACAATGTTTTCCTGACTACTAAATGCTGATTGATGTAAAATATATCCGATTTAAACTAGTTAATTTCTCAATTAACATTACTTTAGGTACTTTCCTTTCAGATTTTTACATACCATTGTTTTAAGAAGAATAGTTAGTAAATTAGGTTTATGGGTTTAAGGGTGTAGTGATAATTGTCTCTAATTTATCCTCTTCACAATCTCACGGAGCTATGTTTGCGGTGGAGAATGAGCTGTGGAATCTTTCGGACCAAAACTGCTCAGAGGAGGAGGCATTCAGATCATTTCATATCTGTGTAGCATGTTTTCTCCAAAGAAACGTAGCGGTTTCATTCTGAATTGCAGCACCAGCACTGACCATTCAAACCATTGCATAGCGATCAAGAATTACTGACACCACATCCAATGGTCGCACGGAGCGCTCGGTGACGGTGCAGCCAATGCATTGGAGACCTCATATATTGCCGAGTATTCGTCATGGCTCATGTCTCAAGCGAGGAAACTGTGCTTCTTGCTCTGCACTTCCACGGAGCTGTTCGCCAAGACCACGTACTCCCTAGTGTTGGAAGTACTTCTGCGCGGCGAGCTCGATGAGCTCCATGTTGCCGCCTTGCTTTCTGGCGCCCCATACCAGGGAGTGCTCTTGGCAGATCAGTCGGTTCTTGACGAGCTCGTAGCGTCAAGTATATATAGTAGGCCGAACCTGCCAAGCTTGTCGATCAACCCTGGTGTAGTCCAGCGCCTTGGGGTGAGGCCATAGCCGGACAACACGGAGAAGGGCTTTAGAGCATCTCCAATAGTTTTTAAAAAATCACTTGGTAAACTAATGAGTTTTTCGAGTGACTAGAAAAAGTTGGGAGCATATTTGTTACCTTTCTCTAATAGTTTTTAAAATCTCGCCAAGAAGATAATTTGACATCAGGAATCCCGAACTATTTCTAAATCACACCAACCACTTTTATACTTTCTTTTTCTATTGTACATTTATATCAGGAACCCTGTCCTACTTCTTATTTTTTTCCACATCCTTGCACCTTAAATTGGCGCCATGGATATGCACGCTATTTATCCGCACAATGGGGTCGATTTTTCTAAGTGTCAAAAGATAAGGAGGTGGGGTTGAGAGTTGTCGGAGATATTTTTTTTTCAATCTTACCAAAAATCATGGATTGAGAGATTGTTTTGCGAACTCTTGGAGATGCTCTTAGCCCCTCGTTGACAACTAAATTCGACCTAGATGGATGGGAAATCCGAGTTTTGCCCTTGAATAAAGATATTGAAATTACCGATTTACCCTTATCCGAAAAAATGAATAGAGCAAAATCAGGAACTAGTCCACCTATTTTAGTACTAGCACCATTTATTTTGGTATCGTTCCCACCTTTTTGTTACTTACGAGTACTTTCACATGGGTACATTTTTTTACCGTCGGATCTCATCATGGATGACCTATACTTTTTCCAGTGTAAAATTTGTCTTAATATTATACATGTGAGTTCCATTATCCTGGAGACATAAATGAATAAACACCAAATATTTTTCCCTTGAAATATGTAGGGATATATTTTTTCTGCAAGATACATTTAGCTTACTCAGAACAAGAATATGTTTTCAAGTTTTGCATAAGTGCATTACTTCTATATTGCAATGAATCAAGAGGCAAAAGCAGGGAAGAACCGAAGCAAAAATACTAAGGGCAAGAGAGCTCGATCTCCTTTGCATCCTCATTTTGAATATTTGTCAGAGCCCTAACGGTGTCGGTATAACCATTTGAGTGTTCGGGCTGAGATAATTGGTGCTTTCTCTTTTTATGTAAACATAGTATTATCATTCTAGAATTAGTGAATGAATCAGAATATTTTTAGAAATAAGAAAAATTATTTGAGACTCTAACAACCACACCCATGTTCCGCGAAAATCTCCATATGGGATATTATGATATAACTTGTTGCAAATATAAGGGTGTCTTCACAAGATTCATTGGGCTACATGATTTCAGAGAAATATTCAATTGTTGTAGGAGTTTTGTAGCATAAAAAACTTCATGGAAAAATGATGTAACAAAGTAAGTATAGGTGGAAAATAATTCAAAACACTCATCAAGATTATTACGGCATACATTCTCAGCAATTAGCAATGTAAATGCAGCAGAAAACTCTCGGAAAATGCCTAGGTGGTCCTTGTTACATTTTGCTAACAGCCAACAAAATTAATCTCTTTAATTATGTTCATAGTCATAATCCAAAAAAATCTAAAAGAATCCCTGTTTTCCATGGTTATTAAACTGCCACTAATTACTCAGCCAACAACCACGTTTCTGTTTTAATTACTCAAGAAATGCCTCAAACATGCAAATAGGAGTCAAATGCAATTGTTTTATTTAATCCCACTCGTCAGGGTTCAAACTCAAGACCTCTAGCGAGTACTACACATATTGAGTTGCATGCAACGGCGAATTCAACTTAAAGCTGAAGATGCTTGGGAAATGTGAGCAATTCACTTCTACTTCAACATGGATGTATTTTTGTTTAAAAAAATATGGATGTATTATTGGGCATTCATCAAGTCATGAAAACTAAAGATTGTCACCTTTTTTTGACAGTTGGCATCCACCAAAACTGAATTTCGTAATTTACATCTAAATTTTCAGTAAGTTTCACAGTCAAATAAAAGAGAGCCAATATATATGTTTATTGCCAAGGTGTGACAAAAATATCACAGCACATCAGTACACTCAGTAATAACCTCTCTTGTCATGCCATTATTAGAAGGCGAACATCATACCCTCAGGGAGGTACGCTCTATATATGAGAGCCTACATGCGCAAGAAATATACAACATCTTATTTCTAGCTTTTGTGCTATAGGTACTGTATGATGACGATACGACCATACGTAGGTAAGCACACATACGTAACTAGTAGGCTCAAGCTTGCCTTCACCTTGAACATGAAGGGTAGGTAAATTACTCAAGTGAACCGTCTCCCACCTGTGCCCGTTTGACGCTGGCAGTTGAAGTACATCGCGGCCACAGGCTTGCCGAGGTTGAAACGGCGTGCAAAATTGCGCAAGTTGAAGTTCTGACGTACTTGCGGTGCAAACACCGTGCCCCGCCCCAGTTGCTGGTAGAGCACCAAGACAATACGGTGGATGCCCATGGTGGGGCTTGGGTTCTCATATGGTATGACCTCTCGGCCTGCCATTTAATTCAAAAAAAAAATCATGAGAAACACAATCTTGATAGTTATATTCTTGCATATATAAATATATATATATATATATAGAGAGAGAGAGAGAGAGTATTCTTGCAAAGGCTCCACTCAAGTCATATGTAGGACAAGTGTGACAAAGGAGAATATAAATTAAAGAAAATACATACTCTTCTGACATTTTTAGGAAAGTTCAATTTACTAATAAAAAACTAGAGCTGGCTATAATGCCAAAACACAGAATAAATGTTTTGTAAGATAGGATATAAAACATCTAGTTCCTTTGCAATAATATTTCCATTTAATTGATACAGTGTATATTATTATTTATGTGATAGAACTATGGATAAAAAATATTACATTGCATATATATGTTGAAGCATATACAATTACATAACATTATAAAATACTTATATATGTCCCCAATATCTTTACTCTTTTCACATATATATCTAAGCACGGTGGCAGAGTCAGAAATGTGAATTGGCCAGCAGGACAAATTTTATCAAAATTCAATCAAGTTTAAAAAAAATTGAATGGAAATTACACTGACTTAGGGGAGAGGGTTTGGCACCCCCTCCCTCCGCCACGGACTAAGCACATGTAGCCTATTTTATTTTAATCATAAAAATATGTTGCATCTAGATGAATAATGTTCTTGCAAAGGGATGTAATAAAGTCACATAATAGACAAATATGATAACAAAGTAAAAAAAATATACCCTTATAAATTTCTATATATGAATGTAAAAGTTCACTAACAAAAGACTAGATACGGATCGGACATAAATGTGATATAAGTTAATCAAATTGCAAATTCCGATCCTTTGCAATATTTTCACTTAATTGATACAAATATGTATTATATGATTGAATTGCCGATAACAAAAATCTTACATTATATATATATATATATATATATATATAT
Organism: Miscanthus lutarioriparius; assembly: GCA_904845875.1. Taxonomy (NCBI): domain Eukaryota; kingdom Viridiplantae; phylum Streptophyta; class Magnoliopsida; order Poales; family Poaceae; genus Miscanthus; species Miscanthus lutarioriparius. The sequence goes on along the minus strand of CAJGYO010000018.1, from coordinate 35,545,780 downwards.
ATATATGTTGAAGTATATACACTAGCTTATAAGTGTTCACTTCATTTAATAATATTTTTCTATATAAATCAGGAAGATGCAAACATATATATGACTAAATCTAATTAAATTACTTTTATTGACCAGATTCTCGAACCGATAGAAAACATGAACATTGCATTACACTAAACTATCAAAAAAGGAATTCTTTTGTTTAGGTTTTAAGAGAAGGGGACTACATATTTTGCAGAGTCATATAGAAGATATGCACTACATATGTACTAATATATATATAACGAAAAATTTACCAAAAAAATACTAATAATGACAAGAGTTTGCACTGGCACATTAGCATTACGTTCTACAAATATTTCTTAATATATATGAACCTTTAAGGAAAAGACTAAGGGCCTCTTTGGCACATCCTCATGAGGATTGGGCTTCTCCGCCTTTTTGGCACTATAGCACATGCTTCTAGAAGCCAGTGAAGTAAAAAAAAATATGGCTTCACTGGCTCCATGTTGTTTTTTAGGCTGCTATGAATGATATCGACTCTATGCTACAGTAGTCGTGCAATGGAGTGTCTGGTGGAGCCAAAGCAGGAGAGCCCCCCGAAAGGGGCCGGTCCTAAGGTTACACTTCACAATGCAAGGAGCATTAGTTCCAGGGGACTTTTAGGTGAGATTTTGAAAAAGAGGGATATTATAATGCATATATATACAATGCATGTTGTTGATGCTCACCAAAGCTATCATCCGTTGATGCTGGGATGTCAGTCACCATCCTATCAAAAGATAAGGCAGTGGGATTCATTTTCAGTTACGCAGAACTGTATATGTAGTTTGATCAAATAGTATTATGTGCAAGAACAAGAACTTACCAATGCAAGTATTCCCGTAGGGTAGGGTTGCTGGGATTAGGCGCATCAGGATCCACCATAACCTAATATATTTACATTAACACAAGCACATGGTCAACATGTTAGGGAATTAAAAATAAACCTGAGCATTTTTGGGCTGGGCTGTGATGAGAAATCCTGCATTTTTTTTTGTTAGTGTCTCTCTCACTGTAAATACTATTTATTAGGGCCAATCTATCTAGTCAACCGAGCTGGGCATGCACCAGGAGACTGTTTTAGCCTTCACAACGAGCCAAGCCATCGATTTCAAACTTCGGCAAGAGTTTGGAATGTGGCTCCTGAGCATCATTTGGTGTAGTCCCCTGGACTAAGAAAAGGAGTCGACACCTTGGCCATATATATATATGGCCTACCGTCAAATGGACTCGATCGGATCTGCGGAGTGATGGCTTACTAGGGTATAGGCCACTCGAAAATCATCACCTCCAATCTCAACTCTAGGTTTCACCGACACCGCCGACGCCCGAAACTCCATCCCATCAAACACTGGTCTGCCATCATACATGACAGTTAGAGGCACTGAGCCAGTAAACGGGTCTAAGACATCCCCGATTATGTGTCCCCTCGTCAGGGAGTCATTAGCCATATGCTATATTTTAGTGTGAGAGTATATGGTAGTAGCTAAGACCTACGAAAGCTATCAGGCCTTCCAATGGGCTTGAGTAAATCACAAGGTCTTTGGGCTATTTATAGTGTCCTAGAAGATGCTCAAGAAGCTGTGCATACATGTGATTCTCGTTTTCAACACAGCTTCAGCACATTCTTATCTGCCCACTTTCCAAATGATGCTCAGATGTAGCAAATATATATTTTATGTGGTCATATATCCTAATAAAATTAACCTAGTTAATGTAGAGAATTAATAGATTCTTCCACAGTACGGCATGTGCACATGAGCACATCTATTTAAGTGCCACATGCATGGCGTATATCTGCCCATTTGGGGCTCCAATACTTGCCTACTCTCTCCGTCCCTAAAAAGAGTCGTTGTGGGAATCGTGCCGGTCAAACTTTTTCAAGCCCTTGTTTAGTTCCTCCAAAATCCAAATTTTGGCACTATGCAAAAAGAAGATTCCCCGTCACATTAAACTTACGGTACATGCATGGAGTACTAAATGTTGACGAAATCAAAAACTAATTGCACAGTTTGGTTGTACTTTACGAGACGAACGTTTTGAGTCTAATTAGTCAACGATTGGACAATTATTACCAAATACAAACAAAATGCTACAGTGCGCTACAGTAAAAACAAATTTCGACGGCGCCAAGTTGGGCAGCCAACTAAACGGGGCCCAAACTTAACTAGGTTTGTAGAAAATGCGTGCAATATTTATATCTCCAAATAAATTTATTATGAAAGTATATTCAATGATCTACCTAATGGCACTAATTGTGTATCATAAATATTAATATTTTGTTAAATATATGTGGTCAAAGTTAAAAGTTGTTGACTTTTTGTGAAGTGAGAATGACTCTTTTTTAACGATAGATGGAGTATATATGTCCTTGGAATAGTCATTTAACTTGTCTAAAGAGAACTGCTAAAAACATGTGTCGAGAAAGAATAATGTAGAAGGGGGTCGAGGCTGAAGTAGATCGATGTATTACGTTTGAACATATATATGGTTCTTTTATAACAATCCTAAACGAGAAAAAATGGAGGAATTCTAGAGAATCGAAATCCTATAGGAAATTTTCCTATGAACCCTTTTGGAGCAAAAGATTGGATTGCTACAAATTGTAAGAATTTCCTTTGGAATGACACTTGTTTTATAGTAATTTTGGAGGAATTTTACCAATAGGTTGAACCGTATGGAAAGCTTCCTTTGTGTCATTCTCTCTTATTGAGAGTGGATGTTTTATTCAAGTTTTATTTCATTCTATATGACAAACAACGTCATGAAACTTCTCACTGAGACGGATCTTAGTGCGGATGTGATGCACACACGCTAAAATATGAAAGCAGCTATTTGGATCAAAATTTCACCATGCATGCACTCCGTAGACTAGCTTCGGCACTAATTTCTCTTGCTCCAGAGATGGTAACCAGAAAAATAAGATTTTACATACACCAAAGGCCCTGTTCGGCTGGCTAGAAAAACGGCTGATGCTGATGCTGATTTGTTGTGAGAGAAAAACATTGTTATTTCATTAAAACGGTACGGCTGATAAGTTCAAGCGAACAGGGCCAAAATATTCTTGTGCAAGTCAGTCAATATCTAGCACAACGTAAATATTATGCTTTGCATAGGCTACATACTTCTATTTTCTTCAATTGCCAAAATTCTAATAAATTATTGCTTTATTTTGTTTTATGCCTTTCCTGTGAAGTTGAAAATGACATGACCTCACTAAAACAGAACCGATGCAGTTCGATGCATCATTGACTCTTTTGCTCACGTTTTGTATTTCGTCTGGACACTGGCCGTTGTTGCTAAAGCTCAGTCTTGAGTACCCCGGCCCACAGCTTTACAGATCATCCATAGTGCAAGTGCGCCCCGGCCCACACCTAGATCTAGAGATCTCTTCATATCTTACTGTGCCCAGCCTTCTGCATAGCATTGCATTCCCATGTTCTCATTCCACCAACTAATTCCACTCCCTTAGGTCCTGCTGCATACCTTATTAGGTGTTGTTTGGTTCAATCATTTGTGGACGTGAATCGTGAGCTGACGGCGATACTTTATGTTTGTTTCACCACCAATAGGATCCGGCAGCAGGGTTATCAACCCATGCTTCAGTACGTGGATTACGTCCGAATTGATCGGCAAACCATTCCACTCCAGCCCATCCTATTACCACGGCCGAACCAAACAAAACATGTAATCAACAATTCTCTTATCATTCCAGTGGCGGCGGAAATTTTCCATTTGCGTTGACATTACTTTATGCAACCAAAAAGTACCTAAAAGAGAGAGACAGAGAAAACAGGCATAAATAATTTTCCATTGCCTTGCTGCCTAATACGAACGTCATGTACTGAAGTTATTCTTATGTAAACAATATATTGTACATGCCATATGCCATAAAGGCTTGGCACAACCAGTTAATTTCCGCATCTATTTGTTGTCTGCTGGCAACCAAATTCCAACGCCGTTTATATCATAAAAAGAATAATTTCACCTCCACTACTAACTTCCGATCCATTTCTATTTCTCCATCATGTGCCATATATTATATATATCACCTGCGATTCAATTAAAATTTCCAATGGACGGGCATATATATATTTGAAGGTTTTGTATTAGGCAGCCTTCACCAAATTTTAACCTTGCGCTTAGCACAAGAAACTCGTGGATAAAATGGAAGAGTTGAAACTCAAAATTTGCACACCTAAATAAATAAAACTTCAAATTTTCAAATTTGATGACGGTGGGCTTCCACCTCAACGCTTTAGAGCAACTCCAGCAGAAGCACCCAAATCAGGGATTCTACTTTTTATTTGGGTGCTCTCCCCTGTAGGGTCGAGATGACGACTAGAGGGTGGGTGAATAGTTGTTTCTAAAACTTAATCGTGTCGGCTAACCGAAACAAGTGCAGAATTAAACTAACGGTCTAGCCAAGACTACATCCCTCTATCTATGTTCTCTAGCACCTTGCAAAGATCCTAATTAAGCAACAAAGGTGCCGGGCTAACTACAGCTCACCTAACCAATTCTAGAAGTAATGTCACACAAACCTATGCCATTAGTCACTTCAAGCAACAAGGAAGCTCCTACACATGCTAGTAAGCAAAAGCACAAAGCCACCTAATGCTCACTAACAATGCTCAATAACAAGGCAACCAATGCCAAATTAGAGAGCGCAAATACTTAGCTACACAAACTAAGCAATGCGACTAACAAGGTTACACAAACCAAATTAGCCACGTAAGGGAGATATTTCTATGCTACACAAGCAAGAAGGCAACTAGTGAGCTACATAAGCTAACTAATTACAAGAGCAACTACACAAGCACAATGTATATAAAAGTAATCACAGGCTTGTGTAAAGGGATTGCAAACCAACGGGAAGAAAAAGATTGGCACGGTGATTTTCTTCCGAGGTTCACGTGCTTACCAACACGCTACGTCCCCGTTATGTCGACCGCTCACTTAGTGGTTCGGCGGCTAATTGGCATCACCCACCAAGCCCGTACGTCGGGCACCGCAAGAACCTACCCCAAAAGTGAGAGTAGCTCAATGACACGCTCAACTAGAGTTCCTCTTCGCGGCTCCCGCGGGACGAGCACAATGCCCCTCACAAAGCTCTTCTCCGGAGCACCGCACAAGCTTCTTGCGGGCTTCGACGGAGACCACCACCAAGCCATCTAGGAGGTGGCAACCTCCAAGAGTAACAAGCACCACCGGCTTGCAACTCAATCACCTAGTGCCACTCGATGCAACCTCACGATGCAATCGCACTAGAATCGCTCTCTCACACAATCGGATGATCAATATCAAGCATATGTGAGATGGAAGGCTCCCAAGCACTCTCAAGCATGAACACAAAGTCCCCCGAGGTGCTCAGCACCTGCCATGGCCGAGACAACCTTCTATTTATAGCCCCACGGGCTAAACTAGCCGTTACCCCTTCACTGGACAAAACTCGGGACGACCGGACGCTCCGGTCAGATCGACCGGACGCAGGACCCCAGCGTCCGGTCGTGTGATGCATGCCACGTGTCCCCTCTCTTCAAATACTGAGCGCCTAATCCCAACGGTCAAGTGATGACCGGATGTAGCTGCTCAAAGTGACCGGACGCAGCAACCCTAGCGTCCGATTGTTTCCAGTAAGGTACCAGTCGCGACCGGACGCGTCCGGTCGATCACGATCGGATGCAGCATCAGCGTCCAGTCCTTCTCCACCTTCTCTACATCGTCTACGTCACAGTACGTCAGCCTGACAGGACACACCCTGCCAGCGTCCGATCATTTTTAGCGCCAGCGTCCGGTCGAAGACCGACGCCTGCACACTCTTTGCCACCGACCGGACGTAGGACCTAAGCGTCCGGTCACTGCGTGACTAGCATCCGGTGCACTATGTGAAACCCTATCTTTTCTGTATAGGGCGCCGGTGGCACCATCGGACTGTCCGCACTCTACGGGCAGACACTCCACCGGTGGAGTTTCGAACCTTTCTCGCCTCCGTTCCATCGCCGAGTTGATCCACATCAACTCTAACTTCATCTCCTTTGAAAATATGCCAACACCACCATGTGTATGTGTGTTAATATTTTCACAATTATTTTCTAAAGGATTAGCCACTCAACTTACCATGCCACTCAATCCTAGTGACGATGTAAAGTTAGATCACTCAAGTGGCACTAGATGACCGATATGCAAATAAGTTTGCCCCTCTTGATAGTACTACCATCTATCCTAAACCCGGTCATCAACTTCTCTACACACCTATGACCGGTGAAATGAAATGCCCTAGGTTATACCTTTGCCTTGCGCATTTCATTCCATCTCCTCCAATGTCGATGCAACACATGCACCAACATGATCAATAATGATATGATCCACTTCATATCATCATGTGATTATATTGGTTCATCGATCTTGACTTCACTTGCTTTTCACCGTTGCCTTCGTTCATCGGCGCCAAGTCTTGCTTAAGCTTCACCGCCACGTGGTCCATCGCTCCAAAGCCTCCGACTTACCCTTCACACTTGCAACCGGTCCATCAAACCAAGTCTTGTCTTGATCTTCTCCACCTTGATCACATGACTCAATGTCATGTCTCATGTGCCATAAGCTCCTTCATCATCATATGTGTGAGCTTTGGAACATCTCCAAACCATTTTCACCTTCATGGCATATGTTGCTCACACACATGTACTTGTGGACTAATCACCTATGTATCTCATACAAACACAATTAGTCCACCTAGGGTTGTCACTCATTTACCAAAACCACACAAGGACCTTTCAATCTCCCCCTTTTTGGTAATTGATGACAACTCTATAAAGATATAGAAATTAAGCTCTTTTGGATTCATGTTGCTTGCCCAAGCAATTTTACCATGTGTAAATGATTTTGGACAAGTACCACAAATCTGAAATGGTAATATTAGCTCTCCCTACATATGTGCTAGAGTGTTTGTTTTAAAGCTCGCACATATGCATAGATTGAAATTGTGGGAGAGTAATTACTACTAAATGATGCTAAGGTGTATAGAGTAAACTTTTGAAGCGTGATACCAATCGGAGTTGCACCTTTAAGTTCATCGTTAGCACCATGGTTAGCTAGATATCACTTGGAAACAAAATCACTAGATACCTCGTGAGATCAACATTAAAACCAAAGTACTAGCATTACTTGAAAAATATACCAAGTGTCTAGCTATCATCCTATGCATGCTAGTTTTCATTTCACCAATCAAATTCTACAACTAGCATACTTCACACAAGCATGCATATTGAATTTAAGAACTTATGCAATGCAAGCAAGCTTCTCTTGTCCAAGAATGTTGATCCATCTTTTTTCTTCAATGTTGCTCCCTCTTTGTCCATGCCCATGTCCGACCTCTACTTCTTTGTTTCAATCTCTCCCAAAGCTTTCATATCTACAATCTCATTCTTAAAGCTTTCGTATCTTTGTACAATGTCTCCCCCTTTGTCATCAATTTCCATAAAAGGTGTGCTTCTCATTGATGCAAAGGTATGCATTTGGGGTAGATGGTTGAGGCTTGAATCTTGCGTTTTTGATGGGCATCACTTGATTGTTGGAATGACACCACTTAAAGATATCACTTTTAACTTGTACCACTTGTATCTTGTGTAGGACTTCTTGAGATACCACACATATGATCTTTGATCTTGATATCAATTTGTGTGACACCTCCCCCTATGTGATAGTATGGGTCATGCATTTGATATACTTGAGCTCTTGTAGGTGAGAGATGCATTCTTCATTTGATGATTACTTAAAGTTGAGGATCACTTGTGGAACCATCGTCTTACATGATTGATACCATGTGTAGATGTGATATCACTTGAAAGAATCTTTTATTATTGAACCACTTGTTGGATTTATCAATAAAAACCATTTCTTGAGTACCACTTATAGGATATCACTTGTGAGTTGATCTAGACATCACTTATGAATTCTTGATGAAATACTTGAGTCTAGATACCACTTGAAACAAACAATCTAGATATCCATTTGTATTTTTGTCTTGTGCTTGTACTCTTGTTACTTATGATGAGCTTCTAAAATTGACTTGAACTAAATTGATTTGTCTAAGCTTCCAAGTCCGGTTTGAACCAATGACAAGCTTCTTCACACCTCTTATAAGGGTTATCTTGCCAATGTTGTACTTGTCACTTGTTGGTAATCCAAATTAAATCAAGTATTTGGGTTCACTAGCTCATGAACAAATTCATATACTAACCACTAGATCAGCTAATCATTCAAGCAATAGTGGTAGGGTATGAATTTAAACATTTCATTTGTTATGCATGATCCTATGAAGTATGAACTATATGTACTAACCGTATACTAGTAAGAGATGAAATGATCATGCACATTACAATAATACCTTTGCTATGTTGGAGTAGAGGATAGTCACATAGATTCCAATTCATTACTCCAATAGCAATGCAAAGTCCAATTATAAGCTTGGTGAAGACCAATAGATACCATTTTGAATTCCATTCTTCACCCATATGAAATGAATACCACTTATGATCAAGTGCACTTTCTTGTTGTGGTTGGCTTGCTTCATCTTTTCATCTTTACTTGCATGAGAGCATCAAACTTGTAATATCATGACTAGCTCTCTTTTTTGGGTGTTGCTTGCTTTTCTTGATCAATCATTTTGATTGCTTCAACTAAGCATCTCAAATGTCCCTCGGATCACCACTTCCATGTTAGCCTTCCAAGTACCATACTTGGTTCACCTACACATAGGCGGCAAGCCCCTATACTAGGGAGAAGTGACCTCTCTCCAAGAATCATTCTTGACACTCACTTGAAATAACTTGATTGATTGATTCAAGTGATGGACTTAACTTGATGAGTAACCTTGATCCCTTCTTTAAGTCCTTTTCTTTCTACTTGTTTAAGTCATTTTCTTTCTATCAAATGATCTCCAATCATCACTTGAACTTAAACTTCATCTTCAACTCGAGTTTGATCTTGATTTTCATCATGAGTACCAAAAATGTGCAAAGTACATTCCACAATCAAATGGCCTTGTACTCTTTTCTTGTCATGCTTCTAGATCATCTCAAAACCAAACTTAGGTGCTTCAATTACTTATAAACATGTTTCCAACTTGAGGACCTTTCAATCAAAGTGACTCTAGATCAATCCAACATTTGTCACTTTTCTGGCAGATTCTGTACCCTTCAAAGAAATAAGCATATCTCTCAAAGTACAAATCCAAATACCACGAAATTTTGTGGAGATGTGCTTAACTAAGTTATATAGTAGATGTAAAAATTTGAGCTTTGTTTGACTTCTAAATTGCTACCAGATTTTAATTAATCCACCACTGCTACATGCTAAAAACTGATATACTATAGCTGACAAGATCAACTCCAAAACCGAAGCATCTCTTATCCAATTCTCATGAAATTTGTACAGAATCTTATACCATAAGTCTAGAGCTTGTACACTAATTTTCATGTCAATCCAATAAGTTTTGGTTACTCAAACATGGTTAAGATCACAGCTAGCTTAGATTTTTTAATATAGGACAGATTTCAATCACTTGAGCTATACTTCATCAAGTATGAATCAAACTTGAAACCAACTTGTTTGAATACTTTCACTAAACATAAATCCATTCAATCCACTTACTAAATGTCATCTCATGAATTTATCCAATACAAATCAATCCAAACTTGACTACTAATCAATTATCCATTCAATCATCTCATAGTAAGCAACATTGCATATTTATCCAATTCAATCAACTCATATGCACCCAAATGAAATGATCAATAAGAGATATACCTTGGCTAGCTCATTGTGGCAGAACCGCCTAATCTAATGCCTCCCATGAGTGCTCGTCTTCCATTAGACACTAAGCACTCAGGGGAGAACACTAAACTACTCGGTTCCATCGGGCACACCCCAGGGGAGAACCCGAAAATCCACATTTTGGCCATCAGGATCACAAATGAGAGAATAAAGCTTACATCATTATGAATCATTTCTTACATCACTTTTAATACAACAATCAGAGTAGAATATTTATTAATATAACAGCGGAATGAAATCATATTATCAGAGTTATGAACAATTTAATTGAACAGCGGAATATAAACATGTGTTCAGAATTACAGCGGAAATGAATATCTAATCATGACATGATGAAGTATTGATATAAACTACGACAACAGATTATGAAACTTTCATTTATAAAAGCATTTGGTGAGAGTTATAAATAACAACTACGATCGCAGCGTAAAGGAAGTCCTCTCTGAGCCCACCAGGAGGAATCCACACACAAGGGTCAGCTTTAGCATCCACCTGTCATCTACAACAGGGGGAATAAAACCCTGAGTACTCAATTGTACTCAGCAAGACTTACCCGATAGAAGAAAAGAAAAGACTCCAAGGATATGCAAAGCTATTTGACTTGTGGGTTTATTGCATTTGCAGGAAGCATTACTAAGCGTGCGTCCTTATATTCGATTTTTATTAATAGCCACACTGGTTCATTAACTAATCATTCTATGTAAGCACCTGTACTACTTTCAAGCAGATGGTAAGCAATCAGAGCTCCTCTTTCCATTCCATCTTTCATCTTTCAGTCCTTACTACGATGCTAGGCCACAGACAAGTCATACCGGATTTCCCAGTGATTCGTGAATCAATGCCCTCAGCTGGGTACCCCGAAAACACATGCCCCGCTTGTACCCCAGGCACAAGCAGGACCAACCCATCACTCTCCTGTCCCGGGTGTCCAGGTCCCCATCCAAACTGGGACTCCAAGCCCCCGCCCCTGAGTCCCGGACTCAGAGCAGTGCAAGGACCTCCTCCACCAAAAAGAAACCCTAACAGTCGGTCCGGAAAGAGCCAAATCCGCGACAAGAGAGAGACAAGTCTTCCAAGCACCCATACTCAAGTATGTGTTCGGGATAATAAGTCTGCGACTTGCCTAGAGCCTTATGCAACGATCGGTCCTTAACCGACACAGATAGGGAAAACAGTGTAACCACGCCATGCCCCGTGTCTACGGCGACACAACTTCTTACACCCATCAATACCCAAACCATATCCCTGCCCAGTCATCATTTTTCCTTTCCACCATTTATATTTCCTAGGTAATAATAATCCAATAATATATTTCCTATCTCTCGCGAGTGACAGACAATGGCTCGACTTCTACCGGAGTCCTGTAGCATAGCATTCTATACGATTCTGTAATACTAGTAAGACTCATAGGATAAAGATATATATATGCAAGTGGGTTTCATTCAACTCCTTAAAACTTAATGCACAAATATAATTTAAACTACAGAAAAGTAGGGATTATGCACCGGGGCTTGCCTGGGTAAGATATATATTAAAAAGTTAGTATCTGCATCTTCAGATCATCCACATCATCTGAATAGAAAGCCCATTGCATCATCTCCTGGAGAGAATGCCATTACACCATCTTCGGATTCCCAATCATCCTTCGATCGATCCGTTAATCCATCATCATACCTATATGATATGCATGCGATGCAATGCAAAGATGTAATTAATCAACTGCAATCGTGACTCATAAAATACGACATACGCCTCTCGAGTTATCGGGCTAGTTCTAACGATGACCATACTTAGGCTACAAATACACGTTGTCGGATAAGGCGTTATTTTTCAACAAATATTTTAGTTATACAAACCCAAGTTGTTTCTTTGTTTTATCCTATCGGTTTAATCATTATTCGAAATAGGGTATCATTATATATCTAGCAAATTAATTATTCTGGAGATACAAAAATTACAGTGAGTAGATAATAATATTAGTAATTTACTGTATAATTTTTAGAGTTAATACTATCACCGATTTATTCCGGAAATTTCTACAAGTTCACCTTTTCCTAACATTAAGCATTCCAAATTAATTAGAGCAACCCTAAAAACATACCAAACCTATGCGAAAAATACACTACTAGGTAGATCATAATTTTAGAAACTTAACAAAACTAGTTTGATATTTTTACGATTTTTCTATGATTTACTATAAATTTTTACAAGTCTATTTCCGCAACTAAATTAACAAGTGCTTCATAAGACTAAAGGCCAGCGGCCACCAAACCGGCCCAGTGGCCAGCTCGGCCAGTCCAAATAAATGTGGGCCCAAAGCGGCACACGTCATGCGCGCGTGCCAATGAAGAATGAAGCGAGCCGGCCAGGCGCCCTAAAAGGCGCGGCGGCCCAAAGCGGGCAAGGCTGCCAGCAACAGTAGACAAATGGCAACCGGTCGGCCCAAGCGATGGAGACGGTGGCCCAACGCGCGGAAGTGGCGCGGATGGCCCAGGTGGCTGATGGTGCGGAATATTTGCAAAACGATCCCTGAGCTTCTACTAAATCACGCCGCAGTACAATCAGTACTATTCTGATGGCTCACGTATTCATAGTAAAAGCTCCATATAAATTTCTGGCTTGGACTTGTATCCTCCCCACCTTGCTTTCTTTTCCCCAGAAGCAGAGGACGGAATAGGGGAGCACCGGCCAGCGGTCAATCCCGGCCGGGGCTGCACGGCGACGGTGGAAAACCAGCCGCGGAGCAGCGGCGGGCCCGGCCGTGTACGTAGGCACCGGCGGCATGGCCAGCGGTGGCCCATAGCACCCTGTCCACGCACGCACGCGGCAACGGATTAGCCGGTGGAGACACGCGCGACTCCGGTGACGGGAGGCAAACGGCGGTGGTCGAGCTCTGCGCGGGCGGACCGGCGATGCGCTATGGCACGGCACCAGCGACACGGTCGCGTTTGGCATGGGTGCGCAGGGGCTCGGTCCAGTGCGGTGGTGGGCTTCACGCACGCGCCCGCGAGGATCGGCGACTGGCGGCGAGGAGGCGGGGTGCTGGGGCTCGGTTCGGTGGCGTGCGGGACAAGGGGCGCGAGGCAGCGCCGTGGGGGGGAACAGGAGCTGGACCACGGCTCTAGCATGGGAAGAGGTGCGGCGCGTGTGCATGGACGGGGCACGTCAGCCCAGCGTGTAGCTGCGGGCAGCCGCAGGACCGAGGGGCGCGGGCGCAGTGGCCGCACACGACAGCGGCAGCGAAGGAAAAGGAGTGGGGCGGCTGTGCAGCAGCGGCGCGCATGCGAGAGGAAGGCGCGGTCGACCACGACTGGAGTAGAGACGATACGACTCGGCAGCAGAAAAAAGAAAGGGAGAGAGAGAAGCAATGCTGCCGACATGGAGGTGACCCGGTTTGACTTTGCCCTGGCACGACGTGGTCTGAAACGGATGCGACGGTGGTGTGGTGCCCGTGTTTTCTACGGCGGCGCTGCTAAGTGGTGACTCGCGTGCACGCGTAGTGGGGGACACTTGGACTCCTCAACACGCCATGCCACGACACGGGCCACATGCACATGGAATCTGACGAAACCCACTTCACGCACAGCTGCATCTCTACTGTCTTGTCCATGCTATTTCCTTCTGTTCATACGGAAGAGTGAACGCATTCAGCATCATGGATGGGTTTAAGAGTGCACTATATACCTATATATATATATATATATATATATATATATATATATATATATATATATATATATATATATATATATATATATATATATATATATATATATATATATATATATAACGGTTTATTAATTTACATAAATTGTAACGTCTAGGCACAGAAAAATTTCAGCAAAGCTCGAATTTAAATTTGATTCAACCGCTATATATATGTATATCGTTTTATTTATTAATTGATCTTATTTTATTTATAAAGGTTGCTTTTCATTCTTAATCTAACAGAACAAACCGTTTGCTATCGATTGGCTAGAATTGTCGTTCGACATTCCTAAATATTTCTACGCCCGACGTGATTTAACTTGAGCGTTTACTTGAGTCCGCGAAACTAAGTCACATAGGATTCGCGTATCGCGTCGAATACATTTTAAATCAAAAATCCAAGAAACTCGTTTCAAAAATTTGACTAGAGGAGGGATGAATAGTCATTTCTAAAACTTAATCGCGTTGGCTAACCTAAACAAGTGCAAAATTAAACTAACGGTCTAGCCAAGACTACATCTCTCTATCTATATTCTCTAGCACCTTGCAAAGATCCTAATTAAGCAACAAAGGTGCCAGGCTAACTACAGCTCACCTAACTAATTCTAGAAGCAAGGTCACACAAACTTATGCCACTAGTACTTCAAGCAACAAGGGAGCTCCTACACATGCTAGTAAGCAAAAGCACAAAGCCACCTAATGCTCACTAACAATGCTCAATAACAAGGCAACCAATGCCAAATTAGAGAGCGCAAATACTTAGCTACACAAACTAAGCAATGTGACTAACAAGGTTACACAAACCCTTGTGTAAAGGGATTGCAAACCAACGGGAAGAACAAGCTTGACATGGTGATTTTCTCTCGAGGTTACGTGCTTGCCAACACGCTATGTCTCCGTTGTGTCGACCGTTCACTTGGTGGTTCGGCGACTAATTGGCATCACCTGCCAAGCCCGTACGTCGGGCACCACAAGAACCTACCCTGAAAGTGAGGGTAGCTCAATGACATGCTCAACTAGAGTTGCTCTTCGCGGCTCCCGTGGGGCGAGCACAATGCCCCTCACAAAGCTCTTCTCCGGAGCACCACAGAAGCTTCTTGCGGGCTTCGACGGAGACCACCACCAAGTAGTCTAGGAGATGGCAACCTCCAAGAGTAATAAGCACCACCGGCTTGCAACTCGATCACCTAGTGCCACTCGATGCAACCTCACGTTGCAATCGCACTAGAATCGCTCTCTCACACAATCGAATGATCAATATCAAACATATGTGAGATGGAAGGCTCCCAAACACTCTCAAGCATGGACACAAAGTCTCCCGAGGTGCTCAGCACCTGCCATGGCCGAGACAACCTTCTATTTATAGCCCCACGGGCTAAACTAGCCGTTACCCCTTCACTGGGCAAAACTCAGGACGATCGGACGCAGGACCCCAGCGTCCAATTGTGCGATGCACGTCACGTGTCCCCTCTCTTCAAATACTGAGCGCCTGATCCTAATGGTCAAGAGATGACCAGATGTAGCTGCTCAAAGTGACCGGATGCAACAATCCCAGCGTTCGGTTGTTTCCAGTAAGGTACCAGTCGCGATCGGACGCGTCCGGTCGATCACGATCGGATGCAGCATCAGCGTCCGGTCCTTCTCCACCTTCTCTGCATCGTCTACGTCACCGTATGTTTGTCTGACCGAACGCACCCTGCCAGCGTCCGGTCATTTTTAGCGCCATTGTCCGGTCGAAGACCGACGCCTGCACGCTCTTTGCCGCCACTGACCGGACGTAGGACCCCAGCGTTTGGTCACTGCGTGAGAAGCGTCCGGTGCACTCTGTGAAACCCTGTCTTTTCTATATAGGGTGCCGGTGGCACCATCGGACTGTCCGCACTCTATGGGCGGACACTCTACCGGTGGAGTTTCGAACCTTTCCCGCCTCCGTTCCATCACCGAGTTGATCCACATCAACTCTAACTTCATCTCCTTTGAAAATGTGCCAACACCACCAAGTGTACACCACCATGTGTATGTGTGTTAAAATTTTCACAATTATTTTCCAAAGGATTAGCCACTCAACTTATCACACCACTCAATCCTAGAGACGATGTAAAGTTAGATCACTCGAGTGGCACTAGATGATCGATATGTAAATAAGTTTGCCCCTCTTGATAGTACGGCCATCTATCCTTGTCGGTGTTTTGGACCGGGGAGTCCTCAACCAACCAGTAAAAGTGAACTGTGTGCCCCTAATCCCGGATGGTGATGCAAAGAGACACAAGGTTTATACTGGTTCAGGCAATTGGTGCCCTACGTCCAGTCTGAGAGATCAGTCTTGTATTCCTTGCACCGAAGTGCTTGTAGTAGGGGGTTACAGGCTGGGTGAGAGAGGGAGCTAGTCCTAGGTCTCGGCGTGGGACGGTGCGAGGTGCTTGAGATGCTGCTCTCAAGCAGCTTGGGAGCGTTGATGTTACAGGATGTGTCTAGGGCGCATATGGGAGCGCGGTTCTATCGTATGTTCTTCTTTTTTCTCCTCTCCCCAAGTTATCCCTGGCCGCTTCCTTTTATAACCGCAAGGAAGGAGCCAGGAGTACATGAGTGAGCTACACGTGGAGCCTACTACAGTTTTGTCCTGTAGCAGCATGGCGTTGGGAATGGAGATCGGTACTTGTCTGGCGTGCCGTGCTGGTCAGGTTTGAAGTGGTTGAGGTCGTGGGGGTCCTTGTCGATGTCTAGTCAGTATGACTTCCACGGCCGAAGACGTGACATGCTTTGGTGGACTCTTGACCTAGTGGAGTGCCGAGGCCTGGCAGGTTGTAGCTAACCGCGCCGAGGCCTAATTTTCCGAGGCCCTGGCGGGTGTTTGTAGCTGACCGCGCCGAGGCCTGATTTGCCGAGGCCCTAGAGGGAGCAGTTGGGCCTATGCACTGATTTCGAGGCTATAGTGACCCGGTTTAGGTGGAAAAGTGCAGGGCAGGGTAACCCCTGCACCGTCAGTAGGGAATGGTAAAAAGAAGATTTGACCACCGTCCCATCGCCCCTGTTGCTATACCCTGCCAATCGTGGCTGACGTAGCGGGTGCATTCAGGCGCATTAAATGGATGGGATAGCCTACCAGGGGGATGGTTGAGGCGGAGGCAATGAGGATGCAGGATGAGCCTGGCCTCGGCCGAGGCGGAGAAGGAACAATACGTCCAAGGCCCTGCCGGGGGGTCTCGGGCGAGGCGGAGAACGAGCAGCTGGGCTCTCCTGCTGTTGCTGAGACTACAGGGACCTAGACTTGACCTTCCACGCCGCTTTGTCCTTGGCGTAGGGGTTAGGTAGCACAGGGCAGTACGGGTGTCAGTAGGGAGCACAGTGATGAGCACAGTGGCAGGTAACCCCTGCTACGCCCGGTCCCCTGTCCCGTCGGTTGTTCTGCCCGTACTATACCCGCGCGCGGCTGACGTTTGCGGGAGTAGTTGGGCGCATTAATCTGGACGTGACGTTTTGTCAGAGGAGTTCGATCGGGATGGAGGTTACGAGTTTTGTTTTGTCGAGCTCGGCCTCGAGCGAATCGAAGAATTGGCATCCCGTCCGAGGCCTTTCAGGGCGGGGCCTCGGCGAGAGGGCCTCGGTGAGAGGGTCTCGGCGAGAGTGCCTCGGCGAGAAGGCCTCGACGGGGTGGGGAGCTTTTGGTCTTTCGACTGAGGCCTCGGCGCAAGGCCTCGGGCGAATCAGAGAATCTGCTGAGACCTCGCGGTTTGATTTTTGCAAGGTTTAAGCAATGTTTTTGGTTCTCGCTTGGGGTACCCCTTCTTGTGGTATTCGATAGTAGCCCCCGAGCCTCGGGAGGAGTGCGGGCACTCTCCTGAGGTTTTGATGAGACTTGGCCTGCAACAGCTCCTGTCGTGATCATGTCCTGTATTTGGTGGTTCCAGTGGGTGTAGCCCCCGAGGCCCTGGAGGAGTGGGTTTACTCCTCTAGGGGCTTTTTTCTCCGTTTGAGCAAAGAGTTTTATCGTGTTCGCCGGGCCCATGAGTGCGAGTTCGGGTCGCTGGGACTTAGCCTGGTGCAGGAAGAACCCCCGAGCCTCCGCACGGAGCGAGAGGGCGATCAGCGATTTCCCTGTCTTCTTTGACGGCCCTCGCACATCCTTTTTGCTCGGAAGGAGGGGTTTGTTTGCCGAGCCCCCTCGGGTGCGAGCCTAGGTCGCTAGGTCTCGGCAAGGTTTACAGGGAGAGCCCCCGAGTCTCTGCACGGAGGGAGAGGGCAGTCAGGAGTTCCCCTGGCTTTTTATGCGACCCTCACGCATCCTTTTCGCTCGGAATGAGGGGTGGAATATGCCAGGCTACCCTCGGTGGGCGCGAGCGGTGACACTTCCAGTGAGCTGCTATTGGGTAAGTCCGAGTGGAGGCCCGTGCCCCATTCGATAGGGGTCGGCTAGTGGTCCGGAGACACCCTCCAAAAGTACCAGAGGGCTTCTCTATTGGGTCCTAGGGCCGTTTGATTAGCCTCTGGGGCTCGGCGCCTCCCTATGGTGGGATCCCATTCGGAGAACTCCCTGTTGGTCTCGAACATGACTTAGGGCATCCTGAGCGATCGCTTGCCCGGGCCTCGGCCATGTACAGGCTCGCCCATAGTTGTCCCTAACTCTGTTGTCCTAGGGCGGCTGTCGAAACCCTCGGGGGTCCAGCCTTCGAACTCCTGGACCGTAACGGGCTCGGCGCCCTTTTTGTCGCTTTTTTCCGAATCTATGAGTGCGAGCTTGGGTGGCTTGCTTTCATCTTGCGTGCAGGAAGAGCCCCTGAGCCTCCGCACGGAGCGAGAGGGCGGTCAGGAGTTCCCCTAGCTTTTTATGCGACCCTCGCGCATCCTTTTCGCTTGGAAGGAGGGGGTTGTTTGATTAGCCCCCTCGAGTGCGAGCCTAGGTCGCTGGGTCTTGGCAAGGTTTGCAGGGAGAGACCCCGAGCCTCCGCATGGAGCGGGAGGGCAGTCAGGAGTTCCCCTAGCTTTTTATGCGACCCTCGTGCATCCTTTTCGCTCGGAAGAAGGGCTTGTTTACCGAGCCCCCTCGAGTGCGAGCCTAGGTCGCTGGGTCTCGGCAAGGTTTGCAGGGAGAGCCCCCGAGCCTCCGCATGGAGCGGGAGGGCGGTCAGGGGTTCCCCTGGCTTTTTATGCGACCCTCGCGCATCCTTTTCGCTCGAAAGGAGGGGGTTGTTTGCCGAGCCCCCTCGAGTGCGAGCCTAGGTCGCTGGGTCTCGGCAAGGTTTGCAAGGAGAGCTCCCGAGCCTCCGCACAGAGCAGGAGGGCGGTCAGGAGTTCCCCTGGCTTTTTATGCGACCCTCGCGCATCCTTTTCGCTCAGAAGGAGGGGGTTGTTTGCCGAGCCCCCTCGAGTGCGAGCCTAGGTCGCTGGGTCTTAGCAAGGTTTGTAGGGAGAGCCCCCGAGCCTCCGCATGGAGCGGGAGGGCGGTCAGGGGTCCCCTGGCTTTTTATGCAACCCTGGCGCATCCTTTTCGCTCAGAAGGAGGGGATTGTTTGCTGAGCCCCCTCGAGTGCAAGCCTAGGTCGTAGGGTCTCGGTAAGGTTTGCAGGGAGAGCCCCCGAGCCTCCGCACGGAGCAGGAGGGCAGTCAGGAGTTCCCCTGGCTTTTTATGCGACCCTCGCGCATCCTTTTCGCTCGGAAGGAGGGTGGAATGTGCCAGGCTACCCTCGGTGGGCGCGAGCGGTGACACTTCTGGTGAGCTGCTATCGGGTAAGTCCAAGTGGAGGCCCATGCCCCATTCGATAGGGGTCGGCTAGTGGTCTGGAGACGCACTCCAAAAGTACCAGAGGGCTTCTCTATTGGGTCCCAGGGCCATTCGATTAGCCTCTGGGGCTCGGTGCCTCCATACGGTGGGATCCCATTCGGAGAACTCCCTGCTGGTCTCAGACACGACTTAGGGCATCCCGAGCGATTGCTTGCTCAGGCCTCGGCCATGTACGGGCTCGCCCACAATTGTCCCTGACTCTGTTGCCCTGGAGCGGCTGTCGAAACCCTCAGGGTCCAGCCTTCAAACCCCTAGACCGTGATGGGCTCGGCGCCCAGTTCCTTAGTCTGGAAGGAATTGGCTGGGGGAATATTCCCCTTCCATCGGCTGACAATGGTAGGTGCGACTTTTGAGACAGTCTCTTGGGGCCTGCCATTGCTGTGGTTGGAAGCGATACGGTGTCAGCGGACAGGACATAACCGTCCGTGCGATTAATGGGAAAAAGGTGGGCGCCTAGACGGTGAAATCGGATCTGGATTTACTGTGCTTGGACTCGAGGGAAACTTCCCCAATTTCGTCACCTGACCGTTTCGTTCTTTCCCTGCATAAATATGAAACGAGTCTCACCCATCCCCTCCTTACCTTGCCCGTACTCGCCCTTTCCGCCTTCGAGCCGTTGCCGAGAACAGAGAGCGCCGGGGAGAAGAAGGGAGAAGAGGGAGCGAGAGAGAGAGAGAGAAGCGAGAGAGACTTACCGCCGTAGCCCTCATTCTCCATCACGCAATGGCCGGCGGTCCTCCTGTCATCCTCTCGGCGGATCCTTGGGAGCCATCCGACGTGTCCGTGGAGGTGCTGCAGTCGCTCGTCGACGACGGCCTTCTTTGTCCGATCACCGACCCTGACAGGCCAGAGTGGATTGCTCCGTTGGGCGAGCCAGAGCCGCGGCCACGCGAAGGGTACGTCGTGAGCTTCATCTCTTTCCATGAGCGTGGTCTCGGTGTGCCGGTGGACCGATTCATGTGGGCGCTCCCGCATTACTACGGGGTGGAGCTACACAACTTCAACCCTAACTCCATCGCGCAGGCGGCTATTTTCGTCGCCGTCTGCGAGGGGTATCTGGGGATTGCCCCCCATTGGGAGCTGTGGCTCCACCTCTTCCGGGCAGGGCATACCACCAAGCCGGCGGGTACGGTGGGTACGAGGAAGATGGTGAGGGCCGGCGGCTGCACTCTCTAGGTGCGCCAAGACCGGCAGCACCCATACATCCCGGCCCAGCTCACGTCATCCAATCGTCGCTGGTACACCAGCTGGTTCTATCTCCGCAACGATGACGACGGGCTTCCCCCCTACACCGGACGGATCATGGAGGACTGTCCAGAGAAGTGGAGGTATGACGTCCCGAGAGAAGAGCAGCCCAAGCTGCAGCCGCTCCTGGATGGGCTGGAGAAGCTGCGGAACCGCTGCCTTATGGCGGCTATGGTCATGGCGGCCTACCACCGCCGGAGGGTGCTGCCGTTGGTGGCTCGACGGCGGCGCCTGTTCGATATGAGACCGGATGAGCCAATCGAGGGCATCCAGATGTCTACCGCCGCCCTCTCCGAGGAGGCGGTTCTACGTCGGGTGAGGGAGACGGTGGACGGGAAGATGAAGACTGGTGGTCTGACCCACATTGTCATGCGCCCGTCGCGGGGGTATCTCTCCCTGGTAAGTCACGCGTCGCTGCAGCCCCCAAGCCCTCTCTGTTTCTCATCATTTCTCGTTCCCTTATGTGCGTTCACCGTTCCTACAGGGGATGAGGGACGTGTGAGCCTCCCTGCTGCCTATTCCTGAGGACGCGAGGCGGCGGACGATCAACCGGGCGCACGTCGAGGCGCAGAAAAAACGGAAGGATGCCAAGGCAGCCAAGCGCACGAAGCAGATTCTTGCACGCGAGAAGCTAGATGAGCTTCGTCGGCAGCAAAGGAAGGACGGCCTCCCGCTGGAGGAGTCCCCGTCGCCGTCGCTATCGACGGACGCCTCGGACGGAGATGACGAGGGCGAGAGGGGGCGGGGTCCCCAGGACTATCTCCCTGACATTGAGGAGACGGCGCCCGGGGCGTCGGCAAGTAGCCCGGCGCTCCCAGGAGGAGGGGGAAGAGATGGCGCCCCGGGGTCGGCGATCGCTCACCCCGCGTCCGAGGCTGACATGCCTGAGCTACGGGCACTGGGGAAGCGTGCCGTCGGCCCGTCGGGCTCGATGGTAGTGACGGAGCAGGCGGCAGCGGGGGCGACGCAACTGCCACCGCAGGGGGTCGAGGGGGTGCCGGAGTCCGACGAGGGTTGGCTGGCGCCAGTGGATGCCGGGGCCGTGCCTCCGCCACCGCCGCGGTCGTTGTAGAGGAGAACCGCGGTGCCGAAGCGGCTGCAACCCCGCTCGAGGTGAGTGTTTTTTTAGTGACGTTCGCATTGTCTCTTGCTCGCTTCATGGTCATAGGTTGACCAAGTGGGTGTTTTACCTTTAGTCGGAAACGTCGGGTGGAGGTGCCAGTCCTGGCGCCGCACAAGGCACTCAAAGTGAGCGCTAGTCCCACTGCTCAACAGGCGGCAGAGGCGCAAGCCGCCGTGCAGCCTGATGTGGCGTCGGCTGGGGCTGACCTGAAGGGGTCGGTCGTTTAGGAAGAGGCTCCCGAGGCAGCCACGGAGCAGACGGTGGAGGAAGGGCCTACACCGCGCGTTGTCGAGGCCCATGAGTCCGATGGGGCCGGGGCGCCCCCAGTCGCCGAGGCCGGGAACAAAGCCGAGTCCCCTGGGACTTCCGAGGCCGAGACGGTTGAGGCGAGCACGGCGGGCCCGGTGGCTCAGGATTCGGAGATGGAGGTGGGGCAACCTTTGGTGCCGCCCTTGGCCCAAGGCCTGCCGCCATCGCAGGAGAGCACCCGGGAGGTGGAGGTTCAGGTGACCTCTCCTGCCGATACTTCCCGAGGGAAGGAGGCGGCAGATGTCGAGGCGGACAGCACCGCCGAGCAGCTAGCTCTAGCTCCTGGCGAGGGAGACTCGGCCCTCGCGCAGGTACGACCCGAGCCCCGTGGGTGGAATCACCCGCGTATATCGTGGCTGAGCCGGGATGACCCGGAGGGGGAGCCTCTATTCGCCCTCGAGGATGCAGTCGAGGGGGGGGCGCTGGAGCTCCTTCGAGCAATATCGCCGGCTGGCAGTGCAGTCGCTGCGAACGGCACTGTCCGTCATGGACGATGATTTGCCCAGCGTCGTCCAGGTACACGTTTCCTCGTGTGGTGTTGTCTTGTTCTGAGTCTTTTCACCATGCATGACCCCTGTTCTACCTGTCCAGGAGCTCGAGGTCCGGTCTCTCGGGAAGTCGTTGTTCCTTCATCAGGAGAGGGACATCTAGGACCAGCTTGGGTAGCAGAAGGACTTGCTCGCCAGCGCCAACGAGCTTCTATCGGCGCGGAGCGCGGAGGTGGAGGACTTCCGCCTTCGCTATGCAGATATGAAGGCCGAGGCGACCATGGCTCGGGAGCAGGTTGCTCCTTTGGCGGCGCGAGTCAAGGAGTTGGAGGAGGAGCTGACCCGGGTGGCCAGCGAGCGGGACGCCCTCCTTTCCCGGGCCGAAGAGGCGGTGGTCTCTGCCAAGTCCGTTGCTGCGCAGTTGGTTGAGACAAAGGGCGCCCTGGACGAGGCCCTTAAGGCGGCCGAGGCTTCCCGGGTCGATGCCTTGGCTTGGAAGGGGAGGTTCAAGGGTAAGTTCTGCTCCCTTTATTTTGTTTATTTTTCTTGCGTTCGGCCCCCTAACTCTCTAGTGTGGTACAGAGCTGGAGAAGGAGGCCTCCAAGGAGACCGAGGCGTCATGGGTCGAGGTCCAGCGCTGGAAAGAGAAATCCAAGGGTAAGTCCCATAGGCCTTTGCCCCTATTCGACTTATTCCTCTTTCGTGCTTAACCTCATCCTGCTCGTTTTGGCGCAGGGTTGGAGAAGGAGGTTTCCCGGGTGGCAGAGGCCTCTGTCGCAGTGCAGGCGACGCTCGAGGCCGAGATCGAGGAGCATGACACGCTGCAGACCACCGCCCGTACCATCTGCGAGGCTCTGGCTGTTGAGGGGGCTCAGTTGGGTAGCTCCCTCAGGAGCCGCCTGGCTGCGTTGAGTGGCCAAGTGCGGGAGCAACTTCGGGCGGCGTTGCATATAGGCATCAAGCGTGCTTTGACCGTCGTCTCTTCGCACTACACCGTCAACCTCGAGGCCGTCAGCAACGGTTACATCTTGCCTGATGATGACAAGGAGGCTGATGAGGAGGTCACCAAGCTAATGGAGGCGGCTGAGGTCCCTGGTGCGGCGCTAGCCAGTTTGTTTGAAGAAGTGGTTCCCCCTGCGCCCGCCGCCGACGCAGGAGATCCTGAGCCATGATCTGGGCCAAAGGGGCCATGTAAATGAATTGAGTTATTGTCGTGTCGTAACATTTGTGGCCGTCGAGGCCTTTAAAGTATTCATGCGTACGCTTTTTTAATCGGTTTATATCATTTTTCTAAGCCTCTGCCCTCTGCATTGTTTCTAGACAAGGTCTGTGCAAACGATTTCCTCGAAACCTGAGCTGCCCCTCCAGCGAAAGGTGGCGAGGGAGTTGCCGTAGCCCAGAGGCATAAGCAGTCTCGTGACTCGGCCGGCCTCTTGCACTCGAGGCGTGCTTTTGGTCCTTAGATTTTTACACATGGCCTATCAGAGTACGCAAGAGAGTTTGGCGTGGAAATTTATTCGAAAAACGATTAAAAATAGTGCCTGGGACTTAGGGGGTTCCCCCCGATTCTAGCCCCCGAGGGAGGCTCGGTTCTATAGAGACAGAGCCGAGTCTCTCCTATAATGTTATTTCTACGTCGGTTCCCTGTCGAGGGGGGAGTTTTCTCAAAAAATTAGAATAACTAAAGAACGCTTCTTTAATATATTTCGAGAAACAATATATACAATGTTTGGAAGTTTAAGGGTAGAAACGACGTAGTTGTTCTATGTTCCAAGCATTGGTGAAGATTTCGCCCTTCTCATTGGCCAGCTTGTAGGTCCCGGGTTTTAGCACTTGGGCGATGATGTACGGTCCTTCCCATGGCGGGGTCACTTGTGGCGGCCTTGTTGCTCTGCCTCGAGCCTCAAAGACCAGTCGCCCACCTTCGTGTCTCAACTTCGGATGCGCCGGGCTTGATAGCGTCGTAGGGGCTTGGCTTGGTACTTGGTGAATGTAGCAACAAGAACGCCTCGAGCTTCCTCCAGCTTGGTCGAGAGCGTCCTCGCATGGTAGTGCGGTTGCTTTGCTCGTTGTAAACTCTGCAGCCTTTGGGGAGCCGTACTCAAGTCGGTGGGGAGGATGGCCTCACTCCATGGACCAGAAGAACGGCGTGAACCCCGTGGCTCGGGCTTGGTGTATTCCTTAGGCTCCGGAAGACCGACGGGAGTTCGACCACCATTTCTTGCCGATTTCTTCAACCGGTTGTATATCCTCGGCTTGAGGCCCTCAAGAATCATGCCGTTGGCACGCTCTACTTGGCCGTTCGTCCTAGGGGTGTCCTACGGCCGACCGCACCACGCGGATGTGGTGGTCGCCACGTAACGCCGTAAATTTATGTCCGGTGAATTGTGTCCCATTGTCGGTGATGATGGTGTTTGGAACTCCGAACTCAGAGATGATATCGATGAAGAACAATATCTTGCTCGGATTTGATTTGAGTGATCGGTCGAGCCTCGATCCACTTGGAGAACTTGTCAATAGCTACCAACAAGTGGGTATAGCCCCTGGGCTTTTTCAGAGGCCCAACCATGTCCAGCCCCCACACGCGTAATGTACGACCATGTGATGGGGATGGTTTGGAGGGCTTGAGCTAGGAGGTGTGTCTGCCGCGCATAGTACTGACATCCCTCGTAGGAGTGTACCAGCTTGGTGGCGTCGGCAACCGCCGTTGGCCAGTAGAACCCTTGGCGGAAGGCATTTCCGACGAGCGTCCGAGGCGCAGCATGGTGTCTGTAGGCTCCTGCGTGCAAGTCCCAAAGCAGGGCTTGGGCTTCCCCGGTGGTGATGCATCGTTGGAGGACGCCAGATGGGCTTCGTTTGTACAACTCACCATTGCTGACGACGTAAGTTCTGGCTCGTCGCGTCAGCCGTTTGGCCTCGGTTCTGTCCGCAGGAAGCACTCGTCGAGTGAGGCGATCAAGGAGGGGGACTCACCAGTCCACCCCTCGGTCGGCCTCGGGAGGCCCTGCATCGACTTCCATGGCCTCAGGCTCGGCCGCTGGGGTCTCGGTAATAGAGGGGGCCTTGGGCCCTGTGGGTGGCTTGGCCAGTGGGCCCTCTTGTGTTGCCGAAGCATAGTCCACCGAGGGCTTGTGCAGGTCTCTGGCGAATATGTTCGGGGGGACCGAGGCCCATGCCGATGCCATCTTCGCCAGTTCGTCCGCGGCCTCGTTGAACTTACGTGCAATGTGGTTGAGTTCGAGACCGTCAAATTTATCTTCAAGGCGACGTACCAGTTTGCAGTATGCCTCCATTTTGGGGTCGTGACAATTCGAGTCCTTCATGACCTGGTCGATGACGAGCTGTGAATCGCTCCGTACGTCGAGACGCCGCACTCCAAGCTCAATGGCGATCTGCAAGCCGTTGACGAGAGCTTCGTACTCGGCTGTGTTGTTGGAGGCGGCGAAGTGGAGCCAAATTATGTAACGCACATGCACTCCGAGGGGGGAGATGAAAAGCAGACCCGCGCCTGCCCCGGTCTTCATCAGAGACCCGTCAAAGTACATGGTCCAGCATTCTGATTGGATTTGGGCAGATGGCAGCTGGGTGTCGGTCCACTCAGCCACAAAATCGACTAAGACCTGGGATTTAATTGCTTTCCGAGGCGCAAAAGACAGGGCCTCCCCCATGAGTTCGATAGCCCACTTGGCTATTTTACCCGAGGCCTCCCGGTTCTGGATTATCTCCCCCAGAGGGAAGGATGACACCACGGTCATCGGGTGGGATTCAAAGTAGTGACGCAGCTTGCGCCGAGCCAATACCATGGCGTAGACCAGCTTCTGGATATGGGGGTAGCGTGTCTTAGTTTCGGAGAGTACTTCGCTAATGAAGTAAATGGGTCGTTGGACAGATAGAGCATGCCCCTCTTCTTGCCTCTCGACTACTATTGTCACACCGACCACCGGTCGCTATGGGCGACGAGAGTAAGAGGGCCTCACCCTCGGTTGGTGGTACTAGGACGGGGGGGGGTTGGTGAGTAATGCCTTGAGCTTGGTGAGGGCCTCTTCGGCCTCGGGGGTCCAGGAAAAGCGTTTAGATTTTCTCAAGAGACGGTACAGAGGTAAACCTTTTTCGCCAAGGCGCGAGATGAAGCGACTCAGGGCCGCAAGACATCCCATAACTCTCTGTACTCCCTTGAGGTCTCGGATCGGCCCCATGTTGGTCACGGCTGAGACCTTCTCTGGGTTGGCCTCGATGCCACGTTTTGAGACTATGAATCCCAAGAGCATGCCTCGGGGGACCCTGAAGACACACTTCTCAGGGTTAAGCTTGATGCCCTTCTCCCTGAGGCATTTGAAGGCGATCTCCAGGTCATCGACGAGGTTATTGGCCTTTCTGGACTTGACTACGATGTCGTCCACGTAGGCCTTGACAGTTTGCCCGATGTGCTTGCCGAAGACCTAGGTCATGCACCGTTGGTACGTGGCCCCTGCGTTTCTGAGACCAAATGGCATAGTTCTATAGCAGTACATGCCGAATGGGGTGATGAAAGAAGTCGTGAGCTGGTCGGACTCTTTCATCTTGATTTGATGGTAACCGGAATATGCATCAAGGAAGGATAAGGTCTCGCATCCTGTAGTGGAGTCAACGATTTGATCGATCCGAGGCAACAGGAATGGAACCTTTGGACATGCTTTATTTAAACCGGTGTAGTCTACACACATCCTCCATTTTCCATTTTTCTTCCTAACCAATATAGGATTGGCTAACCACTCTGCATGGGATACTTCCTTGATGAATCCGGCCGCCAAAAGCTTCTACACCTCCTCACCGATGGCCCTACACTTCTCCTCGTCGAATCGGCGCAGGCGCTGCTTCACTGATCTGGAGCCGGCCCGAACGTCCAAGGCGTGCTCGGTGACCTCCCTCGGTATGCCCGACATGTCCGAGGGACTCCATGCGAACATATCGGCATTCGCGCGGAGAAAGTCGACGAGCATGGCTTCCTATTTGCTGTCGAGGGTGGCGCTGACCCTCAATGTTCGGCCGTTGGAGCAGTTAGGGTCGACCGGGACGAGCTTGACAGCCTCTGCGGGCTCGAAAGTCCCGGCGCGGTGCTTGGAGTTGGGTACTTTGTTACCGAGTTGGTCGAGGTTGACAATGAGTGCCTTGGCCTCCAAGATAGCCTCTGCGTATTCGATGCATTCGACGTCGCAGTCGTATGCATGCTCGTACGTGGACTCGATGGTGATGACGCCATTGGGGCCCGGCATTTTGAGCTTGAGGTAGGTGTAGTTCGGGACCGCCATGAACTTGGCATAGCACAGATGTCCCAAGATAGCGTGGTAGGTCCCCTTGAATCCAACTACCTCGAAGGTAAGGATCTCCTTGCGGTAGTTGGAAGGGGTGCCAAAACAGACCGGCAGATCAATGCGTCCGAGGGGTCGCGCACGCTTCCCTGGCATGACGCCATGGAAGGGTGCGGCACCCCCTCAGAGCATCGACTGGTCGAGCTCTAGGAGCTCCATGGTGTTGGCGTAGAGGATGTTGAGGCCGCTACCTCCATCCATCAGCACTTTGGTGAGCCGGGTGTTGCCGATAATCGGGTCGACGATGAGCGGGTATTGCCCGGGGTTTAGGACATAGTCGGGGTGGTCCTCCCGATCAAAGGTGATCGCCTCCCGAGACCAGTTAAGGTACTGGGGAGTAGCTACCTCAACCGAGAAGACCTCCCGGCGTTCCCTCTTTTGTTGACGCGCCGTGAGGCACGCTGAAGGCCTACCGAAGATCATGAAGGCATTGTGCACCTCAGGGAACCCGTCGTCCTTGTCGTTGTCTCTGTCACCGGCGCCCTTCTTCCTAGCGTCATCGTCGGGAAGTCCGAGCTTGGCGTAGTAGCGTCGGAGCATGGTGCATTCTTCGAGGGTGTGCTTTACCGGGCCTTGGTGGTAAGGGCACGGCTTCTTGAGCATATCGTTGAATAGTCCGGGGCGTCTGGTGGGGCCCCGAGGATTCCTGCGATCCGCGGCTGTGACAAAATCGGCCTCGAGGGCCTCTTGCTTCTCCTGGCGCCCCTTTTTCTTTTTCTTGGAGAAACAGGAGGCCGAGACCCTGGAGGCCTCGTCCCTCTGCTTCCCCTTTGCTTCGCTGTCGGGGAAGATGGCCCTGACAGCTTCTTCGCCCGAGGCGAAGTTGGTGGTGATGTCGAGGAGCACGGCCACCGAGGTTGGTACGTTCTGGCCTAACTCTCGGACCAGGTCTCGGTAGGAGGTGCCGGAGAGGAAAGCCTGGACAACTTCTGAGTCACCGACGCTGGGCAACTCGGTGCGCTGCTTGGAAAAGCGCTGGATGAAGTCTCGGAAAGACTCGTCTGGCTTCTGGCGACAACTCTTAAGGTCCTAGGAGTTCCCGGGGCGCATGTATGTGCCCTGGAAATTCCCGACGAAGACCTTGACCAAGTCGCGCCAGTTGTGAATCTGTGAGGGAGGCAGGTGTTCGAGCCAGGCTTGCGCCGAGTCTGACAGGAACAAGGGGAGGTTACGGATGATGAGCAGGTCATCGTTCGTGCCACCTAGCTGACAAGCCAGGCGGTAATCGGCTAGCCACAGCTCGGGGTTGGTCTCGCCACTGTACTTCATGAGATTGGCCGGTTGCCAGAACCGGGCAGGGAATGGAGCACCGCGAATGGCCTTGCTGAAGACTCTAGGGCCAGGCGGCCCTAGAGAAGGACTGCGGTCCTCCCCGCTGTCGTAGCGGCCGCCTCGGTGTGGGTGGTAGCCTCGGGCGAGCCTGTCGTTGTCGTGGCGCCGTCGCCTGCTGACCACATCGTGGTCCTCTTGCACCTCGCGTCGGTCGCTGAGGCGGTCGTGGACTGAGGGGGCCTTGAGGCGATCGTGCACCGAGGGCCGCTTCGAGATGTTCTCACATCGCCGAGACGCGGAGCTTTCGGCCTGCTGTACTGCGGCGGTTTTGAGAAGGTCTCAGAGCTTGCCGCGGACCCGTCGCCCCTCCGTGGTAGAAGGCTCGGGCATCGCTCGGACTAGCATCATCGCCGCTGCGACGTTCTGGCTAGCGTGATTGAAGATTGGGGGTTGCTCACTTTCTTCATAGTTGTTGATGCGGCGGTGCACGTCGTGGGCCCTATGTCGGGCCCCTCCGCCATCACCGCGGCCTTGCTGCTCCTGCTCGAGAGTGTCTCGGAGCTGCTGCAGCAGGAGTCGATCTTGGTCAACTTTAGCCTGGAGCTCGCGGAGCTGCTCTAGGTCCAGGCGTCGGAGATCCTCGGGGGTGACGTTCACATTCCGCGCCGCCCGAAGCTCGACGAGCGGGGGTGTGGCGTCGCCCGCCCCTTGGCGAAGCGGGGAGTGGTTGCCTGCCCTCTCACCCTCATTACTTGCCCCTGGCATTCTGAGCCCGACGTGGAAACACTCTCGAGTGGGATCGTAAGTGCTTTCATCATCGGAGTCGGAGTAGCCGAAGCAGTAGTCGCTTATGGCCAAGAAGCGGCGCATAGCCTCGGGGTCACGAAGCCCAAAGAAGTCTGCTCCGGCCCATGCCTTGTCCTCCTCCGAGGAGTCAGTGTGGGTGTGGGTCGAGATTGTTGTGGAGAAGTCGAGGGTGAATCATTGGTGGTGTTCCGAGGGCTCCGCGTGCGCGGAGGCGTAAGCGAAAGCGTAGGCGGCGGCGATGTTCTTTAGCCCGAAGGGGTACGGGGATGGTGCCACCGCTGGGCTCCGCTCTGCCTGAGTTGATTCCTCAGGATGTGGCGAGGCAGAGCTTGACGACGGGACGTCGCTGTGCGCTACCGGCGTCGTTCCCCTGCCCAGGCTTAGGCTAGACAGGTCCCCAGCCAGGGACTCTGTACCAACAGCTGGGCATGGGATGTCGGCGGAGTGCGGCGCGCAGAGCTGAGCTCGTGTGGCGTCGGAGTAGTCCTGCTCGCGTCGTGCATGGCGAGCGTGACGAGAGCGGCGGCCCGGGCGCCGCCTGCGCCCGGGCTGCCAATGCGTGACGTCGTCGCCGGCCGGTGGGGCTTTGGGTGTGAGGAGTACCATATCGTACTCATATCCTAGAGACATGAATTCTAGGCTCCCAAACCAGACTACTGTGCCAAGACGTAGTGGGCGTATGGGGTCAGCCATCCGGAACTTGTTGGGACGATCACGCTAACACGCAGAGGCCCCAACCTGGCGCGCCAACTGTCGGTGTTTCGGACTGGGGGGTCCACAACCAACCAGTAAAAGTGAACTACGTGCCCCTAATCCCGGATGGTGATGCAAAGAGACACAAGGTTTATACTGGTTCAGGCAATTGGTGCCCTACGTCCAGTCTGAGAGATCAGT
This sequence comes from Miscanthus lutarioriparius, assembly GCA_904845875.1. Lineage (NCBI taxonomy): Eukaryota > Viridiplantae > Streptophyta > Magnoliopsida > Poales > Poaceae > Miscanthus > Miscanthus lutarioriparius. The sequence continues at coordinate 35,514,937 of CAJGYO010000018.1, read as the reverse complement.
CTTGTATTCCTTGCACCGAAGTGCTTGTAGTAGGGGGTTACAAGCTGGGTGAGAGAGGGAGCTAGTCCTAGGTCTCGGCGTGGGACGGTGCGAGGTGCTTGAGATGCTGCTCTCAAGCAGCTTGGGAGCGTTGATGTTACAGGATGTGTCTAGGGCACATATGGGAGCGCGGTTCTATCGTATGTTCTTCTTTTTTCTCCTCTCCCCGAGTTATCCCTGGCCACTTCCTTTTGTAACCGCAAGGAAGGAGCCAGGAGTACATGAGTGAGCTACACGTGGAGCCTACTGTAGTTTTGTCCTGTAGCAGCATGGCGTTGGGAATGGAGATTGGTACTTGTCTGGCGCGCCGTGCTGGTCAGGTTTGAAGTGGTTGAGGTCGTGGGGGTCCTTGTCAATGTCTAGTCAGTATGACTTCCACGGTCGGAGACGTGCCATGCTTTGGTGGACTCTTGACCTGGTGGAGTGCCGAGGCCTGGCAGGTTGTAGCTAACTGCACCGAGGCCTGATTTGTCGAGGCCCTGGCGGGTGTTTGTAGCTGACCGCGCCGAGGCCTGATTTGTCGAGGCCCTGGAGGGAGCAGTTGGGCCTATGCACTGATTCCGAGGCTATAGTGACCCGGTTTAGGTGGAAAAGTGTAGGGCAGGGTAACCCCTGCACCGTCAGTAGGGGATGGTAAAAAGGAGATTTGACCGCCGTCCCATCACCCCTGTTGCTATACCCTGCCAATCGTGGCTGACGTAGCGGGTGCATTCAGGCGCATTAAATGGATGGAACAGCCTGCCAGGGAGATGGTTGAGGCGGAGGCGACGAGGATGCGGGATGATTCTGGCCTCGGCTGAGGCGGAGAAGGAACAATATGTCCGAGGCCCTGCCGGGGGGTCTCGGGCGAGGCGGAGAACGAGCAGCTGGGCTCTCCTGCTGTTGCTGAGACTACAGGGACCTAGACTTGACCTTCCATACCGCTTTGTCCTTGGCGCAGGGGTTAGGTAGCACAGGGCAGTACGAGTGTCAGTAGGGAGCATAGTGATGAGCACAGCGGCAGGTAACCCCTGCTGCGCTCGGTCCCCTGTCCCGTCGGTTGTTCTGCCCGTACTGTACCCGCGTGCGGCTGACGTTTGCGGGAGTAGTTGGGCGCATTAATCCGGACGTGACGTTTTGTCAGAGGAGTTCGGTCGGGACGGAGGTTACGAGTTTTGTTTTGCCGAGCCCGGTCTCGAGCGAATCGAAGAATTGGCATCCCGTCCGAGGCCTTTCGGGGCGGGGCCTCGGCGAGAGGGCCTCGACGGGGTGGGGAGCTTTTGGTCTTTCGCCTGAGGCCTCGGCGCAAGGCCTCGAGCGAATCGGAGAATCTGCTGAAACCTCGCGGTTTGATTTTTGCAAGGTTTAAACAATATTTTTGGTTCTCGCTTGGGGTACCCCTTCTTGTGGTATCCGACAATCCTAAACCCGGTCATCAACTTCTCTATACACTTATGACCAGTGAAATAAAATACCCTAGGTTATACATTTATCTTGCGTATTTTATTCCATCTCCTACAATGTCGATGCAACACATTCCAAAATTCTACACCTATATTTAAGTAAAAAAAACTCACACAGGAAGTAACAAAATACAAGGGGCATTCATATGATTAAAAGTTCAAAATTAAAAGATTCATTTTTAAATTTGCATTTCTTTGAAACATTGAAATTGTCAAGCTAGTTATCCGTATATGTATCGAGCTTGGCATAACACATTTATAATTAGTGATCGATCGACCTTCCCTTATGTTAATTTCATTGGTCAATTAATCTACTTGTCAAACTAATGGAGCGACAAAAAGGACAGATTCCAGCCCATATTGTGGCTTGACATAACACATGCACTTTTATGCTATTCCCTTTTTATCTTAAACCTGAGCTCTTTTCTAATTCTACCTCAAAAAGAGACTGACGGAGACATCATCATCATCATCATGATTTACAGCCTCTTCTATCCGTTCAGCTACAATTATTGTATGAACTGCTCTAACTCTAATACTCCTCTTTAAAAAAAACACGAATATGCATCCATCCAACTAATTAATATTTTTCTAATTACTTTTACCGGGTTCCGCTTGGGCCCAGCCCATTCAAGCCCAGTCCATGCCTATCCATTATCCGAGGCGAACTTCGGTTTTTGTTTCCTTGAGGTCCAGCAACGAACAGACTAGTCGGGAGCGCCTACCCACCGACCCGGGTGGCACACAGCCTCCCACCGACCACCCCCCCCACCCCACCCAACCATGTGGCGCGCTCCCTCCTTAGGGTCGTTTTTTCTTTTTTTTTCGTTTTCGTTTTCATTTTCGTGCCTCCCTCCCGTGCATAGTGTTTTAGAAAGTTAAAAAAAAAGTTTTATTTTCTAAACCGAGTTTCAAAATTAAATTTCGATTGTACCACTGTGTTTCTTATAATAAATCCTTCAATCCCAGTAGAAAAAAATTATTTACATATATAATATAGAATATCATAAATACATCGTAGAACATCACATTAACACTACAAAAACATCATAAAGTATAGCATAGAACATCATATGTATACTACGTGAACATCACGTATATCATGAAATGTAAGAAATAAATAAAATTAGTGAATGTAAATAAAAAAAGGAAAACATAAAATTATAAATAGAAGAAAAGAAAGGAAAATAAAAAAATAAAATACAAAATAGAAAGTGAAATAAACAAAATTATTAATTCTATAAAAAAGAAATTAAAAATATATAAATATTAAAAAAATAAAAACATAAGAAAACAAAAAAGAAAGAAAAATAAAAAAACTAAATAGAAGCAAGGAAAGGAAAAAAATAAAAATAAAAATAAAAGGTAAAGAACAAAAAAGGAAAGAAAAAAGAAGGAAAAACACAAGAATAAAAAAAGAAAAAGAAAAAACTCATGCGCACCTTGGCATGGAAAAAATAAAAACGCACGTACCTGGACACGTCGGAGTCAAAATAAAAAAAAGAAACTAAAAGAAATAGAAATATAAGAAAGAAAAAGGAAAAAGGGAACATACGTTTTTTTAGGGGATAAAAAAGGAACATACGTACGTGGAGGCGCCGTTGGAGTCAGAATCCTGCGCTGGCCGTCGCTTCTGCTCTAGCTCTGGGCCACGCTTCCCAGTGGATGGCGGAAATGGGCCCGTGCTCGGTGGGCCGATCGCTCCTGCACTTCCATTTCGCGTCGCGGGCCGAAATAAGCCCAAGGCGGGGAGCACGAGGGTGTCGCGCGGGGATCGGGTCCGACTGGTCGGCAGCCATCCGCCGGGATTGGTCGCCGCCTCTACCCTCCTCGTACCGTCGCAGCATTGCTTGTGGCTAATCGTTGGATGCCAGTTTGGTTTCTTTTTCCTCTCGTCTACGTATAACTGTATATCTGTTTGATACAGACACACACGGTAACGACCACGGGCTCGAACTCAGACCGGCAAGGTCCCAACGCCTTGCCACCCGAGCTATGCTCGGTTCTCAATGCCAGTTGGTTTTGTTTTCGAGAAGTCTGGCAACATTTCGAGGGCTCGATGTCACGGTGTCATGTACTGAGGAACCGCCGCACAACACGTCACAGGTATAATTAAAAAGAATCCTTCGATAAGCAATCCTGAAGGTCCGCTCCTTGCCAGCTCACACGAAAATATGAAAGAGACGAACGGGATAAGACAAGTAAAGGGATCGATGATAGATGATATCGGCTTGGGTCTGAGCTAGGCATGGGTTGGCCTTTAATAGCGTATGCCCCCAAAAGATTTTAAAATAATTAGAAAAAATATTCAATTAATTAGATGGGGCCGTTGAGATGTGTATACTTTTTTATTAGAAAGTAGTAAATTTAGGGCTTATTTAGCACAGTTATCCCTCCTCTTGAGGAGCCAGAGCCCTTGAAGAGGAACAACTTTTTATAGCTCTAGCTCCATATATAAAAATGGCTTCGGCTCCTCTACTATTTATCGTAAAACAACTCCTCCTCAAAAAGTATTTGATACGATTTCTTCGCAAAATCTGTTGCCAGAGCAGGAGCAGAAGTCATGAAAAACATGTCTTTATGGCCCGTTAGGTAGAGCTTTACCAAAAAAAAATGAATCTAGATCTAGATTCATCTAAATCCACCGTGGAGCAGCTTCACCGTGGATCTAGGATTCACATGAGTGTTTGGTACATCTCTACATTTCTCTCTATCTCACTCTCACTTGGGCCCCAAATGCTAGAAAAGAAGCCTTCGGCTTCTTCTTCCTCAAGACAAACTTGCGTGCAGGGGAAAAAATCCTTAGGCGCGCCTGGCCGGCCAAAGACACGCACGACGGCTGGCCTCAGTGGTGCGCACGGCCAGCCAGGGGGCACGCACGGCCGCCAACCAGGGCATGCGGGGGGGCTGGTCTTATGGGCTCGCGCTACCGACGAGTGGCGGCACAACTGCCTGGGGCGGGTGGGCAGGCCAGAAGTAAACGGGATGACGACGGGAAAGAATAGAGCGAAACATTTTTTCTATATAATCAGTAGCATGGCGGGTAATTTTTTCTGACTCCGCCAAGATTGATTTGGTGGATCACCCTTTGAGCTACTCCACCAATTTAGTGAATCCAGAGGGCAGCATTTTGGTGAATAAGATCAACGGTGGAGCTAGAAGCTTTTATCTAAATTTTTTGATTCGGATCTGTTTTTGATAAGTCTAAAGCAAGTGGAACTCTACTAACATGTCCTTAGTTACACCAAATAAACTCCCTCGTCAGCAAAGTGAGGGTTACATATCGCCGCCACCGAGATGCTTGCTACCACCGCCACCATCGTCACCTCCACCCTAGGGCCCCTCTCCTTCTTCCTCTCCGGTGCATCTATAGGGGACAAGAAGGAGAGGGGACCCATCCTTTTCCTCGTAGTTTCATATCTAGCTGCTTAGGATTTAGTTCAAATAATTTTTTTGGTGAAATCTGATGATTTCTGGTCGGGAACGTCTTTCCTGCGATGACTTCGGTGATTGCCACGACAAGATCATTGTTGCAGACGTCGATTTCATCTGCAAGCGGCCAACTTGTGGCCTTTTATCTACAAATGTGCTTCTGGGAGGCCCGAGGACAGTGACTCTGGTGGTCGTGGAGAGGAATTCAAGGTATTCAGGTGATGAATATGCTTTCGATGTTTGTACTCAACGATGCAACTGCCGATATTCTTTCAGCGATTTAGATGCATTTTGGGTTGGTTCCGAAGCATTGGTCTTGCGGCATGTCCAATGTTTTGGGTTGGTTGTTGGATTCGGTACAAGGAGTGCGCTTTGGCTCCGGCGTTCGAGGTAAGCCATTGGGGAAGAAGACGATGGAAGAGTCTAGATAGAATATTATGTATTTTTATTTTAGATTTTTTACGTGTAATTTGGGGATGTACTGTAACAATATTTAATATAAGCCCCCCTCCTTTGAAAAAAAAAAACTCCCTCGGTCCCTCTAAACAAAGCTTCAGGCAGAATATTTTGGCCTTTCATCCAAACGGCACACAGGCAACCCAGCCAAGCAGGCTGCTCCCAGGATCACATTTAAACAGGCCCTGAGGCCCCAAAGTAGCATCGAGGCCTGCTGCTCAGCCCGCGTGCTCTCTCTCTCTCTCTGCTCGTGGCCTTCATTTCTGGTGGCGACGACCGCCGCCGCCCTAAGCTAGTATAAGCCAGGTGCCCAGGTCTTCGTCGCGCCCTTCACCGGCGACGAGCACTCGCCAGGTTTTCCCACCAATTTCTCTTCCCTTCTTACTGTGCCAAAACGAGCACCCAAACCCTAAACGTGAGCTATTTGGCTATTTACATTTGGATTTGATCTAACTAAAAGTGTATACTTGCATTATGCCTACTAAGTTCTTTTTTTTTTGCAAAGATTATCGGCTGTAAATGGGTACACCCATGTCCTTTATTGGGTCTGCGCCTTTTTCTGGGCAAAATCTAATGTGTTTTAGTGTGCGAAGTGGTTAGAGTTTTGCGAATACATGGACTCTGCTCACCAGAGCTTTCGTTTGATCGTACCTTAGGGAAATCAGCCTGATTTAGTATGATTGCTTCAGCCTTTTGTGCTGAACTCGGTAAGTTGTTTAAATAATTACCATCTAGAAATGCTCGTCTCATTAGGCTTCATGTCCTTAATTATTTATACCGCGCGGGGGTGGGGGGGGTGGGGGGGAGAGTATAGATGCAGGTCACCGTTATTTATGCCCTGTTCCGCAGCGCTACTTCACCGGTTACTTTTCAACGAACGAACGATATTTTCCTCTCGCACCAAATCAGCATAAGCCAAATTTTCGCGAAACGAACAGGGCAATTAACCCTCATTGCGCTATGTTTTTCTTTCTGCTTTGCTACCAATGATATTGAGTTCCATGACATGTTTATTTGAACAAATACTTTGTGCAATTTAAATCTGCTCAATCACTTCACTTCGATTCTGACATGACCTCTTCTTTATTCTTTTTCTTTTCCTTTTTTATGATATCAACCTACTCTCGTGCAACATTAATTACAAATTCACACTATGGGACTTCGTATTATCGCTTAAGGTGGTCTCTGTAGCTAACTTGCTATTCTAGCAGCCTGTAGAATTCTTTTCATCACGGTCAATTTGTGTAATCAAGTCAATGTACAGCTAAGATGCGAAATTGGTTTGACGAAAAGTTTTGCAAAGAACTTATATCTGGTGCAATATTTAAGTAAAAAAAAAGTGATGATTGACTGACCATTCCACCTTGTAGTATGCAGCCTTGAAAGTGGTTTGAAAATAAAAACTATAGATGTAAATTTTTTAGGCATTAATTGAATTTAGCAATGGAGAACATAAGAATAGCTTATCTTATAGTCGAGCATAAAGTTGAAGCTCGACATATAGTAGTCTATTAGCAGTTAGCACTGAGATTGTTTTTGTTTGGGCAATGACCAGGGTGAAACAACAAGAAACAAAAAAAATGCAAACCAGGTACTTATAACATTGTATTTGCCATTTGATATCGTTTAAGCTGTCCAGCGACAAAAATTGTAGCACAGATAAAGATTGTCGAGTAACGCATCAAATGGATACCACACAGTATATACACTTGTTTCCTTGCCCTTTGGGACACATAATATAATTGCTAGTATACCTTTTGAACAAAATTGGGTGGGGTATGTGCAATTGTGGATGAACATGGGCTTTGCTCAATATATATTGCAGTTTATAGGCAGTGGTCAGGTCTATAAATATACAGAATACAGTAGCTTTGCTAATGCATATCAAGTGAGTTTTTGTTCATGTTTTGTTAGTCATCTGAGTTGGATGGATGGTTATTTGGACTACCAATTTCAACTGTTTGGAGCAGAAACACATAAGTAGTTTCATTGTCATTGACTTCTCAAGTGTAAAATATCAATTGACAATTCCTAAAAGTCTGGTCATGATGTAAAATACAATTTTGTTGTTTATTATTAATTTTAGTTGAGTTGAACTTTTCTCACGCGCAATTTGATATTATGTTCCTTGTTTGGTCTACCGAAATGCATGTATATTTCTGTTTTTTAGAATTATGCAGTCCTTTTTGCCAACCTAACCAGCAAAATTCACGTGGCTGTCATCCATTTTAGTTTCTTTATTTTCTTTTACGTGTGCTTTAATGGTCCCATATGTATATGAGTTATGCTTCACTCACATATGTTTCACCTTTCATGTATGTAGGTTTTGGTAAATCTGTATTACCATCTATAACTTAACAAAATGAAGTGCAATGCTTGCTGACGGGAATCGGAAGGGCTAGCCATATCAACCACTTGTGGTCATCTCTTATGTACCCTCCAGCACCCTGCACTCTTTTTTATGTTGAGGAAGGGTGTGTCATCTGCACCTTTGCAATTATTGAACACCTTACTTCAATTTAATTGGTCATTGTTAACCGCTTTTCAGGTACTGAGGATGCGAAGAAAATATTGAGTAATGATGGCACATGCCCAATATGTGATCAAGTGCTATCGAAAAGGTCAGCGGTATACACTAGCATTGACGTTTATTAATTTTTTTTAATATACCCATTGTCAAAACTATTTACTTCTATCTTACACATCTTTGATATTCCTGTTTTACTGTATCGTGGAACTTCTAATGACGTAATGAAACAGGTTATTTACTTCCGAGTATGTGCTATATATAGGCCTAGTGCTGTCAGTTTTTCCTACTTTATAATGAGACAATCTGGAATACTCTTACCCTGTTTTTGCTCAGCCTTATGAAACCTGTGGAGGTAAATCCGAGTGATGATTGGATAAATGTAAGTGGTTTTTTTACATATTAGATACAAAATTAATCTGATTTTATCATGTGATCCATGTGGGCCTCATTTCAGATGGCAATGGCTGGGATTTCTCGACAAATATGTATCCTCAAAACTGTTACGGACCGTCACATATTTTAGTGTGGGATCTGCCTTGTTTTGGTGTTCCAGCATGATAACGCCCCAGGTGATCAGTGATCCACTAATTCGAGCTCAAGAAAGGTATTTACCATGTTCTTACTGAAATGCTACTAGCTTAAGAAAAATACATAGCTGAAATACGTTTAATACAAATGCGGCTAATCTGAAAAAGTGATACTTTATCATAATCATCAGGTTTTTTTCCTTAACATGATGTCAACCAGTCATGAAAAGTGCATACAGAAGTGTCATATTTGGTATTGGACAAAAGGAATTGGGGATGCAGTACAAGATGAACCGTGTTGTTGGTCAATGCAGACAGAAGATTGAACTTATGCAGGGAAAGTTTACAGAGAAGCTAGAAGAACTGCACGTTGCATATCAAAAGATGGGTAAAAAGGTGCCAGTTGATGGAACAGGAAATTGAAAACCTGACCAAGGATAAGCAAGAGCTTCAAGAGAAATTTGCAGAGAAATCCAGGTCGATTTGATACAGCTGAGGGCTCGTTCGGTTTAACTGGAACGAGGCCAGGAACGATTCCGGTTCATGAAGCTTATACAAATTAGATAACCGATCCAGCTGGGAATCTTTCCAGGGAGTCGTTCCCTTGCAACCGAACATGCCCTGAATCTGATTTGCCTAACATGAGACCAGGAACAGTTTGTATACTAAACTTGATGAGAACATTTCTTCTTTTGCAGGCAAAAGAGGAACTTGATTGGATGTATGATAAACTGAGTACTCAGGATGACTCCGAAGAGCTCAGCTCAACTTGTTTGGAGGCATGCCTAACATGTTGGATAGCAGTAACCCTCCTAGGCAAGGTAATCTAATTACATATCAAACTGCAAACAAAACGAAGTGGCCTTATCTCGTTTTACAATTTACCTATCTGTTATGCAGCCTGTAACATATCTTAACCACGTATCTTTCTCTTGCTCGAAGCTAAGGTTCACTGGCTCTCCACAACTATAGCTGATTTACTAGTTGCAGATTTTATTTTTATCCCTGATACTCCAAGGAGGAGAGAGGAGATGTGGGCTTCAGCAGCACGGCAGAGTCTCCAACTCTGATACATTTGAAATTTCTGGGGGTGCCTCCTGTTGATCCTAGACCCCGAAAACCAGCTGGGCCTGTCTTTGGAACTGGCACGAACAATCTTTCTGGAGTTTTCCGAAATAGGTTAATCTCACCAGTGAAGCGTCCTCACTTGTCCCGTAACCGTCCACACATGTTCATGTAATAATCACCTTTTGCTTGTGTGCTTACTGGTATTTGTGAGCAAATTGCTACATTTGCCTTACTGTCTCTGCATGCTGAATGGCCAAACTGTGTTTTCAGGTTGTAGAATTGGATGAGATCTGAGACAGCACCATTACATGATGCAAGATCTCTCTCTCTCTCTCTCTCTCTCTCATCTTTTTTAGAGAAAGGATCTCTCTCTTATCTTTGTTCTGATAGAAAATCTTACTGGGTATCATTAGTATTTCCTTAGGAGTTTGATGACATAACAAAGTTGCACATTATTAGTATTTCCTTATCTGATTACAGTGAAGTTTACACCAACAATTTCTGATCATGCTCAATAGGAAGGCAGTTGATCTAGAAGAAAATATTGCAATACTGTGGTACCTTTTTATTTTCTTTTTTTTTGGTTCGGTCAAGTTTTTACGTTTGACAAAATTGTAGTATCTGGCTATCTGGTCGATGCTTCCTGAGTTTTCATCACTGCTTAACAGTTTATGCATATAAGAGTGGTGTAAACAGATTCAGTGATGCAATCTTGTTCTTATGTACCCTAGAAACTTCAGGCTGACGTTTGCTATTCAAAGCCGAAGCTTGCAAAAGATGTCTGTTGATGCACGTGCTACATAGCTACCGCAGCAATGAGATGAGTCCAATGGTTCCGACTTTTGAGAGGTATGAACGGCTGTGCCTTTCAGGCTTTCAGCTGTACACTAGAAAACCCGCCGCGCCATCTTTGAGTAGTCCAGTGTTGATTAAATCAAAGAGAAAAAAAGGATACTCCTCTCATCTCATTTATATGGAGAACGAGTAGAACCGAGATCCATGTATATGTGAAGTAAAAAAAAATGGAGATTAGGAGCAGGAACTGTGAGGCTCGAAACTTTGCTTTATTTCTTCCTGATCCATTGTAATGCAGAAAGTGAGAACGGGCACTATATCCAAATCAATCAACAACTAAGCAAATATATTCTCCATCTAGTATGTCTTCTTTCATCTCTGGTTTACCTAAACGTTACTAAATAAGGACCATAGTAGATAATTGCTGAACATCACTTGGAGCAGGCAAAATAGATATCAGTTCACACAGCGCGGACCAATTGGACAGCTGAGCACGGATCAATTTGATAGCTGAAAAAAAATGTGCACATCATTAGAAAATAATCCAAGAGGTGAACCGCGACTACAACTTGTTGAAAAGCATAAAATTGTTATCCATGAAATTGAAACATGTGCTGAACTATTTGGCAAAAGGTATTCAAACTATTACCAATTGAGAATAAAATAATTTGATGCAAGTGCTGAGATTTTCTGAGATGGTTATTGGTGATTTTGACTGGGATGCTAGTGCTGTAAGACTTTGATGGAGAAATCTAATTCAAGTTTTGTCCTGCGATGACTGGGATGCCCCTGCCCTGATTGGTTGGAAAGAAGTGGTAATGTTTTCCATGAATAGTTAATACTTCAGATTTTATCAATAGATTTGATCAAATATTCTTGGAGAAAGTCTATGGTTGATATCTTGCGTTCAGGAAAACTCAAGATACAAAATGAGGATAAATGAGCAAGAGTGCATTTGCTATTTTACTTGCATCTCATGTTCAGGCTCAGGAACATGCAGAATCGAGACATTCAGGTAAAGAAAGGTGATGTGGGTGAAGAAGAAAGAGATAGAAGGGAGAAATAGCTCTGATTTCGAATAACCTAGGGACTTACTGTAGGGAGTATGCTGGTGGAAAGGCACTGGAGCGATGAGGGAAGCATCCAAGCTTAACGTTAACCCTGCAATACTTTGCAACACGTGCTGGTCCATCTACAGTAATCCTACAAGAAGAGGAATAGTATAACGTGCAGCATCTTTATGCAGAAAATGAAATGTGAATGCAATCTCTAATTAACTTTAGAGCCGATCAAAACTTTTTGTTGTCATTAGTTTTTTTGCATATACTTCAGAGAGCTGATCAAACATGCATAGGTGCTCAACTAACTTTAGAATTTTAAAACTACAAATCGCGTTAGCTCCTAGCAAAGAAGCCATGCCCACGTCTCCCGCGATTAGTTCAGCCGTCTGATCCCCTCAATTAACGGCCTTAAAATCGGAATCTGCTCCTGTTGACCGGATTTCCGAGATTCCTCATTGATTCCGTCGCCGTGACGTCCACACCGCTTCCCGTCCAAATCGGCCAGCCGACCAATATATACCGCGAATCTTGGTAGAATCCTCCCGGTCCACTCCACTCCCTTCCACACTCTTCTCGTCCCCTCCGTCCTCAGCTCCGTTTTCCGCACCTCCTATCCGCCCGCGTCTTTCGTCGCCGTTCGCCGGGATTGTGCCGCCGTCTCTGTCATCCCCCTCTGTTTCCGTTGTCCGCCAGAGCCGCTGTGTTGGAGTTTTGCCTGCCGCCGTTGCCGGAGTGGTGGTGCGTCAAGGGATAGCTGCAACAGTGCGAAAGCTAACCCTAGAAGCATCGCCGCCGCCGCCGCCGTTGCGTCGTACCTCACCGCCAGTTCCAAGAACTCTCAGGTTATGCCTCGCATTTTTCTTTTCCGTCCGATTAGTCCTCGCTGCTCCTTGCTTGCCTCCTTTTAGATCTAAATGGTGCCTTGCTCCAATCGTCGATTGGTTGACAGATCCGAGCGCTTCGCCGTTCCTGTCGTCGTGGTTCAGTGCAGTTTTCTGGGCCAAGTTTAACCGTGTGGGGAGTGCGGGGGAGGGGTGCTCAGCGTTGGCTCCCCCCTCCCCCGCCCTGCCGTTGGCGCAGTCACTTTGGTGGTTCAGGCGGCTGCTCTCCGTGGCTTTATTCCGGCTTCGTTGGTTTCCAGGTTAAATCCTTTTCTGTTTATCTCCGTGGCAACTGGCATTGCTTCCTTTTCAGTTTTTATTTTGACTAGAAGTCTGGGTGATGCCTTTACCTGTTCTTGGCTTCCTTACCAGACCCTGTTGCCTAAACTGTTGCTGCCTCCTTACCAGACCCTGTTGCTTTAGCTGTTGCTGCCATTTCGTTGCGGGGAGCCTGCTCTACACATTCGCCGATACTGACGGCGTCGTCTTAGTATGCCCCACGTGTGTGCTCATACTACTACTTAGTTTCGTTCATAGTGTTACATGATGTATTATCCACATTGGCGGTGTCGCTAATGCTGTGAACTTCTTTTTGCTGCCCATGTTATAGTGACGCCTTCATCTGTTCAGAGCTCCGTTGACACAGCCTATTGCCTAGCCTCGCCCTTCCATTTCATTGCTGGGAGTCTGCTCTACAAGTTCGCCACCTCTGACACCGTCGTGTTAGTCTGCTCAGGTGTGTGCTCATGTTACTAATTAGTTTCGTTCATAGTGTTACATGCTATATTATCCACAATGGCAGTCTCGCTAATGCAGTACTTCTCTTTTTCCTGTCCATGTCGTGCATTCTGGTCACAGCTGCCTAAAACCAAAAAAAAAATATAGCTGAATTTAATTTAGCTAAATCTAATTTAGCTGGATTTTGCTTTAATTGTTGCAGCCTGGTATGTAAACACTAATGTTAGCATGATTCCTTGCAGCACTGCTCCATAAAAAGTATGATGCTCCCTCAGAATAGTGGTGCTCCACTTTTATTAGTGCAGTTCTTTTATATATAATGGTGTTACAGTGAGGCTTGCTCCTTTTATAAAACAACGGAGTCGGGGTTATACATGCATTTGGATTTGTTCAAATAGAATAGCAGGGGTCAGTGAGGGTTAAAGGTTTAAATATGGTCACTGATACTTAGTGCTTAGCGAAGTGCAGTACAACTTCCTCTATTGTCTCTAAGAATTAAGTTCGCTTAATTTAGTTACATTAAGCCTCAGACCAAAGCATTGCAAAAAAAAGGCAAATAAGCTCACACAAGTTTCCATTGATACTGATTACTAGATCTTTTTTTCTTGAAAATGTTCTACATATAGTCCCATTTTCAATTAAGGCTCCTGTATTTCACATAAATGGATCATCCCTTAAATACATTGTTCATGAATGTTAGTGTTGCTTTGAGAGACTTACTCTACCATTAATTATCTTTTATTGCTATTGTGTTATAAGGTAGTAACGTCATTAATTTTCAGTTAGTGCTACTACATCTGCCTTATATGGTTTATCCTTTTCTTGATAACCTGGTAGTACTTGCTGTATCAAATGTGTTTTTGCCGTCCTCTCTTGACAGATTTGCTGCATCATTACGTTACCGTTTTCTCCATGCGTTACTAATTATTTTCTCATGGCCTGTAGTCTATCCTCGTGATAAGACAGAGAAGATTGCTTTAACATCACCAACAGGAAAAGAATGCTACAACTATTGTTTCCTCACATATTCCAAAGATAGTTACATCCCAACAAATCATGTTGCCCGCCGCAAAGGAACCTGACTTCAAACTTCCTCAGTTCTAGGCAGAAGTGATCAAGGTTTGTCCTCAATCTCTATATATTTCCATCTAACCAAACAAAAAAAACACATTCATAGCAACTTTAGCAGATTCTAATATCACAATTGGTTCAGTTATGAAGGCAGTGCAAACAAACCTGACTTGATACTAACTCAATTCTAGACAAAAAAAAATCAAGGGTGGTTTTGAATCTCATGTCTTTTCAGGGCTGATATGTCTTCTGTTGTGGGAATAAGATCGCTTTGGGGTGCTCTTGGACATGATGTATTCCATCTGTATAGCATTACTGTCTCAAGTAAGAAAAAAAAATAGACTCTTCCTCTTTATATTTTGTTAACTGATACAAATGCTCATTGTTCTTAGGGATTGCAACCTCAACTGGATACATCCTCTCTATTTTATCTTTGGATTGAGATTGTTTTTATGAAGGGCGGGCCTGGTGCAAGCGGTAGAGTTTTACCGCCTGTGACCAGAAGGTCCCGGGTTCGAGTCGCGGTCTCCTCGCATTGCACAGGCGAGGGTAAGGCTTGCCACTGACACCCTTCCCCAGACCCCGCACAGAGCGGGAGCTCTTTGCACTGGGTACGCCCTTTTTATTGAGATTGTTTTTATCTCTGGATTGGCTACAAAAATTCAGATTTTTATTCTTTTTTTAGCTTATTGCAACCTGACATTATGCAGTCTGCAGCGGGCTTGATTGGGATTTGTGCAGCTAACAAGTTTAGGGATTTCGGACAGTGAAATACGAGCAATATACTTTGCTATTCGCCTGGTTTGTTTAGCCACCCTGCCAATGCCTTTTCATGTCTGTCTTGCATCAGTCAGTTAAATACTAGTAGCTTATGGACATGTTCATTTCTTCTTTTCTTTGCGGCTATTTTCAACTCAGATTTCAGAACTGTTGCTATTGAGAAAGAGATACTTATGCATATTCATGGTGACGAGCCTATTGGGAAAGAGGTACTTATGCATCTTGGAGATCGGGTGGTGTGATAACTAACTAAAGGGTCCATTGGTAAGCAACATTCCTCTGTTATTAGTTGCCTGCAGTTTACCAGTACCCAGACTCTTGCAATGTCCATGGTGACAAGCCTGCTGGGTAGTTCTCAGTTTACTATGAGAACTGGCATGCTTCTCACCGTTTGGAATTTCTTATGTGCTGTTTGAGCTATTTATTGTCAACCTATCTCATATGCTTGCTTTGTTCCCTAATTTCATATCAGCAACACAAATCTTTGGTCACTGAATTCAGTGTTTCTTCGATCCCAGTAAATAGCCATAATTTGTTAAAGGAATTTACAATGTGTGGTAGTTTTTACATGTATGGGAATATAGTTTATGGAACTCCAACGATGCAAGGTCAACTTTGGCGCTGGGAGCAACAGTGACGGGCAGAGGCGTTGGCACACGGCAGCGACGGTGCTGCTGGAGGAAATGGACCACAAACCTCAAGTGGGCTATGGTGAGAGGCTGGAGCATGATGGATTGCAGTCCCCTTGGAGGAGAGACACCATGGACCGATTCACAAGGTGAAATAGAAAAATAGTAATAGGTAAATCTCTAGAATTTATTGGTTCTTGCATTTCATTCCTATTTTCTAATGGACAAAATTGATTTATTCTAGGAAGGTAGTTGCATTGTCTTAAAATACAAACAAAACAAGCCACAGTCGTCACCATATACTCTCTCTCGTGCTTCCCAGGCTACATATCCGGATGCAGCCACCACACGGAATGCATGCGTCGTTACCAGGACTCATGTACATTTCTTACCCATTCACATTACATTTATGTTACAATTCACAGAGAAAACAAAACTAACACAATCAAATCCACAAACAGATTCATCCAGGAGCAACACCAGAGCCTCCATGGACAGATTCCTTTCAGACCAAGATCCAAAATACAGAGATGATCATCACTGCCCATCCAATCAACATGTATAATTACTCTACCGAACGCTTTGTACATAAAGCAAGGTACCATTGCTATGTACCAAGAGCCTATGATGCGGCGTAGTGTAGAAAACCATCAGGTATCAGCCGTTGCTATACCGCCTACTAGCTATCACGCTATGTACAATTAGGATGTTGCTGCAGCTACAAAACTCATCTATGTAATGTTAGAACCACATGTGACATATGTTAGAACCATACTCTATCATGCTAAAAATTTGTTCATCTTATAGTGGTCCATGAATGTTCCAATGTGAACCAGACTTTGTAAGTGCTTCATACTATATCACACCAATTCAGTCGCCAAATTTATCTGCACGTGCGCTCGATGGCACGCACCCTTCACTAGTTGATCAAAATTGGATGCACCAAACCTTACAGATTTCAGATAACGTATACATGATAAGAAAACTAAAAGTAGTGCTCCTTAGCTGTCCAATCCATTGCTTATTGCCCAAAGCCACATGCTCTCATCTGCACAGGAGGGCGCAAATAGTGTCCACTTGAAATTTAGGATCAGTGGAATTAAAGTATACATCACAATATTGAGGAGGGAAAAGGACTCAACAGGATTTTTTTACCTTTGCTCGTTCAGCCCATTTGTGATGGTAAAATTACTATTATCCCTGCATTAAGAGGAACATAAGCAGTTAGGATATATCAGGGAAGAAATTGCATAATTGTATCAAATAGAGATTTTGAATTAGCACTACAACATATATGTGGAAGTTTAAATTGTGATTCAGATTTCCAATGCGGTTCAGATGATGACAAATAGCTGGCAGCCGCTGAACTAACTTTATCGCTTATCAAACTTCTACGCACCAAGCTTACATAATTAGATAAACCTACTATAGTACTTGTTAAATATCCAATCCATGTATATAGTCCATAGGTACATGCTATCATCTGCCCTGCAAGGTGCAAATACCATTAATCGGAAATAAAAAAAATTAGTGGTTTTGACATATACAGTACATCATCTTCAGTTCTTCACTTTAGCTCCGGGTTGAAAGGACATTTGCACAAACTTGAGAACTGAGCATTGTCTATTGGTGATGAACGCAGTTTTACAAATAAAATAGGATGAACACATGCACATTTCATCAAACACCACAGCTTCACTACAAGCTGCAGTGACAGTAAGCAGAAAAGGGGAGCAAGAATATCGAACCAGTAACAGGAACCTCCCGTTGCTTTTGCACACCAGCAGGGATCGACGAGGAGGATGGAGAGCTATACCCGTGTTACGCTGCGCTCGGCTCGCCGGCACCGCCTCGTCGGTGGTCCAACGCCCACGTCGTGCTGTGTCGTGCTCAGTTCACCGCGCCGCCTCGTTGGCTTAGGTGGCGCCCACGCTTGTCGTCCGTGGTGGTGGCCGCGCCCGCTGCCCCGGGGACCATGCACACCTATGGTGCGCTGCGCAGGTGGCCGCTCGTGCCTAGGCCGTCGCGCGCCGGCACGCCCGTGCCTGGGCTGCCGCGCCGGGGGCGCTCGGGCCCAGGCTAGCAGGTCGAGGGCCTCTCGCGCCGTTGTGCCGTCCCGTCGCGGGGGCTGGTGTGCGGGGGCTCCCGCGCCGCGGTCGAGGAGGCGCTGTAGGAGAGTAACTGGTCGCGGAGGGGGCAGGAGCTGGCGGCGCGTGAGCAGGCCAGCACAGGGGGGGCAAGAAGGGCGATGGCGGAAGGCGGCGCAACGGTAGGAGCAGCGGCGGTGAGACGAGGAGACGGGCGCGTTCGCGACGTTTCGCGAGTACCGACCGATTTGGGTTCGCGGTTTAACGGGTGACTGACCCACATTGACCCAGATCGAACGGTTCACCTTGTGTCCTCGCCCATGTTAGAGTAACTAGGAATAGTACCACATTGTCTAACCACGTGAGGTGTTAGTCCTTTGTACTCTATATAATCAGCCCATGAGGCCCAATGCAATACAACACAATCTCCACCATTTATATTCTCCTTCGCCTAGGTTTAGATCCTAACCCTAGCCGCCGCCGCTTCCGCACCGCGCGCCCCCGGGGAGAAATCGATCTCCGCCGGGGGCAGCGCCACCTCTTTAGGCGCCGGATCCTATTGATCCCGCGCCCTCTTCGTCGTCGTCAAGCGGCAGATCGGGTCTTCTCGCGGCGTCGCGCTACCTCGCCGC
Organism: Miscanthus lutarioriparius; assembly: GCA_904845875.1. Taxonomy (NCBI): domain Eukaryota; kingdom Viridiplantae; phylum Streptophyta; class Magnoliopsida; order Poales; family Poaceae; genus Miscanthus; species Miscanthus lutarioriparius. Next base: position 35,496,769 of record CAJGYO010000018.1, on the reverse strand, counting down.
CCTCACCGCGCTCGCCGTGGAGGATGCTGGGCGTTGCCCCATCCCGCGCCGCCGTGGTGGTGGCCCGGGCAGATCGACCCCAACACCGCGCCGCCATGGTGGCGGTCGGCCAATCTGCGTCATCCTCGTGCAACCTCGCGTGACCGCGATGAAAGGATCAAGATGCCCAAGAGTGGAGGTGAATTGAGCTAATTCTAAATTTCTTCGCAATAAACAAGTCCTATGGTTAGCCCAATTAACCCTTTGTGCGTAGAGAAGTGTTTCTATTGATCTAACGCATAAAAGTTTAGCAACCTAGTTCCAATCCTACTTTAGCATGATAATTCTAGGAATGTAAATGACAAGAATTGAAATGGTCAAAGTAAAGAGATGAGAGGAAACGCGGCGATATTTTGCCGAGGTATCGAAGAGTCGCCACTCCCCACTAGTTCTCGTTGGAGCACCCGCGCAAGGGTGTAGCTCCCCCTTGATCCGCGCAAGGATCAAGTGCTCTCTACGGATTGATTCTTTGACACTTCGTCGTGGTGAATCACCCACAACCGCTCACAACTTGAGTTGGGTCATCCACAAGCTCTCCGGATGATCACCAAGCTCCCAATCACCACCAAGCCGTCTAGGTGATGGCGATCACCAAGAGTAACAAGTACGAACTCTCACTTGACCACAACAAGCCTAGGGAGAAGGGTGGATGCACACTTTGCTACTCTTGATCTTCACTAATGAGGGCTCTCTTTGGATTCTCAAATCTCAATCACTTCATTAGGACCTTGCTCTTCTTGGCACTCTCTAAGGTGTGTTTCAGCTGTTGAAATGAGCAAAAGTCACTCCACACACGAGTGGAGCTTCTATTTATAAGACAGCCTGAAAAACGAACAGTTATGTGCCTCTGCGGGGTGACCGGACGCTCCGGTCATGTTGACCGGACGCTCCGGTCAGTTCAACCCGCACACCAGTGTTTACGTGTTGACCGGACGCTGGCAGGGTCCGGTCACCACTGACCGGACGCGTCCGGTCCCATTTTTCCCTCACCGGATGCTTACTGTACTCGATCGGACGCTGAACCCCCAGGGTCCGGTCAGCACTGATCGGACGCATCCGGTCACAGATTCTCTTCTCTGGAACCTTACTGGAGTCGACCGAACGCTGGCCCTCAGCGTCCGGTCATTTGACCTCTCCAACGTCCGGTCAAACCGGACTAGTTCACCTCAGTCAAAAGAACTGATCGGACCCTGTGGCCAGCGTCCAGTCGCACCGGAGCCAGCGTCCGATCAGTCTTTGACCCTCCATTCACTTCCAACTCTTGATCATTTGTGAATGAAGTTTGCTCCAAAGGATCTTAGGCATATTTAGGAGCTACCTAGTGCTAGTTCCAACAAGTGTGCACCACACCTTACTCACTAGACTCACCTAGGTCAAGCTACCCGTCCATACCCCCCTTAATAGTACGGCCAAAGGAAAAACAAAGTCCTAAACTACTCTAAGTGTCTCTTCAATTCCAAACGACACTTAGAACTAGTCATCCTTAACCTTGTCGTCCATCCTTTGAAAACCGAAACGATTTCCATCGTAGGGGCATGACATCCACGATTGCCCAATCGATCTCCATTACCGTGACCTAACTTAATTGCCTCTGTAAAACACACGTTAGTCACAGTAATCTTTTATTGTCATTAATTACCGAAACCCAATTAGGGACCTAGATGCTTTCACGCGACCCGCCGTGCGCCCCGCCCCGTCCGACTTCGGTAGCTCGTGCCGCGAGCCGGGACGAGCCGCGCTGAGGTGCACTGTTGTTGGGGTACACCTGATCCGTTGCTGCTGTATCTTTTTGGTTTGCCCGATCACTGATCGGGATTGAGTCGCCCATCGCCAGTCGACCTCGCGCATACCTACTCCGGCATCGGCATCGACTACAATGACATCTACATCTTCAACTATGCGGCTGGCTGGCAAAGCGCGGCGATCTTGGGGGCGCCTTCCCCGCGTCGCTTCTCGGTCATTCAATCGCATGTCTACATCGTCGGTTCGTTATCACCACCATCGATCGGGGCGCCTCGTCGACTTCTTCCATGTCGCTCCACCTCGCGCGTACTCGGTTCGTACAACCCGATTATCGTGATCCACCGCTCTCCGTGGCGTCCATTGCCGAGTACTATATCGCATCTTCTCCGAGAGCAATAAGGTCACGGCTTCTTGCCGCCATGTCGCCTCGTCAGTCGCAGCAAGACCACCGTCCGTCGTGTGTTCGCGTCGTCGTTGCATCTACATCACCGTCCCCTGTGCATCGACGACTGTACCGCGCACTCTTTGCTGCGCCATCTATCTGCACAAGGTCTTCGTCCTGCTGATTGGGTCTTACATCGAAATTGCCGCTACTCGCGCGCCATCGCCGAGCCATGCTCGCCGATCGCACCCTCGCATCGTCGCTGAGCCCTCGCTTTCGCCGCGCGTCTGCTCTCGCGACCGCTTCTTCTTCGTCCGGCAGACAACCACGCCGACATCACCGTGGTTGGGGCCCTCTACCTTGTACGCCCGGTATTGGCAACACCGACGCGCGTGCTTTAAATCCCCGATGCGTTCTTTGGGGCCGGCAAACCAAATTTCCTCGCCTCGGCGCGACAGTGGCTTGATCGCATCGACTTCGCATCGATCGACCCTCCGTTCCTACCCGTCGCCTCGATCGCGTCGTCGCCTTTCTTCTACGTCTACGACAGCCTTGACTGCGTTGACTTCGGCATCGCCCCCCTCCCACAACGATTGCCTCGACGCGTCTCCGTCATCATCATGGCGCCGCTCACGCGCCTGCAGCTCCATCGACATGGCAATCCGACCACAACTACGTTGACCTCGGCCATCTTCAGCACGGCTTCTTCGACCATGGCTATTGCGCCCTCACGCTCGGCTACCTCGACATCGGCACAAAGGGCTACCGCCTTGCATGAGGACTCATCGGCTTCTTCTCCAGCCACATCATATGCGCCACATCGACTGTTATGACTGCAGGGGATGTTAGCTTCAACTTCTTCTCCAATCTCACCGTCTGCAGCGCTCCCGCTGTGACTGCGGGGGATGTTAGAGTAACTAGGAATAGTACCATATTGTCTAACCATGTGAGGTGTTAGTCCTATGTACTCTATATAATCAGTCCATGAGGCCCAATGCAATACAACACAATCTCCACCATTTATATTCTCCTTCAGCCCAATCCGATGGCCCGATCCGTTGCCCGTCTTTTGGACACAGGATTCCTATTATTTTCCATTGCTCACATGGCGGCAGCTGTTACAGGTACCATGACAATGTGGGGACCAAGATATGGATATTGAAGCCCCCTTTGGCACGGCTTATTCAAAATGGCTTCACCGGTGAAGCCAGAAAAACTGACTTTTCTCGGCTTCTAGTTTATTTTAACCCCGGCTTACAAAACAGCTTCACGCTACAATACCTCGATTTACGTAAAATAGATGAAGCCGAAGCCGACATAAGCCGTGCCAAAGAGGCCCTGAGTGCTTTCCGGAGGAGATACGATTTCACGTGCGCCATGCTGTCTTGATCAATCAAGGTAGTGGTAGTAGCACGCATTACCATGTCGGTTGACTTGAACTAACGCCAATGAAGATTTGAAAAACGAAGCAGATTTCGTGTATTTGTGGTTTGTGCAAATGGCTCATTAGTCAACCATGTTTGTTTAGATAGAGGAGAGAGACGGGGGATGCAAGCAGAGGAAAAATAGAATGTAGGTTTATGTATCCTCTGCTTTGATTGTCCCGAAGGTATTTGACTTTTTTTTCTGTACTTATAATTTTCGTATATCTGGACGTAGATACCGATCCTTTTTCTATGTCCATCTTGTCTGCGCCTTTGCTCATTGATTTGTAAAATAGTTCATAAGACAATTGTTACCCGATAGTAAAAATTAACAGTGCTCTCAATTTTTTAGCTGCAAGCATATGTGCAGGAGATTGAAATATCCAGTGCTACTGCACTCGATGGACTTAGGGCCCGTTCACTTAGAACTTATAAGCCGGTTTATCATCTAGTCTACAGTATTTTTTTCTCACAACAAATCGATCAAGACCGACTTATTAGCCAACTTTAATACCAGTTGAACAAGCCCTTAGCTAGTATAATAACCATAGTACAACATCAATCAAAGCTACTCAATTCGGGAAGTTCCTTCCAAGGCTCCATCACAGACAGTAGTTCCTTATTTATTTTGGTCCCGTTTGGCTGGGCTCCGACGACGGCTCCGGATGCTCCGCCTCCCCTGTCATCTCCTATAATGACACTGTTCACCGAATAAGTTTTTCTTCCTCCTCGCTTCCTCTCTCACCGACAGCGCCGGAGCCGGAGAAGTTTTTTTTTTTTTTTTGCTCCCCTTAGCTCCAGCTCCGCGTGCTATAGTGCGCCGGAGCCGGTGGGAGCCTAGCCAAATAGATAAGTTTTGGAGGTGTTACGTGAAGTATCGCATGGAGTGTTCAGATACTAATAAAAAACAAATTACAAAATCCATCGGTAAACCGCGAGACGAATTTATTAAACCTAATTAATCTGTCATTAGCACATGTGTTAATGTAGCACTTTATTATCAAATCATAGACTAATTAGACTTAAAAGATTCGCTTTGTAAGTAGTCGTCAATTAGTTATTTTTTAGTCTATATTTAATAGACTATACATGTGTCAAATATTTCATGTGATAGCTATAAAGTTTTGACGGAGAGGCTTACGGCATGTTTAGTTCCCAACAAATTTTGCGCAGTATCCACCACATCGAATCTTGCGGCACATGCATAGAATACTAAATGTAGAAAAAAACTAATTACATAGTTGAATGAGAAATCTCGAGACGAAACTTTCGAACCTAATTAGTCCATAATTAAATACTAATTGATAAATACAAACGAAAGTGATACATTAGCCAAAATTATAGTTCGGATGATCCCGACGCGGTAGTCACTCCCGCCCATGAAATCAGATCCACAAAAAGCATCAAATAGACATCCATGGAGCATGGACACAAAATTACATCACTGTCATCCATCATCGGATGACTATAGGCCCCTGCCATGCTTCTATTCCATACGACGGCTGCCGCCGCTCTTGCCTCTTGGGCGTTCCAAGCGGCGGCCACGCTGCAATGGCATTGGCAAGCAAGAAGTCGGCAGAAACAACAGCAGCAGCAAAAAGCAGGCCAAGCTGCTGACAGACACTGGGGGCGGCGCATGGTCGTCACTCAGTACCCGCCGCCGACCGCAAACGAGCACCCGCCACCGCCGGATCCCGCGGCAACGTCGCCGAACACGCCGCCGCCGCTGTAGAATCCGGCGAAGTCGACGGCCTCGGGGCCGAGCGCCACCATGTTGTCTCCGTCGAGCAGCAGCCTGGCCCGCTTCTCGCCGCCCTCCGCGGCGGGCGGCGGCTCTGCGGTGAACCCGTTATTATCTGGCCCTGGCGCGGCGGCGTCGCCGACGAGGCGGTGCAGCCTGTCGCGGTCGCCGACGACCTTGAGGAGGAAGGCGAGCATCTGCTTGGGCCTGCGCTCCGTCTCCTGCACGCGGCGCCACATGGAGGCGACGCGGTCGTCGATGGCGCGCTGCTCCTGCTTGAGGCGCACCACCTCCGTGGCCACCATGGCCATGTCGTCCCCGGAGGCGGAGGCCTCGGCGGGGCTGCCGGACGCTGCCGCGTCCTTCCTCTTGCCGCCGCCGCCGCCTCCGGCACAGGCGGCGGCGCTGCTGCTGCCGCGGCGGACGATGTTGCGCAGGAGGTGGGTCTGGCCGCGCAGGAACGACGCGTGGGCGAACTCCCATCGGTTCGGATCAACCTTGCGGAAGCCCTGTTGTGTGGAGCCAAAATAGCACAATCAGGGCAGGGAGAACGAACTGCTAGTACGGTTCTTGGCTCTTGCGGTTTATCAAAATCGAAGATACAAATTCTTACGTCCTGTATGTACATAGTTTTAGCCTTTTCGGTTCTTGCAGAAATCCATAGTAAAACAGGTCAAAACAAATTTTCTCCGTGCATATTCAGGGTGCAATTGAACTGTTTGGCCACGGCCCACGGTCCATCTCTATGCTCTGCCCATGTTTGTTTACGAATCAGTCATGAATCTCCAAAAGAAAAAAAATGTTTTGAGAATTTCATTGCTGCAGCTAGCCTGCTTACAAATTTCTTTTTTGTCCAACAAAAAGCATTTACAGATTTGGGTTGGTACAGTACGGCAAGAACTACGCCAAACACTGAATGAAACAATCTCCATTTCCCTCCCAAATAAAAACTTCACATAAACCGAAAGAGATACTGTCGTAGTATATACAGATCCAGCACTCTCCCACGGAGGGTCGTTCAGCAGCTTGAAGGAAGAGACAGATGGTAATCAATTTAGCTAGCTGGAGCTGGAGTGATTTAACTAACTGACATAGGTGTTGAGCTGGCGGACGAAGCTGGAGAAGTTGTTGTGCTTGAAGTGCGCGGGGAGCAGCGTCTGCGAGAAGACGAAGGGGTCGGCGACGACGAAGCTGTTGTTGCCCTTCCCCCAGCCGATCATCCCGTCCGTCCCGGGGTCCTCGACCATCATGTACGTCTTCCACACGAACGGCGCCTCCGCGCCGCCGCCGGCGCCCGCCGCCATCAATCCCCTTCCGCTATGCTATATATGCCTTCACAAGCTCGAGCTACCGACTAATATCTCGCAAAAGAAACTATCTGCTGGAGGAGAGGGCACTGGGAGCTTCTAAATGCGGAAATGGTGGAGAGGTCCCGAAGGAGAAGGTAACAACTACAGGTCGTTGGGGGCCGGGTGCGGGTGGCGACGGTGACGCGCGGCGGGAGCAGGTTATAATGCGCGCGGGGCGGGCGTGGCCAGTGCGGCCCCGACGCGTGCCGCGGGCTCGCGAGGGTTCGGCACCCTGGCCTCACACGTGGCCCCGCGTGCATGGGGCCCTCGGCCCCTCGCCGACGGCGACGGGTGGGGAAAAAGCGCGCGCTGCCGCGGACGCGAAGCCACGCCCGCCCGCTCGCCCCGCGCCTTTGCTGAGACGGCTCGTGCTTTTGCGCTTGTCCGGATCGGGTGCGCGCCCAAAGAGATCTCTCGGCCGCGAGTGCTGTTTTCTTTGCTGTCTTCGGTTCGCTGCAGCCGCAAGACGGGGAGACACAGCCAGGGGGTGACACTGGACTTTCGCTCTTCGTTTGGGATGTACCTAGCCGAGACATACATAGACAACACTCAACCTCACACTAGATTTCCGAATCCGGCTCCCGTAGAAACGGAACTTCCCGTCGTCTCTCGCAGGCCCTGACGAGCTTGACGGGAGTCCCACTTACGTAGACTGTACAGAATGCTCAGCACATTATGTCAGTGACTGGCAGCGATTAGACTGAATGAAACCAAACAGCGTCTGCGTCTCTGTTGCACTTGGTTGAACAAGGCCAGTAAACCAAACTTAAGCATGTATCTGCCTCATTTAGCTGATCTGGGCTCTAAAAAGTTCAGCCAGGCCCGAGACAACTACAATGACGGACACTGATTGACACACGCTGAAAGAGTAGGCTCAGTAAAAGAAGAAGAAAAAGATCGGAAAAGGGGTTCATTCGTTCTGCCTTTCTCGACCCCGTTCGCTTCTCTGATGATCCACACTTTTTAACTTATTTTTTAACCAAAATAGTGTCTCTCCCACGGTAAATTTACCGGAACAGTGAACGAGCCCTCGTTGTCGATAGCCGAACTGTTGAGATTTGATTACCGACCCCAGATATGAGTTCACGTGGAAGAACGGAGAACACAAGCTATGCCTCCCGATCTGGTAATGCGGCAACTAAACAATTCGGATCCGCTCCGGTGCCACCGGTAGCCAGATGGCAACCATTTCTCGAGCAAATGAGCTCTCTCCGACGACCGACGTTGATGTCCCGGTCGCCCTGAGCGAGTAGGAGTAGTACAGCTGCGCACATCCCAGCGTCTGTAGCGATGGGACAGCCTGCGGTTGCTTGCGTCCGGACAACGCACGGGCGTGCTGGCGTGCGCCTCGCCCGTTGGCCTACGCGTGCAAGCGGGCCGGCAGGGGCACCTACAGTGACGGCCGCGGGCGCCACTCGCGTTCCGGGACGTGGACGCTTCCGACGGGGACCTGCCGGCTGCGGGGCCGCCGCTCCAGCAACGGCGAGGTCCCCCCCGCTCGACAGGTTGCAGGCTGTGGTTGGGCGCCACCTGTCGTGTTGCTATCTTTTCCCGTCCGGGTCCGGCCGGCATTATTGACCGCGGTGGGGCTACAGTGCGCTATCTTATCCCGTGATCCGTCTTTCAGAATACTCTGCCCATAAAAACCCTCACGCGACGTTCAAGTCTCCAGCTTGTGCCCACAACTCCGGTAATTGCTGTGTAAAATTTAAAAAATGGCCCCTCATCTCATCTAGGAGCAGTCGTAACCAACAACCGTATAACGAAGACAATCAATGCGGGGCCCGACCCGTCCAACTGTACGTGGGGAGTCCCAGCTCGCACCCATCCACTTCTCACACGCACACACGTGGCCAGCAGCTGCAAAGATGACTACAGCGAGTGGCTTGCCAGCATCCAGAAGAGGAGAAGTGGGCGGTGGAAGCCCAGGCGGCGTCGGGAGGAGGAGGAAACACAGAGGCGAAGGTGAGGCAGCAGAAAAGCGAAGACAGAGATGCAACGTCCGATCTATTTTTGAAACAATCGGATGGAACATTTGCAATATACGTCTAAAGGCGGATGAAACACATGAAACATGCATCTGAAACACTAGCTTCAACACCAGATCTACTTTTAAAACATCCAGATAAAACACTTACAGCATACGTACGAAACAGCCGAAACACGCGTATGAAACACTTGCAAAAAAAACTCCTGAAAACACTTCATGTGTGAAAATATATGCAACATTCAAATAAAACACTTGAGAACATACGTCTGGAAAACGAGATAAAATATTTGGAACATACACTTGAAATATACGTGTATAGCCACTACAACATGTGCAATATTCTGATCTACTTTTGCAACATCAAGATGAAACACTTGCAACATCAAGATGAAAACATCTGAAAACACTTGAAATATACTCTTGCAACATGGGTGTAACAGAACCGACCAAATCATAAGAATGTAAGTATAAAAACAATCACCGAAACGATCAAATTCCTATACTTAAGCTCCCATAATCCCGGTAGTCCAAAAATCACGAAGGATTTCAACCAACTCTCAACATACAAACCAAGACCGTAGTGATTCAACACAACACATCATTCGTTACAATATTTCACAAGTGGCATCCGGATTACATCCATCAGAGTGCGAATAAAATATTACAAACCAGGTTCAAATTTGCGGAAGCAACATAGTTTAATACATAACTTCATAGTTTCAAATACATTGCCAGATCTTAGTCATGTCCCACCAAAAGCATCATCAGGTACGAGAACTAGTAGAGACCGCGCCCAACGGTCTAGTCTTCATCCCCAGCTGGAAGAAGGCAGTACTTGCAGCAACCAAAGTAGAACTGGTCATCTGCAATAGGTGGGAGATAAACCCTGAGTACGAGAAGGTACTCAGCTAGACTTACCCGACAAAACCAGAAATAAAAGACACCAAGGATCATGCAAGGCTTATGAGGTGGGCTAGCTTGACACAGTTGCATAAAAAAGCTTATGAATATAGTGATCAATTTAAACTTAGCATCAAGCTTATCATCATTTACCTGTCCACTAGGTTAGCACCTGTACTAGAGCACTCACTTATTAGGAGCAAACAATATTAACCATAGCAGGTATAATAAGGCTGTCATCATCTTATCATTCTTTCTGAACCATTATGTTATTTAGTGCGTCTACATTGGAGATAAGCCCGTCAAGTTCTCACTAACCAGGAGAGACGGCGACTCGAATCGAATTACAACTCAGCTGAGGGGGTATTCCTAACTCTCACCCTGGCATACTTAGCAAGGGTAGCCGTGGGTCACCTTTGGAACATCTCAGGAACCAAATTCACGGGTTCGATCAGCGCCAGCACTCTCAGGGATTACCCTTCTGCCAGGACGATCAGGACTTTTAAATCACCTGCCCTTGGACTCACGCCTACGGCTCCCTTCCGAGGCGCACTTTATACTTATCGACTCCTAGCCTGAGGTGAGCTACTCGGCTTCATGGTCGGTCTTCGGACATGACAAACTAAGAGAGAGGCATGCGTTCAACATGAACAGGAAAGGCTCCAAGATTCAGTCCTTAATCGACACAGACGGAGTCACTGCAAACCGGCAAGCCTCCGTCCGGTCTTCATTTCAAATTAAGACTGGTTCTTTTCCACGATAGCAAATATAGCCAACCGTGCCACATGTATATTCCTATATCTCGCAGGTGACAGGAAATCACCCGACTTCTACCGCGTTTAAGCAGGGCTAAGCACTATGCGAACCTGAGCTACATAGGATTCAGGGTAACAATATCTGGACAAGGATTGGATAACCAATGCAGCAAGTGTTTGCATCCAACACCTAAACTTAATGCAACAATATATATATGTAACAATAATACTTCAACTGCATTTCAGAAATTAGGAGGCTTAATATGCTCTGGGGCTTGCCTTTTACAAAGTTGCACGGACGGTGATCCGGGCACTCAACGGTGACCTCGTCTGGCACCTCTCCTGAAGGCTGCACCTCCTGAACCTCCTGTGTCGGCTGCTGCTGCTCGCTCGGTTCCTCGAATTCCAGCAGGGTCACTCCTTCCGATACACCTATTGCATGCCGATGCACCAGATAAATATCATAGATGCATAAGGAATGACATGATGCTCATGATGAATGAATCATAGTAAGTGTTTAGCGAAAACATTACTGGACACTCGTTTACCGATTAAGAATAGCTCTATTCAAATCACTTTAAAACAGGTATGTAACTTAACTTGAAGAACAAGATCAACTTACCTAACTTGCATAACCTAAGATAAAGATGCTCATCTTCAGTTAAAGGCCTAACACCTAGGAACATTACCACAACTTAGAAATAGTAAAGGCATACTTTAAACAACAGTTAAAGTTTCATATGCACACGGGTAGTTTCTTAATTCAACCACAACAAGAGTTCTACAAATCCAAATGACTTGTATGAGGACATTCTGGAAAGCTTATGAAATTCTCTACAAATTATCTGTAAACATCAAAGCATGATTCTTACGTTAACGAAATCAAATTTCAGTAAACCTAGAATCTGTCCAGCAATGACAGGGTTACTAACTTAATTATTTAATGATGATGCAAAAGACTAATTTGACCAAACCAAGTTTACCAACATATTTTGCATACCAAAGAAACATCAGAAAGTCTAGTGCCAACTTCTAAACAATTTATTAAATGTCCTTTTCTAATTTCTTTAGTTAATTAGGTGAATAAAGCAATATATAGTAAAACTATTCAGAAAAATCTACAAAAATCACAGTAGCTATCTCATGCTTTACATAGACTACCATAAAAATTTCAAAGCCATTTGCTAAGCAGAACTTGCTGTATCCAAAATAACAGGTAGCATGTCTATTTTTAGCGTAATTAGGAAACCTTATTGAAAAGTGTCAAGCAACAGATTTCTAATTTTTTCTAGCATCATTCTAGCATAAGAATAGCACTCACCAAATTTTACCTTTACTGGTTCTATAGAAAAATTATGAAAATTCACACAAGATCCATCCATGCAAACAAAAGAATTTTATATCTCCTACATACAGTGTCGAAAATATATGAAAATTTAACTACAAGCTATTCATGATATGAGCAGTACACCATAAAAAATTCATACCATTTGGAGCTACCTATTAAAATATATAATTACCCCTATTTCTTGCATGATTAAAAGAGATAAATAGAAACTCCCATTTTCATAACAGAACATGGCATGGATTATATTTTTAGCAGAAACTAGACATTATCATGAACTCAACAAAATTAGAACCACATTATTTGGATGTACCATCTAAGAGCTACATATTTTTGAATATGTACACAAATCTGTGAAATAAATAAAACAAAACAAAACAAGAAAACCTATTCAACTACTGGTGGGCCGCCCCGAAGGACACGGCGGCCCACAACACGTGCGCTGGCGTGGCCCAAAACGCGGCGCAACCCAGGTCTGGCTCCCGCCCTCGGCTCGGCGACTGACGAACGGGGCCCGCGCGACAGCGAGACAGACAGGGGAACGGAGGAAGACGACGGCGTAGCTCATCGCCGGTGGCTTCTCCGGCGAGGTCAGTGGTGCAACGGTGCTCACCGCATCAAAGCGCATCTAGCGGTGCCATCAGTTTTGGCTATCACCGCAGCAAGAGGGGGTGGCGACGGTCACGGCGGCGCGTGGCCACGGCATGGCTGGCTCCGGTGAGGCTACGACGTCACGGCCCTAGTGGCTCACTCAATGAGCTTCAGCGTCACACACAGAAGCTAGCGCAAAGGAGATAAGGGGCGATAAGGGGCTCGAGCAGCACGGCCACGTGCGAGCTCGGCCGGTGGCGGTCATGGCGACCCGGTGGAGCCGCGCTCACGGGGAGGTCTACCTGAGGCGAAAATGGAGCGGCGGTGGGGTCGCAGACGTAAAGAAGTTCACGGTGGGGCTGTGGCTTGGATGAATCGGTTAATGGCGCTCGGTGTCGGTGGATTTGGCTCGGCGGTGTCACGGTGTCCCGGTCACCGTGCTCGCGGAGGAAGGGGACGGCAGTGAGGGAAATGGCGAGACGCAGAGAGAGTGGCGAGGAGTTGGCCTTCTTCTGGAGCTCGGACGCGCGACGTGGAGCCTTCGGCAGAGCCTGCGTGCCACGCGGCGAGCAGCTCCTGAGCCGGTCGGCCACGGCGAGTTCTGTCCGATTTCTGAAACGGCCGAATCGACGCCCGACGACACGACTGACAGCGTGATTTCGACGATCCATAACTCCCAAACGGTGGCGATCTGGTTCATGGTGTAGTTCACAAAATTGAAGATCCAAGTGAGTACAACAACTTTGTTAATTGGAGCTTGGACTAATTCGGTTTGGATTGGGAGATACAAGCCTCCAAACAGTGATACTCGAAACTGAAAATCGCCAAAAAGACTTAGAAGAATTCTAAGTGTGAATTCAGCATGGAAATATGACTTGTGGGCCATGTTTGAGGCTGTTCCACACATTTTCATGAGTTGATCATAAAACAACTTTTGTTCCTTGATAAATTAGCTACAACTTTGGTAAAGAGTGCACAGCCATGAAAAGTCTCTAAGTTGGTCTTTCGAATCAGTCAAACAGTGGCACTCTAAGGGTCAATTCAAGTCAAACCTCTCCAAAAGGGCAATTTGGTCATTTTGGTCCACATGAACAGTGTCCAAACAATTACCCTAAGTGTAGTTAAGGTGTATTAGACCATAATCAACCACTTTACACAAGTGCTATACCCATGTCAAATGATCACATGTGATGAAACAACAAAACAAGCAATTCACCCAAATGTTGCAATGCAATGTTTCACATGTTTCATGCCTTTGTTGTCATTTTATAATTGCCACATTACTACCATATTGCCATGTTTCAAAGTATGAGAATTTTATGTTACATTCACATGTTGCACTACTACCATTCTAAGCAATCAAGCATGAAACACATACAATTGAAAATGTTGCATATGCATGTTTCAGTAACAATGACATGCTGAGATAGATGATGCACATGTTTATGAAATGAAATGCAATTAGTGGAAGCCAAACACCTAGGGTGTTACAATGGGCTTTGTTTGGACCAATGGAGCGAGGCACGCCGGTGCGGAGGTCGACGACGCATGGACCTTGCTGTGCAGCAGCGGCATGGGCAACTCGTCGGCAGGCGCAACGTCACATCACGAATCTCGTCCCCCTCGCTTGCATGTTGGAGCATCCGTCGTGGAGGCTCGCCAGCTCGGTGGAGACGGTCGCGGCGAGGAGGCAGCGTGGAGAAGAGACCGCGAGGGATGGGGCGCGGCGCTGCGGGATCGGCAGCGGCGAGGCGGAGTGGAGTGGGCGGATAGGCACGACGACGCAGGAAGAAAACGGCGCAGCGAGCATCGAAGCGCACGAACGGGAGGAGCGGATAGGGTCGCTGGGCGAATGACGTGTGCGGGAGTGAGTGGTGGGAGGCGTTTATCCGTCCAGACGTCTTAATTGTATCATTATCGCAAAACAATTCATGGTCCTGTTCGGTGCAGCCGCTGCAGCTGCAGCTTGTATTAGCTACAGTACCACATAGGTGTGTTTTGCGGCCGCAGCCGCAGGTGTGTTTTATGAATTGTTATTAAGGTCCCGTTTAGATCTTAATGGATTTTATAGAAATCTAATAGAAAATCAACAAGTCCCATAATCCAATCAATATATGTAAGATTCAGAGGTACAGAGATTTTCATAATTCTAAGACCCAATAAAACATACTCCTATCTCAAATTATAAGAAGTTTTGGTATTTACTGGATATATTATTTTTGCTATGTATCGACGCATAGTGTATATCTACGTGTATAGCAAAAGCGATGTATTACTTAGAATATCAAAACATTTTATCTTATAATTTATAATTTAGAATGAAGAGAGTAACTCAGGACGGAGGTAGCAGGAGAGCAAAGAATTCGTGGTAGTTGGTTTAGATCTTTTCATTAAAAATGGATGGAGAAACAATAATATATTTTGCTAATGATTATTTCCTTTAGCTTATATTTTCTTTTACTTACGCAATCTCGCATCAATACACACATAGATCGTAATGGGTGTCGGTGTTACGGAACTTGGGTGTCTTTACCGTCTAAAAAAGAGCCCAATTGGAATGAGGTGGGCCGAGCCTGTCGAACGAGAGACCCAATCCAGACGGGATATGTCATCAGACTCGGAAAGCAAGCTATCATACGAGGCATTGGAAACCAAGACATTTGTATTGATTTGATAGGATCTGAGTAGATTTTCTTATAACAAACTAGAAAACTAACGTATAATCGATGGGGGTCCCACCTCGGACTATATAAGATAGGATAGAGAGCCTCTAATCGGTATCTTATTCTTATGTAGCTAGATTTCTAAACAAGCTTATCAGCGCTCCATGTAAACCACCTGAGAATATGAGATAAGTCTATTCTCCACTAGATATAGGGTATCCGTATTTAAAACAGTTATGTTTTGGCACATGTACTAAATATATTTAGTATTGTTGCATACAGACAAAAAGTAGTATGCTAGTTGTACGTGCTAGACATTCTCATGCATATAAAGTGTTAATCGACACATACACATGAAAATGCATAGCACACTGAATATTTAACCACACAGTCTTAGATAGTAATAAGGGTGCATTACATTTGACCTAGGTGCTACCATTCCTTACATATGGTCTTGATCTAGTTAACTATTACAAGCCACTAAGCAAGATCCATAAGAGATCTTGATTTCTACATAAGGGTGCACTACTGAGCATTACTTATATTACAGATCACTACACTACATCAGTCCCTACTGCAATCCTACTAGAAGTAACTTCAAAATAACTTCATCTGTTGCAGGGATGCTGCTCCTCTAATTTTTTACTCACAAAATATTAATTTACATTGTCAAGGATAACATAATACCTACGACAAAGGGTTTAATTCAACCTGAACCGGATGTCGTATCGAAGATCTCTTTATTCTTATAAACGGGACCAAGGTTCCCAACAAGATTATACAGTATCACATAGAGTTGCTCTCTTCTTCTTAGCTCACTTCTCAGTGTGGAGGTTTTAATTTGTTCTTGCCACGTGTAGCAGTAGCTCATTGGGACCTTTGCTTGGAGGAGACGTGAGCTGAATCTGTGTTGGGCCCTATTCTCGCTAGGTTACTTGAGCTAGCTGGGTTCTGTTGTTGGATTGGGCATTGTGCTCATGACCTTGCATTACAATAGAATTTGGTTGTGGGCTGTCTTGTCTTTTTTTATAGGAAAAAGTGCACATTACCCCCCTCAACTTTTGCGAAAGTCTGATTTTTCTCTCTGAACTCTAAAACCAGATAAACCATCTCCCTAAACTTTTAAAACCCTTCGTTTTACCTCTCTGACCGGTTATAAGCGGTTTTCAAAGACGGTTTTGTCTTTGTCTTTTTTTTTATTTCGGCTGAATCTTTAAAAATCATAGTAAATCACAGAAAAATCATCAAATAGAAAATCCAATTTTGTTGGACTCCACATGAGTAGATCTACACAGTGAATATATAATATGGTACGTTGTAGCTTTAGATCTATGTTTTTCTGTAATTAATTCATAGCTGCAGTTTCTATGATCCAATTGTGGTGAAAGTTTTATGGTGTGCTAATTATTGTATGCTTGAACT
The DNA here is from genome assembly GCA_904845875.1 of Miscanthus lutarioriparius. Lineage (NCBI taxonomy): Eukaryota > Viridiplantae > Streptophyta > Magnoliopsida > Poales > Poaceae > Miscanthus > Miscanthus lutarioriparius. The sequence continues at coordinate 35,480,425 of CAJGYO010000018.1, read as the reverse complement.
ATAGTAAAAATTTCATACTCATTAGATCATGTATAATTTAGTTATAGATTTATTTAGGTGTATGCTCGTTAAAAAGTACTTAACGTTTTGAACTTCCGAACTATGGATGATGCAGCTTGTAAACGAAAAAGGATAGTAGGTAGGAACACATGTCTCCGTTTCAAACTCAGACAGACGTTAACGAAGCAGAGTTGGACATCCAAGATTATACCGACAGACGAAAAAATAGGTGGGGAAAATTTTTGCCTCTTTAATATTAGGTATATATATAGATAGATATAATTATACATACATATTATAAATGTTTTTAGATGTATGAAACTTATCTTAATGGTGGATGTACTGACAAACGAAATGTCATGGACCCATCAGCGAAGTACAAATCAACACTCAATGCCTATGCACATACCTCTAATGGTTCATCGGTTTCTAATTCAGCGGACATTTGCTGATTAAGGGAGCCTGTTGAAACACATGACCTATTTCCAACCCAATACACCATCACTTGTGATCAAGCATAGAACGTTATCCTTTTGTATTAACATCTATGAATCTTGAATTAAATATTTCAATTCATAAATGATCTCAAATTAAAAAATTCAGGTGCAAATTTTTAGTTCTCATCGAACACTACAACTTTAGTATAAGGCATCTCTTTACTCGAGGTTGTTCGAAAAAATTTAAAATTTATTTTGCAATATCTAATAACTTAAAATGTATATTTCGACCCCTAGACCATGTCAAATTGAAAAACAAATCACCAACTATAGGGTTTTAGATTTGGTCGACCTCTACAATTTTGATATAAAGTCTGTCTTCATTCATTTTCATTTTTAAAAGTGGTGACTTTATTTGCTTGGCAGCTATTTTCAAGGGCAGTTGGCTTAGTCAATTTTCCCTTAAAATCACCCATTCCCTGGAGTAAAAGACATCAGAAAACGCAGCTAACAATATGAATTTTAGGGGTGTTTTTTGTATGTCAACTACCCATTGAAAATCAATTTCTAGAGACGGTTTATAAGCTACAACTATATTTATAGAGACAATTGTCCTGTGAAAAAAAGAAGGGATTGTAAAAAACATTAATGTAGTAGCGTAGGTTGATAGAGTCAAAATCTATCGATCCAATAAATAAGATAGGTCAACTCAATCATTACATAACAACCAGTTTCATAATTTGTTGATCTACTTTTTTTTCTCTCTAGTATGATCCATGATGATTTGTTAAGCATGTCAGTCCTGGAATTAAAAAAACAAAATCACGTTTAAAGATGAAAAATACAAAATTAAAATTATGGTGTTCACTTCTTAACGTATTTTATTCATCATATTTTGAAGATGAAAATAGATAAAATTAGAATCATGATTGACTTCTCAACTTATTTTATTTGATGAATAACATCATATTTTATTGATATTTTTAATTTGGTATACTAATTATTTTTTGAAAAGTATTGATAATACTTATGGTTTATGATATAACAGAAAAAAAATGGACGGACCATTGGAACATCGAGCTATATATATAGCCTATAGCCTTTAAGAGAAATAGATAAACCCACATATAGTTGACCTCCTTAAATTGACCTTGAGTTGAGGAGGCCAGCTAGGTCTAAAGCCAAATCTAGACTGGTTTGGCAGACCTCGGCAAACAAGGTTAATTAGATCCATCCCTGACTCCCTGAGCACCGGAGGAGGCTGGATGGCCAAGTGGTGGAGGCAGGGCAGACGGAAGGCGAGGGCGGTCGGGGCCAGCAGCAGGATGGGGATGGCAGGCGGACAGCTAATTGGCAGCAAAAGAGCAGTGCGTCGTGTTGCGTTAGAGTTGCAATGGTTGGGCTGGCGACCGGCGAGGCCACCCGCCACCGGGATGACTGGAGTGGAACTCGGTGGGGGAGCTTGACCGGCCGGCGTTGTTGCGAATACCATGGTGCGCGGGAGGTTGAAGAAAGCGCTTTGATTATAGAGTTTTGTTGACACATATATACGTGATCTAGCGGTGGATGAACGTCGCTCGAAATAATGTTGGTAAATCTAACACCTGAATTTTAGCTAGCACCTCCTCTAATTACATGATATAACGAACACCATACGTACTTGCGACAAGTAACTTAATGCCTCTTGTTTGAATTTGGACAGGCAAAAACAAGTATGGACAACAGGGAAAAAGGAAATCCTTTCGTAGATATGTAGTTGTAGCCATGTACAACAGCCAGTAGTGCTGACGACAGAAACAAGCGCGCGAGCGCCCGTGCATTTAGTAAGACCAACGACCATTTTCACTAGCAAAGTAAGCAATCAATCCGTCATCTTATTTCTTACATCAGGAACAACGACAAGAAAGCAAGCATCACTACTGAACCAGACAACGAGACGCGGCCTGGCATCATGCATCATCATGGGAAGACGACGACGCAGAAACGAAGGCAACGCTGAGGAGTGAGGACATACATATGGCATACACGTCTGGGCCTGCACACCCATGCATCATAGAGACTCAATTATTTAAGAAACACTACATAGGTTACGTTATGCGCTGATGATAAGAGGCCGGCCGGTCTAGCTAGTAGTGGCAGGCGTAGTTGGCCTTCTTGAACATGGCGGCCTGCGCGACGGCGGCGGCCTCGGACGTGAGCGCGACGGCGATGCAGTCCTTGACCTGCTGCGTGCTGTAGGCGTACTGCTGCTTGGCGGCGACGGAGTTGAGGTAGGCGGCGGCGCCCTCGCGGAGGAGGTCGCCGTAGCAGTCGGTGCGGGTGTTGCACAGCGCGTCCTGCAGCGTCTGCAGCTTGCTCCCGAAGAAGGCGCTGCACACGTCGCCCAAGGAGCCCAGGATGCTGCCCAGCGACCCGATGCACGAGACGATCGCGTCCGGGTGGCTCTTCCAGTAGCTGCACGTAGCAGTACTCAGCAAATTTCATTTTCATGCATATTTCATATTTGTAGTAGGAAATTTATATGTCTCGATTCTCGATGCATAGAAGGCGGCATGCGATGCATAGCCCGGTTGTTTGCTTCTTACTCGCAGGTCCCGGTGCCAGAGTAGACTGGCGTCGGCGTGTAGCCGCCGCCTCCGTACCCGCCGCCACCGCCGCCGCCGTACCCACCACCACCACCGTACCCTCCGCCGCTGCCACCTCCTCCGTACCCACCGCCACCGTCTGTTTGGACAAAACAAAACAATAGACAGCACGGCACATGATTGTTAGCTCATCAGCAGCAGACGGAGCACAGGACACTAGACACACATGCATGCGTTTGTTACACTATGGAAAGGGAATCATATATTATATAGCAGATTACGAGACACAGCACGTACACTTCTGTTCAGCAACGTGATCTCCCTGCAGGCCCCTGCTGCCTGATGAGCACCGAGAGGCTACGCCCACCAAGAGGACGGCGACAAGGAGAACCTTGCCGCTCATCTTGCTAGCTCGCTCTCGCTCTCCTCCCGTATGTTTCAGATTGAAAAAGACTAGCGACTGGAAGAGAAAGAAAGAGAAGAGCACCGGCAGATGCTCAAGCGAGTGTGCACTGGGACACTGAGCCTGCAGGGTTTATATAGAGGCGCCGGGCACCGGCACTTGCACTTGAGCCGTGCCGCCGTTGCATGCGCCGTGCGGTCCTGTGGCATGCTGCCACGGCTTTGTAGAGTAGTTGGCTGGCATTGAACGCCTACTTGGATCCATGACGAATTCTCCAGGATCCACGGGCGATTGATTTGGAATTCTGTGACTTCGCGTCTGAGTCCGTCAGTGCACCGATTCAGACAATCAGTAACATTGCATTCATCAAATTAGAAATAGAAGAGGCATGTGCATTCAGTAACAAAATATGCCTGGGAAATTTAAGTTCATGTGTAAAGAATTCTGGTAATAACTTTTGTAATGGAGTACAAGCTGGTGTGTGCATATTAACTTGAGAACCATATGCGGGTGGTGTGCCGGTGTGGCATTCTAACGCAGACTGCTTTCATGGCAAGAGACGACGGGCCGCTATCAGCACTAAAATGGGTGTCGCTCCGATCCAATTGAGCTGATTAAATTGCTTTCGGCGCTTGCCACCTACTCGACGATCACTGTTTGTATGTACCACTTCATTAGATGCACGGAGCGACACATAGAGTGTGCACGGCGAGGCCTCCAAATCTCCAATTGCTAGCCAAGCCAAGGTATGTAAGTAGCAACACGACGGCGTGTTCCTTTATTAGGAGCTCCATCTGTGCATTGCGTGCAGGCTGTGTTGTCCGTCCCAGAAACAATACGCACGGTGCAGGAACCTGCCGGCGTGATCCAAAAGGAAGAGAATTGTATATTTCTGTGAACCTGAAACACGTACGTTAGATATTTGAAAACAAAACTGAGAACCCAAAACTCCAAGTGAAAATAACGGGAAAAAAACATGTATACAGCAGCAGGGAGCGCCTCAGGCTGGTGCAGAACCATCATCACAGTTCACAGAACACTGAAAATGCTAGTAGCACGCAAGTTACTCTCACTATCGGGTGATCATTCCATTGGAGCATCGATCCCTGTCAGGGCGGCAAATCGACCCTGCAGCGACAGCGAGCCTGCAACTGCAACCGATTTGCCGAGGTCGTCGTCGTCGTCGTACAGACAGAGTTTTGACACAGCAAGACAGGAATACCCCATCATCACCGTCACGAGCTAGCGACGGCTAACAGCAAGCCAATCAGGGCGGCGACGCATAAATACCAGCGTTTAATGGCTTCAAATACTACATATACTGATGATACCCCGCGCGTTGCTGCGGGGATTTTGTGGCATTGCAGATGATCACAAATAGAGGAATATTACTTTGTTTCTTCATGATTTTAGCTCAAAGTATAAATGGAAAACGATGATCCATCTTCAGTAAAACCTAACAAAATGCCTATCAATCAAATCCATATCGTCATAAAAAAAATACGCACATTCTGCGGTAGCGCTGTTTCTCATGTACCATCTCGGTTTGGAGACCGTACTTGTAGTTTAAATTTTGTTAAAAAAACACACATATAAATAGATATAACAGATCGGGTATCAGTTGGGTGACCCAACAGAAGTTCTGTTTTCAAAAACATCTTTCATCTCTTGTAAAAAGGAAAACCTTTCCGCCCCTGTCAAAAAAATGGGGAAAAAATCAGCCGCAATACCTCACGAAGTGAGGCCATCATCAGCCCATCACACGTAGATGGACTCTCACCCACTCATTCGGGTCTCCCCCTCTCGTATCCTTCGGAGTTCGGACTCCAGCGCGGAACGACCGTTCCACAGGGGAGCTCCACTCAGATCTCCTTCCTCCGTTCTCTCCCTTTGAGTTCCAGACGTCACCCTCGTCACGTGCATGGGTGGTTGTTTGCCGACAGCGTGGGCGCCACGCCACACATCTCCGCGTCCCTTGCGCGGCCCCGGCACGGAGATCAGACCATAGGTGAATGGGCGCCGGGGCTAGGGACGCTACCAGCAGGGAGGGCGGGCGCGGCGAGCAAGCCGTCGTGCGCGAAGCTCTGCAGGCACCACCAAGCGGGACGCAGCCCGGCGGAGGTGATGTTGAGTCCCGGAAGTCCATCTTCTCCTTCCATAGCGGGGTGATCATGGCGCACGAGACACGGGACAACTAAGGTGGAGCGCAGTATGCTGTCTCGGACGGCGCGATGGTTGAGCTAGGAGAGAAGCCCGGCAGAGGTGGTGCGGCGCTGCCGAGCGGGGCATGACATATATGGCCGGAGCGGAGTTATTTAAACGTGACTGCAGCGGAGGCGGCGACTGTTCGTTTTCTTCTGCATGCATGCATTTGGAGTGGCAGTTCCTTTTAGGTGTATTTATTTGTTGTGATCGAGGAATCGGTGATGCATTGTGGTAGATGAATCGATTGACGCAATAATTTGTATGGCTGATTGGTTAGTGCGCGAAGAGGAACGATGGGTGGGTGTGGGTAATGTGGCTTAAGGAGATGGCAGGAAAATAGGCTACTGGGGATCTCCTATTTAGTTATAGAAGATTACAGAGAAAACATGACTTTCTGCCTGGCCCGTTGGCAAAAAGGAGTGTCTTAGGCTACCGTTTTTTTGGATTTTGGGTCTCCGTTTGTATTTGATAATTATGTCTAATTATGGATTAATTATGTTCGAAAGTTTGACTCACGATTTCTCACCCAACTGCCTGTTTAGTTTTTTTTTTTCGCTGATTTAATACTCCATGCATGTGCCTGCAAAGATTCTACCTGCTAGGCTTTTGGAGAGAAGTAAACGGGGCCTTAATCTATGGAGATGAGTTCTCATGCAGTACCGAAAACATCCGATGGAGATATCACCAAGTCCCATACATCATAGATTCACAGTGACGGAATGCATGGCGACAAACTAAAATGAACTCATGTCAAATGTGAGATGTTATATACTCCTATGTAGAACCCCGACCATCTGACGGAGGGAAGAAAGGTGGGTGGAAAAGAATCATCGATCTGCCGGTGAGTTCATACCTGCGCGCGCAGGCAGCAGCAGCATGATTTGCTTGGGACAGGAGCCATGTGAGCTTCCAAGCATCGGCAGAGCAAACAGTTTGGAAAGGCCAGCCAGCTAACAACCAGGAGATACTCTGAGTCTGAGGCTATAGTGATCACGATATAATGTATTAATGCTGCCCACTTTAATTCAAGATCAGGTCTATCTATTTGCAGGTAGATTCCGCTCAGCATTCGGAAGGAACCAGAAACAAACTTCGGGGGCAGTCATCAGTAGTTAAATTCAACTTGGCTGTATTCTAGAGATTGTAAACACCGTTTTGCCCCCAAGTTGTAATGGAATTTCTAGACAAGGGTGAGAATTAAATGGTGCACATAATGCAAATAGTAACAGTATAATTATAACACCTATTCATCACGCACATCAGTTATCTATGATTGTCTTTGCTACATCGTCGTACCCTGTCGACAAGACAAGAGGTCAAAAGAGAGAAACACCGGCGGAGTCAGCAGCAACAACCACTAGCATGCAGACAGATTTTTATAGACGGTCAAAAACAAATTTTAGAATCTTAAACGGTTACTATACCATCGATTGTACAAATAAATCATTTTTAGGGCGGTTCTCTTAGCTTAAAACAATCCAGTTTTATTAAATCTAGACACCCCTATAGATGATTTTCAGTCCTTTTCCAAAAAAAAATGATTTAGAAGTCGTAAGAAAAAAGATGACGTACTACTTTTAATGTGGTCGGAGGCCTACAAAACTAACCACAATCACAATATTTAATTTTCAGTTTATTTTGCACAAGTGCGACTGTAGGTTCTAGCCCACGACATCTCCTCCCGTGTACAGCCACACCACACAGTCCTATATATAGATGCTATTCTTTTGTACTGACATGTCTAAATCTTGTATTCAATATTTTGACTCGTAAGCGATTTTAAATGGAAAAAATTTTAACTACAAGTTTTAGATCTCATCAAGTACTACAAATTTTACGTAGAACGTGTCTCCATCGAAGGTCATTTAAAAAATTCAAAATTTTAAAATTCAAAAATATGAGAACTTAATATATATATATATATATATATATATATATATATATATATATATGGGCCCCCAAATGATCTCAAATAAAAATTTCATCAACTAAAAAGTTTTAGATCTTGGCGAACTATATAATTTTGATATAAATTTTGACTTGTCTATGTCTAGATCACCCCTTGTTAGAGCCGGTGGTTAGACTAAACTTTCTTCCATTGACAACACTTAGCCTAAACCCCAACCCACACGGTTGTCCTAGTGTGCTACCCATATAACAAACAACTGTCTGACCTTCATCTAGGATTTTTGCAAGAAAATTAGACCACGTGGTTCACATTACATTAATAAAAGGCGCTTGAGTTTACAAGATATTGTTCATCACTTAATCATAACACATTCATACATATTAGAGTATAGCGGAAGTCTTTAAGATAAGCAGCATAGTTTTGATACATGTCCATGGTCATGCCACCACAATGGACCTACGACTCACCAGGCCGGTGTCTACCACTCCCAGTCCGTAGAGGATAGGCACATAGAAAAGCCCATAAGTGGAGGCTACCTCAACTGTAAAACTCAACAAGTAGTATCATGAGTATACGACTGTACTCAACGTGTCTTACCCTAGTAATAACAAGGATCACGCAATTAAGCTATACCAAGGAACAATCGTTGGTTTTGCATAAAGGAATTTGTAAGAAAAAGTAAAGTTATCTACTCAACTAGACAAGCATATCTTGATAATCCACAAGTCCTTCAGATCATCAGTAGTCCGAATCTAGAAGAAAGGAACAAGGTATAGTTCAAGACTCTTCAGAAGGGTACAGGTTTACCAGACCAAAGATAATGATCACAACCCATACGACAAGTTGGTACATAAGGAGTGACTCATGCCTCAACCTTTCCCAAGTTCGGCCAAAGCGACCACGTATGGTTAGAGAGTCAGCCTACGTACTAGCCCTCCTAGCGACCCCGGCCCGTGCTACACCTCATGTTGAATCCATAGGACATTCAGTCGTAACAAAGTACTAGGTTTAGCACACCCATTGATGACAAAGTGGTTTGTACAAATTTATGTTTTAATCCTACTACCACGGATACACGGTCCTTAATATGTCCAGCGAGCTACACCATCCAAAACCTCTCCGTCTTGCCCCTCCTCCACCTCGCGTCGGCCCTGTGTTGATGCCTAAAATCAACACAGGAGTCATCGATGACTAGATTGCTTCACTTTCATAGAAGTACACACGACTAGTTTTCGAGCAAACTAGTAATAGAATAATTTCTTCGATTACGGCAAAGAATCGAACTATTTGCTTTTGAGCAAGAACAACAAAAGATGATACTCCGATGATGCCGGAGCTCGCGGCTTGTTTGCAGTAAACTAGAAAAGCATGACTTTGGACCTAGATGCAAAAAGTAAAAGAAAGTAAAGGAACATGTTAATAGTAGATTGTTTTGTGTCGATTGTCTTTGATAGATTCAATAGGCCTTTGACCATTTTCTTTTATATGAGTATGTCTTGGTTTCCCTTTTCAGATAACAGGGTCGGTGCGGTTCGTGGCATGAAGAGCCCGGACACCATTGGATTCGCCAAGTAACAGACTTGCGAATTCCTGTGAGTATCATGATCTCCCATGTAATTCAGAACAACCGTTGATACATTTAACAATCACCGTTGAGTTGGTTCGAAAGAACTCCAAGAAGCTAAAGAACATGCAAGAAGGACAACAAAGGGACTGCTCCCAAATTATAAGATGATGATGATAAAGAAGAAGAAGAAGAAGAAGAAGAAGAAGGCTACAAGGAGTTGTACAACAAATAAGGAGTAACAGCAAGCTTTGAAGCTTAAAACCAAAAAATTAGCAAGCTCATCAAGTTGAAGCAGCAAGTCACTAATGAGCCTACCAACAGCCTGTTCATTTCGGCTGAAACGATCGTGGATTATTACTGCTGGCTGGTTTGGTGTGAGAGAAAAATACTGTTCTGGCTTATAATCCACGATCGTTTACGACCAAGCGAACAGGCTGCAAAAAGCATCACACTGAGAGAATCAAGTCTAGCATGCGAAACTGCATTAAAGAGACTACTGACTTGAGGTCCAAAATAAATCTAGAGTGAAGTATGGATTCCAGAACTGAAGATTGTAGACCGAACAATCACAAGGTACAACAAAGTTCAACCTAAGTGAGAATTCAAAGAGGTCCTGATCCACAACATGGAATACCGACTAGGGGAGTGAATAGATAGTTTGAACCAAAACTAAAAACACTAGTCAAATTTAATTAGAACCATAAAAGAGTCCTAATATACTACTCTTTCTATCTAGGTGAGGGTTTGCAACCTAGGGTGACAAGAAATACAAGTCTATCTAAGAATGTAAGCTACTACTAGAATTAACTTGCATTTAATTTATTGGCCCCACATCATTGAAAACCACATCGTTTATATGTTCAACCAAATGGCCTAATAATTAAGCTGCTGCATGTTAGGTTTAGTTTGGGCTTGGTCCATTTCTAATTCAATTAAATTAAATAAGTCCTAAGAACCATATTAAATGTTAGGTGCATTAAAGTCTTAGTCCCGGGATTTTGAGTAAACGTTGATTCAACTTAAATAGGTAGTATAGGTGTGCACCTATTGCGAAGTTTAGGGAGGTGAAGGACGTACCTCTCCACGGTTACTCCGTCCAGTGGTGGAGCTCGTTGATTTTCACACCTAGGGCCACTCCGAAAGCACATATATCGTTCGCACCGGGTGAAAATACCGCTCACGCCGGATCAAGATACCGATTTTAACAAATTCATAAAATATTTGATAAAAAACATAAAGTTTGAGATAATGGAGGCAACTTTTTTAACCAAGACTTCAGTTAAATATCTTCATCTTTTCTACTCCATCTGTTTAAAAAAAATTGGGCATAAGATTTGAGAATGGGAATGGGGAATTACCAATCAGGGGAGGTGTGCGTGCAATTGGCAAGGAATCAATACAGAGCTGCCTGCGGCGTGAGCGTGCGGCTTGCAGGGCGCAGCCTGCTGCCTGCCCACGCGGCCACCGGGCCACGCTGACGCCGAGATGCTGGCCTGCTGCTGGCACAGTCGCACCGGGTCGCCGTCGGGCAGTGTGCAGATACGGCCTGCGGTTGCGTCCAGGCCCAGGCGGGGCGGAGCCGTGGAGATCGTCCAGCGGGAGGACCGGCGGAGACCGGCGGCTAGTGCTCGGACTACAGAGTCACTTGTCTCGGAGAAGCAGGTCAGGGAGGAGGACGGGCGCCGCACTCGCGAATCGCGTGCCAATCGGCTCTTTCCTCTCTGTACTGGGCCGGTAGGATAGAATATTTGGCCCAATGACCAGAATCGGGGCAGAAAACAAGATATACTATAGGGATTCCCTAGGGCCGTGTTCTTATATTCAGTATGATATCATAAATGTTTTGCTATTTTTTTGGATTAAGTGGAAATTGTCTAAATATCTAACACTTCACCCAATAAAATTTGAATTCTGAGCTTGGTTGCTTAAGAGAAAATCCATTAAGCCAAGAACTCAACATATTAGGTATATTAGAAGGTGGTTGAATGCAACACTTCTAACATATACGATATCATAAATGTTTTGCTATTTTTTTGGATTAAGTGAAATTATCTAAATATCTAACACTTCACCCAATAAAATTTGAATTATGAGCTTGGTTGCTTAAGAGAAAATCCATTAATCCAAGAACTCAACATATTGGGTATATTAGAAAGTGGTTGAATGCAACACTTCTAACAATTGTGTACATGGTAATCCACTGTTTTCAGCAATGCCTAGCAATTGCTGGTAGAAGTTCGACACCACCTACCGTTTTCCTTCCTGAGATAGATGTGATAATCTAATCACCATGTAGCAATTTATCAATAAAATTCCTTCTCTAGCCGCAAAAAAACATCACCATGTTGCAATTTATTAATAAAATTCCTTCTCTAGTCGCAAAAAAAAATTCTCTTTCAATATCTAGTATGCTGGTTAAAGAATGAGGTGTTTGCATTCCCCTCCCAAAAGTAGAGGATCGGATATGGGGAAAGTAGTCTTGCAAATGTTCCCTCGAGGAGAGGCCAAGCCCCTGTGTTGACGTTGAATTGGATCACACACCAGCCAGGGCTAGATCGTCCGGGTCACCATAGATCAAAGAACACATCGACAATATCACACTTACATGGTGAAGCACGGAGAGGTTTACAAGCAAACCACAAAAGGATAACCAATCATACTTGCGTGATGAAAAATGGCTAGTTTCTAAGCAAACTAGCAAACGATCGTCGAAGTTCTCATTTGGGAGGGACCCCGTGGGGGCAAGGACAACGCCGGGTTGCCCTAGGTCGGCCAGCAAGCCTAGGGTGCCATCCTTGATTATCGGATCAAGGGATGAACGGCAACATGGAGGTTGAAAGAGATTAGAGCAAAAAAAACAGGAGTAATAGATATAAAAGTTTGATTGGATGTTTTTTATGCCTCAACTCTTCAAGTACAAGCTGTAGTATCTGAACTTATGCACTTTGACGATGGAGTCCATTATACACTTTGACTGTTAAGAGAATCCGACAATAGACGAGAGGGTTTGAGGGCAAGAACTGGAGAAGGCGTAGATGAGAACGCGACTACATGAGGTCCCGACCGTGTGTCCGCGACGCGACGTTTTGGTCCTCAGACTGGTTTTCCCATGGGCTCGTACGTGTGGGCCCCTGATTTCGTGGGCCCTTGACCGTCGCTCTAGCCACCTAGGCTCAGAGCTAGGCCTGCTTTGTCTTGCGCTGAGCACAGCCATGCGTTGCCTTAGTGCTCACCACTGGCAATTGATATCTCTTCCGCCCTTATTAGGTTGTTGCTATTGAACATGCTGAACTACTCAGGTGCCGGCATCCGTTCCATCGGATGAGGGAAAACACATATATAGTGACATTTCCCCAGACGGCCCTGTATTCCTCACCGCCGCACCGCACCGCCTGCTCGCCCACCACTCGCCTTCTCCAGTGCGAGGCGCCTTGCTGCGTCCTTCTCCAGTGCAGGAGTGCCTCACCATGGGAGGCCGTACCCACGTCGACCACCGCTGTTGCCTCCACCGCGGGTGCCTGCTCGTCGGGGGCACTGCATCCACTCTATGGTTGGGGGCAGCGCAGCCGCTCACCGAGGGACGTGCAGCCTGCCAGGTTTTGCTGAAAGCGCATGTTGCAAGCGTATGTTTCAAGTATTTCAGATGTTTCATAGATATGTTGCAAGTATTTCATATGGATGTTGCATATGTTGTAATGGCTATAAACGTATGTTGCAAGCGTCTGTTCCAAATGTTTCATCTGTTTTCAAATGTATGTTGCAGGTGTTTTATCTGGATGTTGCATATGTTTCGCACATATGTTGCAAGTGTTTTGTCTAGACGTTGCATATGTTTTGCAATGGCTTTTAAGTTTTTCAGGTGTTTTGTAGGTTTGACACGTATGTTGCAAGTGTTTCAGCTGTTTCCCACATATGTTGCAAGTGTTTCATCTCGATGTTTCAAAAGTAGATCTAGTGTTGCACATATTGCTATAGGACCCACCTTCCACATCCGCGTGCTGCCACTGCTGGCTGCCGTGCATGCATGTGGGAAGCGGAGGGGGTGCACTGTTGAATTGAATGCGACCATTTTTGCGCCAGAACCCGACGTGCCACCCACTCTCACGTGCTACTCCAAACTGAAAGCGAACAAGTAAGGCAACGGTGCTCCTTCTACATACACTGGGCCTCTATCGTGAAGGCCCAACGGGCTTACGCTTTAACAATTTGCTGCCACATTTGTGTGGAAAATCAGAAACCCTTGTAACAACGTGAGGTTCAATCATGTGTTGTGGCATCACCATCTTGAGATCCTAGATTGTAGGAAGAAGTCATAAGAGTTACACAAGTTTAATTTTCATTTACTTCTTATCTGATAGAATGTCAAATGACAATACTTGTCATCTATAGCACTAGCCCAAACAATATTGACCATAAATGACATGCATTGTTTGTTTATATTTATATTTATTCTTTTAACATGTTTTCAGCTCTAATTAATGATAATTCAATCTTACTTGAAGTATCCCATGTTTATGGTAACATTGCTGAACTGTCATGTAGATATAATAACTTAGATCTAGTGATCATGTGACATTTGATGGGACCATTAAGTGGATTTGAAGTACTACACTTTATTTTGTTGGCTCTAATATTAAGTAAAAAAATTCTCTATGCCACTGAAAGACCACATTGGTTTTGACGTGAGATAAGTTGTCCAAGACCGCAGCACCGGCAACAATTACAAGGCGAGTTGTTAGTTGCATTGTTGGGCTCTATTTGGTTAGTCGTGCTCTGTGTTGCAGTCCATAGCGAGTGGAATTGCTGAGTCGTTAGTTGGGCCGTTGTTTCTACAAAGTTGATTCAGAGAAGCAATGTTTAAGCAAGTAGTCGTGGTCGTCGCTGTGCATTGTGATTTGTGAGGCAGTCTAGTTCAAGTTACTACGATCTTCGTCAAAGTTCAACGTTGGTCCAATCGCAAGTGCCAAGTGGTGATAGTTAGGGACTTAAGGTTGGGATTTTAACCCCATAGTTGTACGGTTTTGGGTAAGATCTCTCTTATAAACTACTCCCTCCATTTCATGTTATAAATCGTTTTGGATTTTCTAAATACATAGCTTTTACTATATATCTATACGTATACTGCATCTAAATACATACTAAACACTATAAATAAATCTAGAGAAAACAAAAACAATTTACCATTTGAAAGAGATGGAGTATGTCAATTTTCATTTTCTAATAATATTATTGTGAAACAAAAACTTCGTTGTCCTTTTTTTTTGCATAAACATTAGCAGCATTCCCACTTTCTTTTTTCAAATCTAGGATAATTTTGGCTGCTGTAATGTTGAGAAGAAAATGAAACAAGGCCCTTTGCATCACTGGAAGAAGTGTCCCCCCCCCGTACAGATCTTGTAAAGGTGAGCAACCCAGTAGGCTATTTACAGAGACAATTTGCTCTAACTCCAACAGTCCTCTAGTTTTACATGAGACATCTCTACCACTACACTACACTCAAATTTATGATTGAACATAATATTTTATTCTTTTATATTACCATTCTATAATCTTGTATTGAATATTTTAACTACTAAATGATCTCAATGAAAAAAGTTTCAACTACAAAAATTTAGATCTTGTCAAGCACTACAACTTTGATATATAGAACGTGCCTCCGTCCAAGATTGTTTAAAAAAAATAAAAATTAGAATCTCAAAATATGAGAACTTAAAACAAATATTTGAGATTCTAAAAAATTTAAATAAAAAACTTGTAACATCAAGGCTATATATCACACTGACTACTATAAATTTGGTATTCAAGGTCGGCTACAATTTTTAATTTGAATTACAAAATCCATGAATTTTAAACAAATATTTGACACTCTAAATGACTTCAAATCAAAAACTTGTTAACTACAATGTTGTATATTGTGCTGATAGCTAAAACTTTGGTGTATACTATGTTAACATCTGAGATCATTCAAAATTTTTAAAAAATTCAAATTCTGAGAAATTGAAATACAATTCTGGGACTATAAATAATTTCAAATAAAGAACTTATCAACTACAAAGTTGTAGACTATGTCAATCTCTACAATTTAGATATAAAACCTATCTCTATTAATGAGGGGATCTGTCTCCTAAAATTCTTTTTGTAGTAGTGTTACTATTATATTTTCAACAATCAATAATTTAAATTGGAATAGAATTTAGATGAAAAGAAGTCATTTGTCTTTAGTTGTAGGGAAAGTCTGTAGCGGCATGTAGATTTAGATGACTATGCTACTGATAAGCTATTAAACCAGTGTTCTTCATAAACAATTTTCTTTTCTTTCATGTTAATGGAAGACTAGGCGATATTGGTCACAGTGATGATTCGAGAGGGATCAAGATGAGGGGACCAACATTACTATCGCAAATGGTTAGAGTTAATCGTCCATATCCCGTGGCGGGTGTGTGACCGTCTCTGTAAATCAATTGTATTAATATAGGCAAACACCTTAAAATGACTGCCTCCCAAACCTGCGACCTACTGCGCAACAATAACACCTCTCTAAACTACACCACACACTTATTTGTGACTTTGTATAGTATGCTATCTTTTTATATCAGCATTTCATAATCTTATATTGAATATTTTGGCTACTAATTGAAAGTTGATGAAAAAAGTTTCAACTACAAACTTTTAAATCTTGTTAAGCAATACAATTTTAGTATAGTATGTGTCTCCATCTTAGCTTGTTTGAAAATAATACAAAATTTTGAATCTCATAATATGTGAATTTGAAACAACTATTTGAGACACTAAAAAACTTTAAATCAAAAACTTATCAACAACAAACATGTAGATCAGGTCCACTAAAACTATAGTGTTAACTATGTGAAAACTCAAGGTTGTTTAGAAATTCTAAATTTTGAATTTCAAAATATATGAAATTAAAGCACTTATTAGGGACTCTAAACGACTTCAAATAAAAAACTTTTTAACTACAAAGTGATAGATTGAATTGATTACTACAACTTTGGTCTAGACCAAGATTGTTTGGATTTTAAAATTTCAAAATCTATGAACTTAAACAATATTTTTAGACTCCAAATAGTTTCAAATAAAAAACTACTCAACTACGAAGTTGTAGATCACGTCTAGAACTATAATTTTGGTATAAAGATTGTCTTCATGTGACTTCATATGAAAAATTTATGAATTATATTTTTGGATGAAACTCTATTTAGAGATGGACAACTTAAGATGTCCGCCCTTGAAAATGGATTTTTAGAGACGGACACTTAGAATAGCTATCTCTGTTAATAGAGATTTTTAGAACGGGCATCCTAAGACGCCCGCCTCTGTTAAATAATGATTAACTGTTGTTAACCAAATGATTAACAACTGATAATCAATGATTAACAGAGACACCGCCTTAGGACGCCTGCCTCTGTACATAAATTTCAAAGGCGAGCATTTGCCTAGAGGCAGCCTGACCATTTGTGAATGAGGTCTCTAGATGTGCCCATCTCTATTAATCAAAGATGTTGTCTCCTAAAATCATTTTTGTGGTACTGCAAGGGAAATCCTATGCATTTGCAATCCTCCCTAGCAGTGTTTTTTCTAGACACTAAGCACTAGATGATGGATCACCCTTTGTTTCGTGTTTAGTCAATGTAGACGATAAATTAGATGGTTTAAACTTTGCATTGTAGCAGTAAATATGAATACAAACATATTCCATACTAATTTTGAAAATATGACTTGAGACATGCACAAAATTGCATAATAAGATAGACAATTGGACATACATAACAATATAGATAGTAGATAGGTAGTTCTCACATAGTTAAATAATTATCATTATGCAATTCTTTAGATAATGGAGGGTTTCTAGCTTCATACGTTTTCTAACGAAGGATGCATCATGCCATAATTACTGCCAAAATGGAGCACATTCTTTAAGAATGAAACATGTAGCCAAGACATTAGAAACTATGATGTACCAAAGAAAAACAACAAACTAATCCTCCTTTCATAGCGTATTCTCTAATCTCGAAATGAGTCAAATTCAACGTAAGGGGAGAGAAAAGAAAAAACTCCGTCTACTGCTTGAAGCTCTTACCACCAAACCAAGGCCATTGATATAAGCATCCTCACTTCCACCTAATAGGGGCAGTGAGAATATGTCAGATACCAATAACTGCTAAAGACTCTGAATTGGCCAACCACAAGTAGGATGAGATGTAGTAACGTCACCTCCTCCAAGGAGGATAACAACACCTAATGTGTTTTCAGGATTTGAACTCAAAACCTCAACGTTTCTCAAGCGTCCATACCATCTAAGCTAAGCAACACTTGTAATCATACAACTGATGTCATTCTTTTAACTACATATTTATGAATCTTATATTATACATTTAATACTCTAAATGATCTAGAATGAAAAAGTTGTTAACTACAAAGTTATATATCTCGTCGAATACTACAACTTCGATGTTGAGTTTGTCTCCATTCGACATTGTCAACAATATCAAATCTGATACGTGAACTCATTTTGAATATTTGGATATATAAACCATCTCAAATTAAAAAATTGTCAACTACAAAATTTTAGATTTCTTTGAACTCTACAATTTTGGTATAAAGTTTATCTTGATCCAACTTCATATGAAAAAGTTATGTTTTCTTGTGCAAAAAGCTGTCTATCACTATGTCGGTTGTACTATCTCTGCAATTTAAAACCACGAACCGGTAGTGATAGTCTGTTTGTGATTGCCTATTCTATGGTAGTGTAGAGGCATTCTCACCGTCGAGACTGGCACGGAGACTAGCTTAGCTATCGACACTGCACACCAACCCACCACAATAATGGCCACTGAGTCGACAAAGCGCGTCCCATACCACGCCGCTGCGGCCAACATAGCATCCTGATTAGCTTTCATAATAGTAAATAATGGGTATTTTTAGAAAATAAAATAGATCCAATGTCTATTATTTCTAATAATGATCATTAGAGTCCAATGAACTGATGACCAGATGTTTTCTGATTTTTGTGAGCATTTATAAGGTTTGTCTTTCTTTTTCCTTACATGTTTGGCCATGCAGACTCCATGCGAAGATCATAAAAAATGTTTAGCTATGCATACAAGACTACACCCCGCAAAAAAAAAATGTATACAAGACGCTATCTTTCATGTAAGAACTGGTTTGTCTTGGCTCTTAATTACACTATTGGAGGGGTGCTATGGCTGCAGCTCTACCATATAGTGACCATTCAACCGATGTGTTGGTGTAATGCTCTTTGGCTGTACTGCAAAACAATAGCTTTCATATGTACTCCAATCCTAGTTGAGAAGAATCTCCGCTCTTCAGAGAGTCCAGATTATTGCCATACTGGCATACTTAGTACCAGATCTAGAATATTTTTGCAGCACCAGATCTAGAATATTATTGCCATACTGGCATACTGCAGACACGTCTCTGTTAATACGACGACATGCAGCACCAGATCTAGAATATTTTTGCACGCATATCATTTAGTTTGGAGCCTAGCTAGCTAGGGTTGAGCGACAAAGGAAATAAGGTGCACGGCACGAACGCGCGAGGAGCGGCACCGTCCAAGTTCTTACCCTCTCTTTGCCTTCACTATCGCGATGCAGTGCCAAGTGACCCTCACTGGCCGGCTTTTGCCGTGCTGGCACGAGCAAACGATGGAGTTTGTTACATTGCCGCAGCGTCGTGTCGTTCCGATCCCTATTGTATTGACGACCTTGCTTGCTGCTGGGGCCAAAACTTGAAAGGCTATACTCCCTCTGTCCTGTTAAAAATGTTGTTTTTGATTTTTAGATCTCTTATTTGACTGCTCGTCTTATTCGTAATTTTTATATAAATATTATTTATTTTACTATGACTTATTTTATTATTAGAGATATTTTAATAATAATTTAATTATTTTACTATTTTTATAAAAAATTTAAATAAGACGAATGTTAAGCCCTTGTTTTAGTTGAAGAAGGCAAATTTGGATTTTGCTATAATCTGTAGCACCTTTGAATTTTTATTTGGCAAATAGTATTTAAATGTGACTAATTAGGCTCAAAACGTTAATTACAATTTCCCACCAATTACGAGATCAAACGTTTTAATTAATTAGTTTTCTGTTTGGACATATTTATTTACCCAATAAAAACGAAATATTCGATGCTAAAGAAATCTTGTGAAATCCAAAAATTAGGATGAAACTAAACCAGGCGTAAATAAGAAATCTAAAAGTCAAGCACGACACTCTCAACGAGACGGAAGGAGTAGCCGGCAGCGCTGCAGTTTTGACTGGTTGCTGGTGTGCCAGTACGGTACGGTGCTTGTCCCATGACGATTGGTCGAGATAGATGATGGGGCCGATCGATCGCAAAGGTTTCTGCAAAGCACTCAAGTGGATCGGGCTTGTGTGTGCCAGTGAGTGTCGACGATCTGCTGGCTTGTCCAGATTCGAATGGTGAATCGATGGAACAAGCCATGCCTATGCTGCAGAGATTGTCTCCTTTGTCGCGTTGTGGTCCGTGTGGTGTGACCATGGTGTAAACCATACGGATATTACACATATTTTTCGACCGTATTTAAGATCAAATATATTTAGAAAAGTTCATATCAGTCTATATCCAAGTCTGCATGATGAACATTCAACACCGTATCCGCTGTCATAGTTCATCCTATCCCTATTCAAAACCAAATCTAAATAGAATATAAAAATAAATATAATATCGGTGATATATCCGTTCGCATCCAACTGCATCCCTAGGTGTGATTATATTAATCTGGTCTCGTCATCTCTCATGCATACAAAATTATATTCATCAACCACGTATGTACTGGTAGGGTGTTTTATCAGCTCATGCATGTCCTACCCTGACGCATCACACAGTTCACAGATGCATCCAATGGATGCATGCCGCAAACCGTGCGCGGCACTCTCTCCCGCTATTCCTTGATCTGTCATGTCACTACGCCAGCAGGTATTTGAGGGGCTGATCATGTGCATTCATGGCTATGGTTTTACCAGCCGCCTCTAAACTACCCGGTTTACAGGGCCGGTTGGCCGACTACCGTCCCTACAAATTAATTTCTAAAAATTATAAAAAAATAGTAAAAAAAATTTTAATCCAAGAGGCCCTCACTAGTTAGTAAAATTTTTAAACAGTATTTTGAAGTAGTAAATAATTTTAAATGAAAAAGTTGTAAACAATAAAATTTCTTAATTTTTCGAGATCTATAACTTTTATTTTGATCATTTCTCAATCCGAGATCGTTTAAAAAAAATTAAATTTTAGTGTTTATTTTTTATTATTCTGTGTTTATTTATAGGGACGGTTTAATATTGAGCCACCTCTACGAATTAAGTTATTTGTAGGGGCGGCTGATAACTCCAGCAACCCCTACAAATAGATTTGTAAGGAAGGCTCGTTTATACACCATTTGTAGGGTATAAAAAAAGGGCGGCGTGGCTACAAATCCTTTTTGAGTAGTGTGTCCACCCTTTTTGCAAAGCCATGATTAGCTTAGGTAAGGACGCGTGGACAGCGAGTTTTTATCAATTACCCTCGAACCAAAATCACACATAAATTATTAGATGTCTATTGTGCAGGAATGGACTACTAGCTATTGTTCTTCTCGTTCGCACAATATCTACGTACCGTACCATTGGTTGTACGGTACGCTGCCTCCGCAACCAATCTTTTATTTCTTGCACCACGCGTTATATATCTCCACTGCACATGCATGCAGCTTGGTCAAATTTAGACCCAGTTGGTAGTTTTAATTTTAGCTCAGACGACATAGCTTGGGCCTTGTTTAGTTCCCTTCAAAGTTTCAAGTTTTTTCACTCTCTCTCCATCACATCAATTTTTGGATGTTTGCATGGTGCATTAAATATAGGTAAAAAAAAATAATAATTACACAGTTTAGTTGGAAATCACGAGATGAATCTTTTGAGCCTAGTTGGTTCACGATTGGACAAAGTTTGTCAAATAAGACGAAAGTGGTACTATTCATCGGGTTGAAATTTTTCTCAATCTAAACAAGGCCTTGGTTGATGTTGCAGTATAGCATGCATGCTTGGTACGTACTAGAACAGTGACCTAGGCACCTAGCTAAGTCCTTCAAGGTGAAAATGAGACAAACGTTTATGGAGACAGTTCAGGACGGTATCAACACTTATACTGTGGTGAGGTCGATCCATCCCATGCATGTCCCTTAGCTTCCTTGCATATTGCTGGCCCCTACGTGCATGAAGTGAATTTTTTTATTATTTTTAACACATTTTTAAAACTGACATTGTTTAATTTTTTTCTCAAACTAACACTTTTGGACGTGCCTGTTTGCACGGTGCGGCTAATTCACGCTGTCACGCCATGCATGGAGGCGCGGCAGGGGCAGTCAACGGCTGCGGCGACCGCTGACGTGGCAGGTCTGACGCGCCACCCGTCACAGCACGAAGGGCCTGCCGCTCCACGCATCACGACGCGGCAGCCCCTTATACCCGACCTCGCTTCCCTTTCTCTCTCTGTCTCACTCAGCCCGTTTGAACCGGTTGGAGAGAGGAGCCGCGTCCTGAGCCGCCCTGCACCCGCCGCCGCGCCGCCAGAAGAAGCCCGCCGCCGGCACGACTCCCGCCCGCCGCGCCGCCACCACGCGCGCGCCCGCTGCGCCCGCGCTCGCCTGGCGAGCCCGCCACGCCCGCCGCGCCCCGCCCGGTGCTCCCGCCGCCGTGTGCCAGTCCTCCCTGACTCCATCTCCATCTACCCATGTCTCGTTGCCACCCTTACCGCCGCCGCCGCCCCTCCATCTCCCCACTGCCGCGCACTGCCCGTCCTCGTCGCTGCCCCTCCATCTCTCCACACTGTCTCGAGCCATGAAGGACATTTCTGCACTGCCCATCATCGTCCTCCTGAAGGGGGATTGCCGCCGGCCGGCCGGCCATTGCCGTCGCCCTCCAGAAGTAGGCCACTGTCGGCCGGCCATTGCCGCCGCCGGCCATGTCCTTTCCATTGGTGGATTGTGGTGACCCATAATCTTTGTCGAGGTAATGCTCTTCTGCATCTCTGTCAATTTTTTTTGCTAGGGTTAGGATTCAAATTTAGTTTGACTGGATAGAGATTTATACAATTAGTTAGCAAAGATATTTAGTGAAGTTAGTAAATATAAGTTATGTATAGTTTTGCAGTTAGTTTTGAAGTTAGCTAGATATGTATAGTTAGTAAAGTTACTTAGTATAGTAAGTATAGGTATTAATATTAGTATGTTTAGTGTAGTTAGTATAGTTAGTTAGAATTGTTGGTATAGGTATTAATATTAGATTAGTTAGTATAGGTGTAGTCAGTCAGTTAGTACGCACGACGATTTCGATGACCTGATGAAGTTTCTGAAACACTTTTGTAGATGGATTGTTGTGTTAGAGTTTTCTACGGAGGAAGTGTTAGGAGAGAAGATGGTATGTTTGAGGATATGGAAGAAGAATTGGAATGGTTTGATGAACCTCCTAGCTTCAACGACCTTTGTGTCCGTTTGAATGCAAAGTTTGGTGGTGATTTCACACTGAAGGGGAGGTTTGATACTGCAAAGACCAGGGCACACTATGTTTTGATGCCCTTGCACGCCCCTGCTCACTGGTCCCGCTATAATAGGGTGTTCCAAGGTTTCAATGTGCCCATGGCTAAGGTGGTGGTGGAGAATGGGTACAGGATGCAGGGTGTCCTGGACGGGCCGTCCATTGACGGTGTTGGAGGCAATGAGGAAGAATTGGGGGTCGAAGGGGAAGCAACTCAGGGTAACATAGATTTGGACGATCAGTTAACGCAGGAGCAGTTTCATTCAAGTCAAGTAGGCTGTATAAGCAATGACTTCGATGTGAACGAGTTCGAACTGGAAGAGGAGGAGCAGGAGGAGGAGGAAAGGATCGGTGATGTAGCTAGCAGTGATTCGGATGATTTAGATGATGACCTGGGAGGTAGACATGCTATGCCCACAC
This sequence comes from Miscanthus lutarioriparius, assembly GCA_904845875.1. NCBI lineage: Eukaryota > Viridiplantae > Streptophyta > Magnoliopsida > Poales > Poaceae > Miscanthus > Miscanthus lutarioriparius. The sequence goes on along the minus strand of CAJGYO010000018.1, from coordinate 35,457,323 downwards.
TAGTTGATGCTATGCCAGTACCTGTTTATGGTATGCCATTACTAGTACCAACTGAGGTTTTGCATACCATCTAGGCTCAGGGTAGACTAGTCACAGATTTACCAGCAGATGATACCCCCTATGATTCATGGGGTAGAATTACCGAAGCACATCAGTATGTTCCATCACCACCTTACACAGCGGCTGAGCTTGAGCAACTACCCTCTCCTCCTCTAACGCCCTCTGTCTCTCCAATCCCTATTTGTCAAGCCCAACATCGATCGGGTTACGAATACCGCGCTGTCTAGCAAACTCACGCATCTTGTTTTTATGATGTTTAACGAATAGGTTGACGTAGTCAGGTCCATATCCCCTCTTCCATGTAATTACTTGCCTTCCCTTTAGTTCATCTAAGAACTTAGCTTGACCATCATAACATTCTCACATACATTTCCTAGTGCTCTATTCAAACAAAAAATTATATCATATATGTCTTAGCAAAAGAAATAAAATACGATTTCATGTTTACCACAAAAATAACGAACCTCATCATAGTCAACCATATGGCCGCAATAATGGCCTATTCCAAGCTCCGAAGAGACTTGACCGTAGTTGGATTTAACACCACATTCACACTTGACTGGAAGTGCTTTGTAAATTAACCTTTCTTTCTTCTTTTCCTTTGCCTTTGGTGGCTCCGGCCATTGATTCTTAGGACCGTAGAGCCACTTATTAAAACGACACTTCACAAATCCATAACGCTATAAGAGAATACATTAGTACACGCACACATATAGAGATAAACATTTAAACATATACACTTTTCACTTACTTCGTGTTTGTTCGGACACACAAACTCCAACGTATTCACATGGTTTATCACAGCTCGATCTCTGCATTCGCACAGAGGAGGTTCCTCGAGTCATCTAACTGTAGCTAGGTGCTTCGCCTTAGCTATCATTGGCGGAGGGTTAGGGGGGTGGAACCCACCGCTGGAAGTGCTCACGTGGATGTCTCCCTCTACACCAATCGTCGAAAAGGAGGTACGTAGGGTCAAACTTGTCTGCACTGTCGATCCACTGAAAGAAAAGGTACCTCTCATGGGAATACACAACAAGATTCCAACAAAATATTTGTAGCCTACTTACACAAAAGAAGAAAAAAAGATAGTGAAAACAATTACTTACATTAAAACGACTGCATGTGTAGAAGCAATGTGCCGCTGTGTCTGGATGTCTCGATTGAAACACGTCGGCCGGGAAACCACAGTCACAGTTAGGGACAGGGAGGTCATGAGGGATGGGAACATCTTTGCTAGACGCGTCGGGGTATAATTCTCGAGGACGACCCCGTTTTCGCCAAAACTCCTCCCGATACATTTCTTGCATGTAACAAAACGGTTGTAATTTAACAAACAAAAATCAAAACATCACAAATTAATGTCAATGAGAACCATTTGCATTACAACAAATAAAATATAACCTACACTTTGGTGCAAACTCTATCTTAGATGCAAACATGAGAACTATATAAAAACTATACTTTGGTCAGTAAAAAATAAAATTTGGTACATCAACAGTGTGTCCATATATTTATTCACATATAAAAGTTGAGATGCAAACTCAAACAAGCAAAATTCTTATAAAAACTGATCATAGAATACATGGTAATCATAATTCTAACTAACCGATTAACTTTAACATTGACAATCATAGTCCTTCAATCCAACGTTCTAACGAACTCATATTTTCCTTCGTACCCTAACTACTCATTCAAATCCTTCGATCCACCGTTGAGGCCTTGTTGGAGCTTCATTATCTTGACAAGGCCGAGGAGGAGCTTCGGGGAAGGTAGGGAGAGGGCCGGCAAGGGAGGGTGCGACCAGCGGCTGCCGGCGGCGGGCGCGTGAAAGGGAAAGAAAGGAATGGAGAGAGAGCCGCGTCGTGGGCCTTTATTGGGGCCTGTCGCGCCGTGCGCGATGGCGCATCGGTGCCGCGCCGTGATCTGTAGCGTGGCAGAGCTGGGCCACGTCACCGGTCGCTGCCACGGTGGCAGCCTGGCTGTGCCGCCATGCATGGTGCGGTAGGAGTGGTTTGGCCGCGCCGTGCAAACAGGCGCGTCCAAAAGTGTTAGTTTTAAAAAAAACAGTGTCAATTTTAAAAATAGTTTAAAAAAAGGGTTAAAAAAAGGGTTAAAAAATTCCATGAAGTCATGTCGAAATCAAATAAAGCTAGATACTATATATCCTGTGAACACGTACATGTCTCTGATATGTCCACTACTACAGAATGGACTTGTTGTCCCGGGCGGTAACGGCCTTTAGTCCCGGTTACCGCGCCGGGACAACAATCCCAGGACTAAAGGTGCCACCTTTAGTCCCGGGTCATCAAGCCGGGACTAAAGAGAGACCTTTAGTCCCGGTTGGTGTTACCAACCGGGACTAAAGGCCCTTCAGCCGAGCAAATGTGGCCGCACCCTTTAGTCCCGGTTGGTAACCCCAACCGGGACTAAAGGTTCCTTTTCTTTTTCTTTTTTGTTTAATTTGTTTTCAGTTCAGTTACACGTATTTGTTTAATATATAATATGTTTTATGTACGTATTCTACGCTGCTAATATAAATACATGCACGCATATAATTACATCTAATTTTCATCTCGAGCATTATTATATTCGAATAAAGTATGAACCTATATATATTAGATATATATATATATATATGTATATATACAACACTTTCATAATCTTGTTCTCGAAAATAACGATATCAATAAACATTTAATTTACACCATTTATTCCTTAGGATCAAAGTAGAACTCGCCGTTGGGATTTAGCACTTTTTTCTAGAAGAAATCCTGCTATTGACTCTTGAACTGCTTTCAGATGGTCTTTTTGTATGACCCTTCGTTTCAACCATTCAGTCTTGCATTTGAAATAAAAGGAAAAATATTAATACATATATATATATATTCATTTAAAAATAAATAAAAAATTGATATATACGTACTCTGAGGACATCTTTAGGAGTTCTTCTTATGTGCGCAGTGATAAATTTACAAACGTAGTATCCACACAAGTTATTACCTGGTTGCTGCCGCAAATACCACTGTACGAGAAGAAGATTTTTCTCATCATCTCACACGTAAATTGAAGTACGATATAGTAATTAAACACGTGGGGAAGTGTATATAGTACAACTTACTTGTATTTCAACTACATTAAATGGTGCCTTGCAATCCTTGCGATGTTGCCGAATAAACTCTTTTCAAACCCTGTGCGACCAATAATGTACGATCGTTAATAAATTATGGCAAAGTCTATTCAATAATAGTTGTGCACGAGAGATCGAAATTACCCCTGAATAATGTCTATCATATCTTGGTATAGTGCCCGCTCTTTTCTCAACAGAGTCAAAGATTACTAACCGACTTGAGTTTAACTCAATGACAATGAGTATCCAGTGAAAACTGCATTAGTTTATACACACACGTACATGCATATAAGTTGTATTGATATTACATAAAATGTGTAGACTACATTATTATTAACACTTACTTAAAGTTGTACGGGAAAAGTATTGTTGTCTTGTCGTGCTGCTTCACGAAGAACATCATGATATTCTCCTGTGCTTCAGATACCCACCGCTCCTTGATAATAATACCGGTTTTGAATACGATATAAGGATCAATGAAGCCAACACTGGTGTCTTGTATTCTTTAGAGCTCTGACATCTGGAATCTGTATATAAATATAAGTTACATGTGAGGATAATTATATACACGTACACATGGAAGTGAGTTTATTAAATAAAAGTAAGAATCACTTACAAACAAAAGGAGCTAATGATTGATTTGTCCAGAGCGTCCAAGTGGTATAGTTGATGCAATTCTTCGAAACTAATATGTAAGATGTCATCACCACGGGAGTAATGATGGTCTCTAAATCTGACAAAGATCCACTGCTCACCCCTGCCACACGCCTGCATGTACCACTTGTTGAGCAAGTACATTTGCGTACCCAATTCATTCAGAGCCGCAGGGTTGTACAGACTTTTGCCATATTTATAAGTCTTCCAGGTATCAACTTCCAGGTTCTGGATTAGAGCTTTGCCCGTCAATTGATCCAAGGTTAAACCAGTATCTTCAAAAAAAGCATTAAGGGCTTGAACCGACACTTCTCCAGAGTTGTCTGGTCGATAGACTTCTATGTTGGAACCATATTCATTAGCAACAACAAGATTTTGCATTGGTTGCTTCTGTTGTCCGAGCTGTGGGACATCCTTCCCTGATGCTCTTTTCCTTTTCTTATCTGCATCATGTGACTTCACGAGGGAGCGGTCATAGTCTGATAGTGGCGAAGGCTTACGAAGTTCAATCATCTTTTTCTTGTGAGCATCGACCTTCTGCCTCAGCACATCTCGTGGTATGTAAAAGTACGGCTTCTCCTTAAGCTTCGCTTGACTCTTGTTTTTGATATCTATAAAAAAATCTTTCACTTTTTTGTCTTCTTCAGCTGCTATTTGCTCATCAGTCTTTTCAGGAAGTATTTCTTGAGAAATAACTCTTTTTCTCGGGGTCTTCTTTGCCGCCGGGACCTTAGACGTCTTTGTAGTGCGTCGCTGTGGAGGGGGTGGGGGCGGTGTTGGAGACCGGCGTGGAGGCGATGAGGCCGGTGTTGGTGGAGACCGGCGTGGAGGTGTTGGAGATCGTTGTGGAGGCGGTGG